>CAWUFW010017564.1:0-256620 GCA_963921515.1 Calotriton arnoldi
TTTGGATCAAGAAGACTGCCAAGAAGAAGAGCTGGAGAAGCTGTGAGGAGGAACTACCACTTTGCTGTGTGCTTTGCTGTGTTGGCCTGCAGTGGCTGCTTCTGTCTTGGGCAGTGAAAGGACTGGACTGAACTTTCTGCAATCTACTTTTGTGAGTTTCTCCAAGGGATTGCCGCACCGCGACCCTGGTCTCACCGACGATGCCTGCTGACGCTGCCACCGAGCCGCTGCTCGCACCGCGACCTGTGGGCACCGCACTCCGCTCCGCCTCACTTCACGACGATGCCGTGGTATCCCAGACGACGCCGCTCCACGCCGAAATCGACGCCGCTGCGTGCACCGTGGTTCGGGGGCACCGCTCGTAAAGTCATACGACGCACACCCTCATCCCACACCGCAGCCTTGGCCAACCGGCGCCGGCGCCATCGACTCCAGTTCGTCAGCTGACGACAGCACTTCAGCAACGACGACGCCGCTGCTCGCACCGTGACCTGCCAGCACCGCGACGAGCACCGCCTTCATTTCGCACTGCGACCCTGGTCTCACCAACGACGCCACCTGACTCCGCCACCGAGCCGCTGCTCGCACCGCGACCTGAGGGCACCGCACCGCTGCACTTCGCACCGCAGCACCCGGCGCCTGCCGACGCCAGCGCTCCTGAACTCAACAGCAAGGAGATCAATCTGCAACGCGTGTGACTTCGAGGGCCCCGACGACTCCTGCACCGACCTCCGGAACTGACGCCTGCGGATGCCGTGCTTTCGAAGGCTCAACGAGAGGTCGCCGACGCCCTGCATTTCTGAAAGGTACTGTTTGCGGGTCTTCCCGACACCGTAGCTGGCCCGCGACGCCGCGGTCAGCCAGAACTGTTTGGATTTGTTTGTTCACGACGCCGTGATAGCCCCGGACGGAGCTATCGACATCAAGGAACTATTTTTGAAGCATATTTTGATACCTGAAGATTTTTAAGTACTGTATTGTGGAATTTTTATCGTTTTTGGTCTTGTCTTGAGTATATAAAAATATTGGTTATTTTTCTAAACTGGTGTGGTGTCCTTTTGTAGTGCTTACACTGTATTACTGTTGGTTATGTGCAAATGCTTTACACACTGCCTCTGAGATAAGCCTGACTGCTCGTGCCAAGCTACCAAGGGGGTGAGCAGGGGTTATTTTAGGAGTGTAACTCCCTTATCCTGACTAGGAAGAAAGGGTCCCTACTTGGACAGAGGTGCAAGCCCTTGCCAACTAGAGACCCCCATTTCTAACAAACATCTTTCAAGTGCAGATTCCCATTGGAAGATGATAGGAAGTTGGAGTTTGGGATCTCTGAACTCACCATGTAAAAATACATGTTTTAGGGAAGATGGTTTTTAAGGTGCGTGTTTGAAAATGCCACTTTTAGAAAATGGGCATTTTCTTGCCTAACCATTCTGTGCCTGTCGGTGGAATCCACGTCTGTGTTGCCTGACAGCTGGGCTTTACTGTATACAACCTAAACAGTCACACAAAGGGAGTTGAGATGTGCCCTGCGTATCCTGATTACCCATTACCTTGTTGATGGGCCTTCCTGGGCTAGAGTGGCGGGTGGAGTTGTCACTGACACCTGAATAGGGCTGTGCCTGTCCAGCCACAAAGAAGTCTCCACCCCCCGGAGGGTGTCTGGGGGCAGAGCAGGAAAGTGCAAGGTTTTGTGCACAGCAAAGACTATTCTTTGAAGGTTGCCTACTTGAAAGACAAAAGATGGTATAAGTATTGAGGGTCTTACCCCACAACTTCATAATACTCTGGACTAAGGACTCTGTCAAGAAGAAGAGCTGAAAACGCTGTCATGAGAGACTACCACTTTGCTGCGTACTTTGCTGTGTTGGCCTGCTGTGTGCTGCTTCTGTCTTGGGCAGTGAAAAGATTGGACTGAACTTCCTTTATCCTGCTGTTTACATTTCTCCAAGGCCTTGAGTTAGAGCTTGCCTCCCACTGGAAGTCTCAAGAACATCAAAGACTTCGACTTCATCTGCTTAGTAGCACTGGGAACTGCATGTTTGTGCTGCAACAGAAGAAAAAGTAACGCTGACGCCATCACCGATGCCGCTGCCTGCAGTGTGACCTGACAGCACAGCACAAAGCATCGCCCTGCTTCACACAGAAACCCTGGTCTCACCAGCGCCTGACTCAGTCATCGAGCTGCTACTTGCACCGTGACCTGTGGGCAGCGCACGTAGCGTCGCCTCGCTTCACATCGCAGCCCTGGTATCACCAGCAATGCTGTTCCACGCTGACATCGATGCCGCTACCTGCACACTGGCCTGTGGACCCCACTCTTGAAGTACATGAAGCATTGCCTTGTCCCACATCTCAGTCCTGGTCTACTAACATCAGCAGCATCGACTCCAGCATCGTCATCCAACATCACTGCTTGCACCCCGACCTGTGGGCACCGCATGATGCATAGCCCCGCTTCGCATCCACCTTGAGTCTATCCACGACAACAGCGCTTTAGCAACGACGCCACGCCACTGCCTGTACAGTGACCTGTAGACACCGCACAACGCATTGCCCTGCATATGCATCACAGCCCCGCTAACGCCAGGGCTCCTGACTTCAACTTCATGGAGTTCGATCTGCAACGCATGTGACTTTAAGGTCCCCACAACTTCTGCACCGACCTCCGGAACCGACGCTTGCCGGCGTCGCCGCATCTTCGGATCTCATTGCAAGGTCCACAACGCCCTACATTTCTAAGGTACTGTTTGCGGGTCTTCCCGACACCGTAGCTGGCCTGCGCCCCTCGCGGTTGGCCTGAACTGTTGGATTTGTTGAACACAACGCCACAATAGCGGCGGATGGAGCTATTGACTTTGAGGAACTGTATTTTAAGCTGATTCTTAGAAAATTTGTATCTTGATTTATGTTTGGTGGATTTTTGTTCTTTTAATCTTGTTTTACACAGATAAATATTGGCAATTTTTAGGTCTCGCCTGAGCCAGCGCATGCGCTGCTCTGCGAGAGCTCTAGTAAGGGCTTTAAACTTTGGAACACACGCTCTTGCGTCTGTTTTTTTTTTCATCACCCCTATTGGCCTTTGCATGCGTCTTTCTAAGAAAGACAGCATGCAATTGGCCAAAGGCGGGGCATGTCCCGCCTTTTCTCTGTTGCGGCCTAGGGTGCTCGGGCACGAGCACCAAAGCCTGCTGTGTGCCATCTGTTTTTAATTAGTTGCAGCGGCGCGCAGTGTGCCAGATGGAGGGCAGGCTGCATAAAATCACTTTAAAGATATTTTCTCTCTGCTAAAAGGCAAGCGTCTTAATACGCCCGAAAGCAGCGAGGTGGGTTTCATTACACATGGTTAAATAAACCACTTATTCATTATAGCAGCATTGCCGCATTAATTCCAGGCGCCAATCAGATTCAGAACGTCACCTTTCTGAATGACAGGACAGCGAAGAAGGACGTGACGCTGAGAAGACCGCACTTCCTGTCAGTCGAAACCCGGAAGCAGGTGCCTGATGCTAGCAGTGGCAGAGTCGTAGAGAGTGACGAATCCACTATGGAGCCGTGAGCGCCGCAAATACAGGAAGCACCAGGTCACCATTGCAGCTGCAGCTCTGACCGGCCCGTACGGCATGAGGTCCCGGATCCCTTCCTGGGAGTGAAGAGGTCAAGATGAACACTGACGTTGAGTTCCACATACGCCACAATTACCCATGGAGCAAACTGCCTGCCAATATCAAACAGGTACCCGCTATGCATAACCTCCTCCTGTTAGATATTAAGAAACATGTTCTGCCTTTAATACTAGATGCACGTTTAAAACGACACATAACAAGCTGTGCACGGCGATTATAAAATGTAAATATTGATTGTTATAAATAATGCAGGTAACTTTTGAAAATCTAAACTTCGTGTTACACAGGAAAGACTTTTACCCCGTGCCACTTAACTCCTCCTACCTGAATTAAACGGCACTGGAGGGGAAGATTATGTACATCTTATCTGAAGTATGCCACAAGGAAAAAATTTTATACGATTAAAAGAATAGCATGCAATATGTTCTGTGGCATTCTTATTTGCTATTTTGACACATTAACTCATCTTGGTACAAAACTGATAATAGTGCTGTAAAAACATACGGATTTCTTGAGAGAACAAGCATTTGCAATGCAATAGGTCTCGCATTTACTAAATTTTAAGCTATTGGCATTGTAAATGACAATGCCTTTTATTTATATGTTTTCAAAACCAACACATAGATAAAGATTTGTCATTTACAATGCCAGTGGCTCAAAGTCTCGCAAATGCGAGACCTATTGCATTGCAAATGCTTATTGCTCATGGTAACACTGTCTGGGCAAAGATTTCACCTCATTAGTACCCGTTTAATAATCAAAAGCAGCAATAAACAACTGAAAGATAATTAGTAAATTTTTGCAAAGGGTCTTCTACTGTGCAGGAACATACTGCCGCGTTTTGAGTAACATTTGATGCGTTTAAGCCATTAACAATATATATGTTTTTTTTAATCTGTAGATTATAAGAAGGTAATAGATTATACCCAAATGAGGCAAATCCATAATTATGCAGAAAACTCCGCAGATCGCGTAACTCCAGAGGCCCTTGGTATAGCAGAGCAGCAGCAGTCAGAGGTGCAACTAGAGCCATTTTTCGGGGGGGGAGAGGCTAATTCTTCCACCAATAGCCAGAGTGCAGATGAAGGGGCTCTTAGAAGGGGTGAAAAAACAACAAAGCCTCGATAACAAGCAAACGGTCTTTTTAAGACCTGGGAAGTGCTCGGGTGCGGCTGTGTGTGTGCCCGGGAAGCTGTCTCAGCCCGGCTGCCACACACGACAGGGATCGCTGAAGCCCTTTGAGCCCAATGGGTGTTGCGAGCCTGGCAGCAGTGCAAGCTTCCCTCCTTCATAGCACAGATAGAGCTCCGATAGCAGCAGCGCACGTGCCCTTTCCTGCCAGAACAGGTAGTTTGATAACAATAGTTAGGGTGACCAGAATTTTAAAGCAAAAAACCGGGACATTTCACAAAAATAGAAGAAGGACTATAATTTTACGTCAAGCGCGCGCACAGAATGACAGCGCTCCTCAGCAGAGAATTACAAAACAGGCCGTAAGAACATAAGATGCAATTTTTAAACCCAGTAGCTTGCCTGTGAATTAAATTGCTTTCTTGGAACAACTGCTAACTATCCCTGCTTTGTAAAACATAAAAAACACCTCCCCCCGTTTTTAGTCGACCCTCTCCAAAAACCGGGACATGAGCTAAATTTCTCGAAATCTGCCCGGACAGCTGGTGAAAAACGGGACCGTCCTGGCAAATCCGGACGCCTGGTCACCCTAACAATAGTGCAAGCTCCAATCCCGCACAGAATGCGTACAGCTCAGGGTTCAGTGGCATGTAGATTACACACCGATCACTGCAGCGAGTATTGCAGTTAAGCACTTGCTGCAGTGAGCCGTCTGTAATCCACATGTCACGGACTAATTCACTGAGACAAGTGAATGATTGATTGAGTTTTGCCGCCACTCAAATTCACTCTGTCATCACACTTGATCTAGATTTTACACTTCTGGTTTCACTTGGTATGATGTCAGAGATTGAGAATAAAGATTTACAGGAAAACAGAGGAACATAACGGGAGCAGGAGGCAACAAAGCACAAGAACCCCTCTGCATGTTATATACGTTTTAATAGTGGTGCAATATGCGAGTCCTGTAAATGTCTCAGCACTGAACTGAGAAGTATTCCTGAGAAGTCAATCCCCTAATGTCAAAGGCGAGTGCAGTGCTACAATTTAGGCCACCTAAAAAAGGACACAATAGTAAGCGATATACAGATAAAAAACATAGCCTGTACGTGTCCCTAACTACGGCATGCTGCCAATTCACCCTGCCTTCCCGTATCATACTTGCGCCAGGTTTGGGTTTTTGGGAAAGAGTTTTAACTTGCGTGAACTAGACCCCATGCATCGGGTCTCAGAGCGCTTTACATCAGCACCAGTTTCGTTACAGATTGACACATTCATTATTTCTTAGCCACAGGGAGATTAAGTGATTTGCCCAGAATCACAGGTTCTTGAGCGTTATTGCCGAGACTTCAACCCGGTTGCCCTAGTTTTGTGCTAATCAATAAAGTCAATCCCCCAATGTAAAATGCGACATTTGCATCCCGCTAACTACAATGCTTTGACACTGTTGTGGGCCCCAACAAAACACACATAACATATGGACAGACAAGGAAATACGCCAAACGCTGCACAGTTACAAAGTAATAATTAAAGACAATCCCCAAGTGTAAAAGGCAAGATTTGCATTGAAATAACTGCAATACGGTATGTTGAATAAGCCACGGATAAATAGCGTAATGCGGGGAGGTTAAGTGATTTGCCCAGAATCACAGGTTATTGAGCGTTATTGCCGAGACTTCAACCCGGTTTCCCAAGTTTTGTGCTGGTTTTAAATTGGTACTCCCTTGCCCTCTTAAAACAAGAAAAAAACTGTCTGTAAGAATTACCTTCCTGGCTTGAAAGACTCGAATTAAATAATGGTCTGCTGATTGTATTATTGGATGGGGAGGCTCTGCGTGATTGGTCGGATCCGAGAGTGCCTGAAGTTTGATTAATTTGCCGATGCCAGTGCAGCAGAAAGTGCTTTAGAGAGGGGGTTACACTGGCAAAGCTTCACAAACTCGCCTACACCTTCCGTCTTTGCAGACATTTCCCACAAGCCATGTACCACGTCAACGCCTTTTTAAGTCCTTTGCTCTGAAATACAGGCGTACCTTAGGAGAAAAAAAAGAAACGCGAACGTTACCACTCCACTGACAGTTTTATATATTTAATGAACAAGTTTGTCTGCAAGTTCTGACCCCCCGTATCTGATATACTGATGGATCGCAGCCCCGCTGGCTTTGTACTTCAGGCTGATCTGATTACAGATGTTTGAGCGGATACTGAGCAAAATGAGCTGGTTTTGTCAGGGGAATTGAGCGTGCTTCTGAGAAACAATGACTTTGTGTGGAAGACAACACTGATTAACAAGCGCTGCGAGCGGTGAATTTCAGCAACGGGCGAGGCAGGGACACCGGTCTCTGCTCAGCCTTATAGCGAGGGCAGGGGAGACCACCTGCACAGCACTCCGTTCCTCTCCACGTGGCTCCGCTGTGATGCAAGTACAAGCTGGAGCCCGTGATTGATTGAAATGGAGGGGGAAGGGAGAGCGGTGGGGTGGAGGAGCAGGGTAAATAGATACAAGAATGAAAGCAGAACCCCACAACCCCCTCTGTGACCGAGGAGGAGTGAAAGCAGAGACAGTGGGGTGGAGGAGCGTAAGAATCACACAGCAAACAAGCAACGCGAGGGTCGAGGGAGGAATGTTGGTGGTAATTAAAGCAGGACAGAGGATGGGATGGTGTGGCAGCGGGTGTGGGGGGAGTGGAGACCAGCAGAGTGACGCGATCTGTGGTGGGGGAGGGGGAGGGAATTGAAGCGCAGAGAGAGGCGCGCAAGGCTTAATGAGCCTTGACAGAAACCCACATGGCGGCTGCGCGCGTGCACGCTCGCGTGAACGCAAGCTTGAGGCCAGGAAAAGCCTGTGGTAGCACTTTCAAAAGCCCACTTTCTAAATGTCTCGGCCAGAGCAGCGCAAGCGCTGGCTCAGGCGAGACCTAAAAATGTTGTGTACATACCTAACTCGCACCTTCTGTAATAAAACTATAACTCGACCCAAATGGTCTATTTGGGAATTTAAATATTTAGAGTAGTAAAGAACTTAACGAGACAACATCAATAACTAATAGCACATATCCAAGCAAATTAATTATACAGAATCTAATGTGATGACACAATGCTAATAGCTGATATGTAATATCGGCAGTGATGTGATCAGTGCCATTTCTGATGGCTGGAAAATCTTGTTTGTGGTCGTAAAGTGACCATTTTGGGGCCGACATATGGTTTTAATGGGGCAGTGGTGAATTATGGGTTGACGTAAAAGGTAATAACTAGAGAATTAGGTGATGTTTTAGGGTTTATTGTGGAACTATAGCCTTATTTTAACTGCTTTTTTACCGAATGTCTTATTTGTTTCCCATGTGACTGTTAGTGTTTGCACTACCCGAACTATAACTTCATTTTACTGTGTTTGTTTCCAGTGGGCATTTCTTAGTATTGGTGTCTATAGTTGGCACTTTCGAATTCCAGATATTGTGCATGGTGCAGCATGTTGGGAATTATCTAAAACCTGATCATGTTCTCAAAATAACTGCAGCTTTGAGAAGAGTCCGTGACTTTCACATGAATTTGCAAGACAAAGAAGAGAACTAATTATTCCATCTGGGCTACATTACATTTCATCTGTTTCAGCTTGTTGTTTCCTGCTGCAGGCAGACAAAGCCCCTTCTATTTAATTAATTCGAAATGTTTAAGCAAAGCGGAACCAAATTGGCATTTGTTTAAATTCCTACAAGCAACACAGAGCACGCTTATGCATTTACATCCAGCAAACGCACTTCGAGTCTCACTCATTCTTCTGTACAGTGTCCACATGTTTCCTGTGAACACACATCATCATTTTTGCCTAGCACAGGTTACACAAGTACTGCGCGTTTGAAGCGCACACTTTCTGTTCAGCCCAGGATTATTTATAGAGTGTTATGTTATTCTGCCTTTGTAAGAGGTGTATAAGGACGTGTGAAAGAGGTGTATATATACAGTCTGAAGTAATTTCCTGTCCTTATTTATTGTGCTCACTCTCAGCATTAGTTACCTAAACTCGTTGTATGTATTATATTGAAACTATAATACAAGTTTCACCGTTTTTTAAAGCCGATAAATAATAGATTATAAGCTACATTAACAGTAAGTTTAACAAACTTTTTACAGTGAGTTTTTGTGTTTTAAAAAAAATATTTAATACTTGCCTCTCCGATATTTTTGGATTCCTCTATACTCAACACTGCTCTCAGTGAAAAGCACTGTACACTGCTTTCACCCATGTTCAGACGAGGTTGCCTTCAGTGCCTGGCAAGCAGCCATTGCCTGAAGTACCCCCAGGTCCTCATGTGTGCAGCATGTATTGTAGTCTCAGAGTGCAAGCCAGTCTGGCACCAGCCTCCATGCCACTTTCACCATTCTTGCCTCCAAACCTGCTGTGCTCAGTAGGCGGCTTCACCTTCACTAGCCCTTGTGCCACCGAAGCCGCTTTATATGGCCTTCGGCTCTCCTTGGTTTTTTTCCCCATTTAATCATAAATTGTTAGCCTCTCCGGCCCAAATGTGTGCAATAAAATAGAGAATTCTATTACAGGACCGGAGGCTTCGTATTATGATTTCTCTTTCATTTATTGCCACTCACAGCAGCCAATGAAAACTTTGTTTAATGTAAATAAACTTCATTTCCCATGATGCACATGTAACACATCACATCCTGTCAGCCCCAATAAGAGCCACCATGACCGGAAATCCTCCTCTTTCTTTGCTGCTCACGCAGAAAGTTAAGTACATATCTGTGTCCTACAATTTGCTTATGTCAGTGCATTATTTGCTTGCAAAACTGCGCCGCTATGTTTGGCTTATGTGCGCGTTAACAATCATTGGCAGCACTGTTGTATTGGGCATCGCGCGTCTGTTTGCATCGCGCGCCTGTTTGCACGCCCAGCGGGGCGCTGGATCGGTCTCCCGAGGGAGCCGGAGTGATGCGCTGCTTTCGGCAGCTTTGTTGAGACGCGTGGGGCATTAATTTGAAAACCGGCGGGAAGACAGCGTACTAACTGCGGACGGCCGGATCGGCTCCTGCTGAGTTCTACGGTACCGCGCTGCCTCTGGCGGCGTTTTACAGCGTATTTGAGAGCGCGAGGCTCCCCTAGTAAGCCGCATCGCTCTGAGCCTGAAAATTAACCCCCTATCGTATGGTTTCGACGTGCGCAGCCCAATTGGGCAACTTTTTGGTAGGATTTGGGCTGCGCACCTCGCTACTGCCCTAATTAACCTAAAAGTTCATTCTCCTTTCGTTTTCTCCCCAGAGCAGTTCATTCTACGCCGACTTGGCTGAAATAGTGTATTTTGGGCCTGGAGTGTGCACAACTCCTTGGATATTATTGCTCTTTTGGCTCTCTTACGCCCTGTGGGCTGCAAAAATATTATACAGCTGCTGCTGAGGAGCTAGGTACCTGATATTATTTCTGTGACCTTTTTATGCGCAGATATAGTTATAAATTCTGCCCCACGATGGAGGATTGGGTCACTTATGAAGAGGATGATAACCTGTATGAGGAGGAAGTCGCTACTCCTTCCTTAGAGGATAACATTGTGG
The DNA here is from genome assembly GCA_963921515.1 of Calotriton arnoldi. Classification (NCBI taxonomy): domain Eukaryota; kingdom Metazoa; phylum Chordata; class Amphibia; order Caudata; family Salamandridae; genus Calotriton; species Calotriton arnoldi. The sequence goes on from CAWUFW010017564.1 coordinate 10,317, forward strand.
AGGCCCTGGACGCCTCGGTTCAGGACTCAGTGAACAAGGCCCTCGAGAAGGCAGTCCCTGGGACTGTGCAGCAGGCATTAGCCACTGCATTAAAACCAATTACAAAGCAATTGGAAAAATTCGCTAAGCGTCATGGCTTCACGTCACCTACAGACCAAATAAAGGGTGGATCGGCGACGGAACCCAGAGTTAAGTCCTGGCCGCATTCTACCGCCCTCTCGGCGCTACCTGTTCCCGAGTCCAGTAAGTCCAAGCGTCCGGACGCAGACGCGGACACTGACACCAATGCCACGGACACCTCGGACGAGGCTCCCCCTAAGAAAAGGTCCAAGAAGGCCAAGAATATAGATCAGGATCTCTCGCAGACCATTTCTACTCCCTTCACCTTTAATCCCACGGATATAGTCCATCCCAGGTCATCTGACTGGGCTCCTGCCCCTGCTGTGGCGGCCTACCTGCATGATAATCTTCGCAGGAGTTTTGATAAGGAGGTCCGAAACAGGCTCCGTTCAGAGTGCCCGAGACCAGACCTCACTGACAGAGTGGCAGATACCCCGGATATAGATTCCAGTTTGCTAACTTTCCTGAAAAAATTCGCGAAGGACCCTAAAAAGGGTATTGATCGCGCCTGGCGAGGATGTCAAGACAAACTTCTGGATGTCGCTGGACCCCTCGCAGAAATCTTGGAGATGGCCTTGGAAGCGCAGGAGGCCAATTCTGCGGTAGACCCCCATATCCTGGCAGGATGGACCCAAAGAGCTATTTGCCTATTGGGAAACGCAAACTGCGCCGTTTCAACAGAACAACGTAAATCGCTTCTTATGCGCATGGACTCCAATCTCACGGAGCTAGCCGCGGCAGAACCAGGTCCCTTGGCCGACGCCAATCTTTTCGGGGAACGATTCGTAAAAGCTGTAGCTAAATATGTGGGCACGTTCACAACCCTCGATAAGGCCCAGTCGGGCATCAAAAGAGTGTTCAAGGCTGGCCTTTTTAACAGGGCCGGACGAGGTCGAGGTCGCTCGTTTGGTCGTCAGTTCTCCCAAGGTCCTCAAAGAGGTGACTTCGGACGAGGACGTGGCGACTGGGACTCCACACGTGGGGGTACCTTCTATCCCACCCGACAGCGCTTCAATCGGAGGCGCTTCCACAGAGGGAATTATCGTGGAGATTTCCAAGCCTCAGACTCTACAGGTAAGGGCTCCGGACATTTCCCCATTGCCCTTAGGGGGTCGTATCCAATTTTTCTATCACAATTGGGTTCAACTCTCGCAGGATGCTTGGATATTGCAGACAATTCAGGGTTTTCATCTAGATTTCTTTCAGACCCCTTGTCAGGTAAAACTGCCCAGACAGCTTTCTTTTTCCCAACTCGAGTGCGATTTTATAGATTCCGAAATTGAAGAATTGCTGCGGAAACCCGCGATAGCGTATTGCAACGAGGGCCCTCGCGGCTTCTGCAGCAATATTTTCTTGGTACAGAAGAAAGGAGGAGGTTACAGGTTGGTACTCAATTTAAAGGATTTCAACCATTACATGACTTACAAACATTTCAAGATGGAGGGCATCCATCTGTTGGCGGATCTCCTCAAACAGGGGGATTGGATGGTCCGGTTGGACCTGAAGGACGCCTATTTGTCCATTCCCATTTTTTCCCCCCATCGCCGGTTCCTGCCATTTCAATGGCGGAACCGATGGTTCGAATATTTGGTCCTTCCTTTCGGACTTTCCTCAGCACCATGGTGTTTCACCAAGGTGCTGAAACCAGTGATAGCATACCTCAGACAACAGGGGATTCGCATGATAGTGTATCTGGACGACATACTCGGCACAGGGTCAGACTGATTTGCATATGGCCATGTCTGAACTGGGGTGGTGGAGTGAGCTAAAGAATGATGATGGATTAAACCCAGATCAGTTGACTGGGGGTGAGTGTTTGATTGGCTCAAACGTTCCGTCCATCATCCCCTTTTGTATCGCTTTGTTCGCCCTAAGTTGGCGGGGGTATGCCCAGACGTGGGTCCCTTGCTCACTTTGCCACTGGATTCAAGCAAGCCTGGCTGATGACGGCTGGAATGCCAGAAACCGGTCCTAGGATGCTTGTTTCCGGTCCAGGGAAGACATGGCTTGGCAGTTCGGGCTGGACTGTTCCCATGAGGCACAGGGTCAGACTGATTTGCATATGGCCATGTCTGAACTGGGGTGGTGGAGTGAGCTAAAGAATGATGATGGATTAAACCCAGATCAGTTGACTGGGGGTGAGTGTTTGATTGGCTCAAACGTTCCGTCCATCATCCCCTTTTGTATCGCTTTGTTCGCCCCAGTTGGCGGGGGTATGCCCAGACGTGGGTCCCTTGCTCACTTTGCCACTGGATTCAAGCAAGCCTGGCTGATGACGGCTGGAATGCCAGAAACCGGTCCTAGGATGCTTGTTTCCGGTCCAGGGAAGACATGGCTTGGCAGTTCGGGCTGGACTGTTCCCATGAGGCACAGGGTCAGACTGATTTGCATATGGCCATGTCTGAACTGGGGTGGTGGAGTGAGCTAAAGAATGATGATGGATTAAACCCAGATCAGTTGACTGGGGGTGAGTGTTTGATTGGCTCAAACGTTCCGTCCATCATCCCCTTTTGTATCGCTCTGGACGACATACTCATCATGGCGCAGTCCCCAATCCTGGCGACCCAACATTTAAGCATGACCATTGCTACGTTACAGAACCTAGGGTTCGTGGTCAACGAATCCAAATCGGTTCTTTGCCCTTCCCAGACGATAGACTTTCTAGGCTTCGTCATAAACTCTCAAACAGCTCAACTGAGGCTTCCCCGCTCCAAACTTCGGGATATCAAAAAGGAATTGCGTTCCCTATTATCTCAACAGATGGTCTCACTGAGAGTGATTGCCAGGATAGTGGACCTGTTGGCCTCTTCCATACAGGCAATCTTTCCGGGTCCTCTCCATTATCGAGCCCTTCAGCGGTTAAAGATTCAACACCTACAGAAGGGTCTCTCGTACACGGATCTAGTACCTCTTTCCCCAGAGGTACGGGAGGAAATACGGTGGTGGCTCGCCCACGTGGAAGCATGGAACGGCAGAGCCATTTTCGGCGCCCTGCCAGAGGTCGTCATAGAGTCAGACGCCAGCCGTTGGGGGGCTCGCTGCGGAAATATTTCTACAGGAGGGCGTTGGTCCCTGCGCGAACTAGACCTCCACATCAACTGTCTAGAACTGCTTGCAGGGTCGTTCGCGATCCGGACACTGTTGCCCAAGCAAGTCTCGTGTTGCATCCTCTTGCGGATGGACAACATTTCAGCGGTTCAGTACATCAACAAACTGGGAGGCACGAGGTCTTCGATGCTGGTAGAGATAGCGAAGGACTTTTGGCATTACTGCCTGAGTCATCAAATCTCGGTCATAGCCGAGAATATTCCGGGCCAGTCGAACGTAGTGGCGGACTGGAATTCCAGACATCTCAAGGACTACAGCGATTGGCAACTACAGTCCCAGATAGTGCTATGGTTACAGGCGATCTGGGGATATTGCGAGATCGACCTGTTTGCGTCCAGACTGAATCGTCAAATGACCAAATTCTTCAGCTGGAGGCCGGATCCGTTAGCCCTGGCGACGGATGCCTTTTCTCAGGATTGGTCTCCGAGCCTGAATTATGCCTTTCCTCCCTTTATATTAATTCCTCGGGTGTTCACGCAGATAATGCGCCAGAAGGCGGAAGTGATCCTAGTGACCCCCCTGTGGAGGTCGCAGCCTTGGTTCCTGATATTGTTGGAGGCGAGCTGCGACTCTCCCAGGATGATCCCGTGGTCCCCAACGATGCTCCAGGACCCTCATGGAGAGATGCACCCGATGGTATTATCGGAGCAGTTGCCCCTGATGGCATGGAGACTTTCCGGCAACGTTGGCAAATGCCTGGATTTTCGGAACAAGCTTCAGCTTTTATCAACCAGGCTTGGGCCCCCTCAACCAGGAAAAGATATTCTTCAGCCTGGAAAGGTTGGGTTCGTTGGTGCGTGGAACAGCACGTGGATCCCGTGGGGGCAGAGTTACCCTATGTTGTAAATTTCTTGTCCAAAAAGGCTTCTGAGGGTTTGGCATATCGTTCTGTCAACAATTTTCGCTCCGCCATTTCGGCGGGTCATTCCCAGATTGAGGGTAAGCCAATAGGGATGCATCCGCTAATATGTAAATTGTTGAACGGTATCAGGGTGGCTAACCCACCCAAACCAAAGTATTCTTCCTTGTGGGACGTCTCTCTAGTTCTTTCCTTATTCAATAAATGGCCCCAAAATAATTTGTTAACTCGGAAACAACTGTCATCCAAACTCGCCATGTTGTTATGTCTTTCCGCTTGTAGACGGTCCTCCGATGTTAAAGCCCTAGACATTGCAGGTAGAGTATTCACTCCAGAAGGAGTTTCTTTTAACATCACTTCCAGAACTAAAACTATGTCACGAAATGTGGAATATCATGCTTTTCCTGGTAATACGAAGCTTTGTGTAGTTCAATGTCTCAAGACTTATGAAGAATGTATCAGGTCTGTTCGGCCTGATGGTGTGGTACAATTATTAATTGCTTTGCAAAAACCTTACAAACCTGTTACTGCGGCTACTATAGCCCGATGGCTAAAATCTGTTATGCAAGAGGCAGGTATTGACACCCAGGTATTTGTGGCACATTCTGTTAGGGGCGCCATGGCCTCCAAGACATTTATGTTGGGTTCTACTATTCAAGACATTATGCATTCGGCTGATTGGTCTTCTGAGTCTACCTTTAAACAGTTTTATTATAAACCGGTGGGTGATATTTCCTCTGTGGTATTTGATCAGCGTTAAACTAGCATAATACGAAGCCTCCGGTCCTGTAATAGAATAAAACATTAGCTAGCATTCGCGCCAAGAATTTTCAATTCTATTAAGGACACGGAGGCGAGGATTATCCCACCCGATTGTATTACAGTATGTAATGTTTACCCACTCGTCTGTATTTATATTCTGTTTAAAGCAGAAGTTACGGGGTTTTCTATCTCTCATTCTTCCAGGTTCGGAGAAGAAGATGGAGTAAGACTCATTCTGGTTGAGAAGCCAATATTTCCAGTTGGATTTGTTCTTCCACGTTGGAGGATGTTTGGACTATTGTTATGTTATTGAACTTTATTGTTCGCACAAAGAAAGAGGAGGATTTCCGGTCATGGTGGCTCTTATTGGGGCTGACAGGATGTGATGTGTTACATGTGCATCATGGGAAATGTAGTTTATTTACATAATGCAAAGTTTTCATTGGCCGCTGTGAGTGGCAATAAATGAAAGAGAAAGCATAATCCTCGCCTCCGTGTCCTTAATAGAATTGAAAATTCTTGGCGCGAATGCTAGCAAATTTTTTATTCTCCATCAGAATCCTCTTCAATTGTCTAAATATAATTGAGGAAATAAGCCTTCCACTGGGGCCATTTCATTATTTGCTCCTTTGAAACACTAAGAGCTCTTGAGGAGGTGGTAAGGAAAATGCTTGTGCATCATTGTAAATTGAAAAAATATGGCAAAAGGTTTATTGTTTTTTAAACGTTACCCAAGGAACACCGGAGCATAAGAGTAATGTAATCCAGAATCACAACAGAGCTTGTAGTTGCAAGCCTCCCATCGTAATTGTGGGACTACAAGTCCCATAATGCAAAGTGGTGTTTTGTGAAAGTCAGGCCTGGTTGGTGTTCTCACACCCATTATGGGTCACTTATCTTTGCATCTCATCTCATCTCTGCCACCTGACACTTTCCTTCTCCCACAAACTCTCTCTCTCTCTCTCTCGCTCTCTCTCTCTCTCTCTCTCTCTTCCTTTCTGTTTTCCTTTACCTTTCTGTCTTCCTCCGTCTTCCCCTCCCCATTAATTGATTATTTCTCTCTCACTGGATTTCCTCCTATAGCTCTTCAATCCTTGGTGGTACAGCACCCAGGATAATGTGCTGCAAGGCTAAACACTTGTAAGGTCCCAAAGGCGAGACCTATTGGCTATGCCAATGCTTGTTCTAAAACTGGTGTGTTGTCATTTCGTAGAGTTTTCACTGAATTACTGTGTATTATGTACAAATGCTTTACACATTGCCTCTGAGATAAGCCTGATTGCTCATGCCAGGCTACCAAGGGGGTGAGCAGGGGTTATTTTAGGTGTGTAACTCCCTTATTCTGACTAGACAGAGGGTCCATACTTGGACAGGGTGCATGCCATTGCCAACCGGAGAACCAATTTCTAAAAGTAAGTCAACCCTAAAGTAGGCCCTGTCTACCCACAGGACAGGGTGCCATATATTTAAGAGGTAAGACATGTACTTTTACGTTTTACATGTCCTGGTAGTGAACAACTCCCAATTTCGTTTTTCACTACTAGAAGGCCTATCTCGCCCCTAGGATAACATTGGGATTACCTTATTACATCTTTTAAGTGTAATTGCCCATTCTTAAGAGATAGACTTTTCAATTTTGGTGTCACTGGACTCACAATTTAAAATCACAACTAAGGGTGAAGTTGGATTTTAAATTCCAGTTTAGAAAATGCTATTTTTATAAAGTTGGCATTTAATTACGTTAGCTATTTGGTGGCTGCTGCCTGTCTCTGGAATACACCACTGGGGTGGGTGACAGCCTGGCTTCCTGCATTCCCTCCAGACAGCCACACACAAAGGAAGGGTAGGTGTTCCTGAGTGGTCATCTGCATGCAGATGGGTCATCCTGAGCAGGATGGGTGGGAGAAGCTGACACTTACTATTGAAAGGGCTGTGTCCTGTCCCCACAAAAATTATTGATTCCCCCCTGTAGTGTGTCTGGAGCCAGGTCAGGAAGGGAGAACCTCTGTGAACTTCAAAGTTTTCTTTGAAGTCTTGCCCACTTCAAAGGCACCAATGGGTATAAGTACTGGACCTCTGATACCATGACCTCAGTAGACTTCTGGACCTGTAACTATTCTGCCAGGAAGAAGAGATGCTGTGCTGCTGAAAGGACTGCTGCTTTGCTGAACTCTGCCTTGCTGAGCTCTTGCACTGATGAGCTTCCCTGCTGTCTTCTGTTCTCCTGCCTGGGTGAGAAGGACTTGACCTGCATCACTAGAAGTAAGAGTGACTCCAAGGGCTTGCTGGCTTGCCTCCTGTTCCCAAGTCTGAGGGATATCAAAGATTTGAACCACTTGCATCTGCACCTGGACTTTGCAAGCTGTGATTCTGCCCTGCCAAGTGGTGCCACCCCAGTCTGGGACCCTTGGAAGTAAGGCCTAAGGAGCAGCTTCATCTAAAACCAAAGCATCCGCATTAGACGGGCACATCTCCACCTTTGGGTGGGTCGGAACCAGCACATTCTTGTTGTTGCGTGGAGCGGACCAGGCGCATCTCCCCTGGACCCAGTACGTCGCCCTCAAAATCGACGCATCGCCTACTGCAGGAGCAGCAGCCATGCATCACATCTTGACCCGATGCCTCGCACTTAGAACCGATGAAGTTGCGTGGAGAAAATCGACACATCTCATCCACTGCGTGGCTCAACACCAACGTATCGCCTCGGCTGCACTTCACATCTTCGACGATGATGCATCCTGAATCACGGTACTTTAGTTCAGTGGGCCCAAGTGGGTCCCTGTATCTGGCCCGTGCTCCAATGCGGTCCGACTGAAAGTTTGACTTTGACCCGGTCTAGCACGACCAGATAACCCACTTAAGCGCTTATTGCTTCTAAGCGCTGTTTTGACATTTAATCTTTAAAGATTCATATCCCGACATCTACTTGATGGATTTTTGTCCTTTTGGTTGGTTTATTTATAAAATCATAATCTAATTTTCTAAACTGGTGTGGAGTCTTTTTGTGGTGTTTTCACTGTGTTATTGTATGAGGCGTTGCACAAATACTTTACGCATTGCCTTTTAAATTAAACCTGACTTCTCTGTGCCAAGCTACCAGAGGGTGAGCACAGGATAATTTAGGTTGTGTTGTGACCTACCCTGACTAGGATTGTGGTTCCTGCTTGGACATGGTACATACCTCTGCCAACCAGAAACCTAATTTCTAACAGCGATCTAAAAAACTAAAAGGAGGACATATTTTTCTGAGTTCTTAAATAGCATCAAAACACTTTCAAATTATTTGCTATTTTAGGGGGTTTTGTACAATTGATCACTTGATTATTTGTTCCACTTAGGGGAGAGGATGTGGCGTTATGGGCCGAGCTAGGAACTTTAGGACTGAGGAACCAGGTTCGAGTCTCGTTATCAGCTCAACATCCTGTGACTCTGGGAAAATCATTAGGGCCAAATTTATCAGGCCTTCGGGTTGCCCTTGCGTAACACAAGGCGACTCAAGGGCTAAAGTCAGATTTACTAAGCCACACAAAGCCACCTTGCATGGCTCTACATGGCTTAGTAAATCTAGAGTAAAGCACGGCAGCCCAAGTTGTTGCTTTGCATACTCTGCATTGGGAAGGTGCTCCATGGGTAGAATGTGGGATCCACTCATGGATTTTGAAGCATTGCCAGATTTGCTAAGAAGAGTATACCTGGGAATGCGTCAAAATGGTACGCCTCGCCTTCCCAACTGAGGCGCAATGAGGAGAAATAGTTTCATTTCTCCTCATTATTTCCTTTTTGTATGTGTGCTGAAAATTCTTCTGAGCATTGTGTTTGTGCAGGAATGTGTACCTAAATACATTATTATTATTACACATTATTATTATTAATACATTACTCGTATTAACAAATCTCTCTCTGTGCTTGTGGCACCAATGATTTGTTCCACTGATATAGAGACAGGTCTACTTGACTTTAGAATGAAAAGAACATAGGCTTCAATCGCTTTGGAAGTGGTACCATGACACTGTACTGGCTCTCGTGAAAAGTAGTCAGTGGGGCTTTGATCTTTACCCAGCCAGTGCACAATAGTGTAATCATATTTAGGCCTGGGAGGTTAACTCCCCTCCGTTCGTGGAGTTTACAGAGCTTTTTGCACTCTGCGGAGCTCGCGGAGTTCTTGGAACAGCGTTTTGTCCTTGCTCGCACTCGCCAATAGTAAGTTGGTGAGTGCGAGCGAGGAAAATACAGCACAAGACCGCTTCCCAGCAAGATTTCTCAACTCAGCGGTCGCTGATGGTCGCTACCGCTCACGTTGAGAAACCTTCCGTTCGCATTGAGGAATCTGCCGCTCAAGTAGAACTTCCACTCGAGCAGCAGAAAGAAGCAGCGTCCTCTTGTGCTGTGCGTGATGCCGTTCATGTTGATTTTACAGCATGGGACAAACACCTGGCACTAAATATCAGCATGAACAGTGTGAGGTAACGCACTCTGCTGCTCGCGGAACTCTGAGTAGCTTGGCAGAGTTTTTTGTCACTTCGTGGAGTTCCATGTAGACTCTGCAAATTCAGCCCAGGCCTAATCATATTCTTGCACTCGAAACCCCAACCTTTCAATGTGAGGAGGACTCTTGGCTTTAGAACTGCTGAAAATAGTAAGCAATGCTTGGTGGTCAGGGACAAGTGTGAAATGCTTTCCACACAGGAACACATGAAAATGTTCACAAGCCCATACCACAGCTAGGCTTTCCTTTTCAGGTTTTGAACAGGCACATTCAATCTGTGACAGACGTCTGCTAGCATAAGCCACAATATGCCTTTGAGCATTTGGATGTCCACTTTGTTGGGCAAGGATCACTCCTAAACCTACCGGACTTGCATCAACAACAACTTAGGTATGTAGCGCTGGATCAAAGTAGGCCATTTCAATTGCATTTTCAATTGCATACTGATTTTCTTGCATCTTTGTTCGCATTCATGTGACCATTAAAATGAAGTATTTCGTTTCGTTAAGTCTCTCAATGGGCAACTCATTGTGGCAAAATCAGGGATGTTCCTGGAGCAGTAACTGGCCATGCCAAGAAAAGAGTGTAGTATAGTTGCATCTTGTGGGGGACAAGTGGCTGACAAAGCCTGTACTCTAGCTGGATCTGGAGTCATTCCCCCATCAGAGAAAATATGCCCAAAGAATTTGAGTTTTGTTTTGTGGAACTCACACTTCTCTGCATTCAAAGTGAGGCCGGTGTCAGTAAGTAGACTGCACACTTGTGTAAGAGCTTTATTATGTTCCTTTCGTGTGGCCTCAAAGACCAGTATATCATCACTGTAATTGAAAGAATGTGACAGGCCCTATTATGCGTCTAATGACATCTTGAAAAAGTTCTGCAGCTGATGACACTCCAAAACCTAATCTTTTATATCTGAAAAAACCAGTATGGGTGGAAAAGGTAGTAAAGTACCTGCAATTTCCTTCCAATTCCAATTGATGATACCTTTGTTCAGATCAAGGCGAGAAAAGACTTTGGCGCCATTCAGCTGTGTGATCATATTGGCAATGTGTGGACCTGGATGTCATTCTTTTTCGATTGCCGTGTTAGCTTGGCGCATATCCACACAGATGCGCACAACCCCCCCACTGTCCTTTTTGGGCACTACCACTATGGGTGAATCCCATGGTGTCGGACCAGTAGAGCGCTCAATAATATCATGTTTTAGTAATGTTTCAAGTTCTTTTACAACAGCTTCCTGCAAATGAAATGCAATTCGATGATGCCGCTGAGCAACAGGATGAATGACTCAGTAATATGCAGTTGCACTTTCATTGTCTTAAGTTTTCCTAGTCCATGAAACAATAATAGGAACTGATTTATTTTCTCGTGATATGCATTTATGTTGCAGTTTACAGCTAGGTTAATTTACAGCAACCATGAAACACAAAAAAGTACAAGCACCAATTCATGTGCTTAAAGGTACTCAGTTTCAGTACTGCTGCTGATGTGGGATTGATAGTCTTGCGTGAGTGTCTTAGTGGGTCTGTCAGTGAGTGCATGAGCATCTGAGTGGGTCTGTGAGTGGGTGCATGATTCTCTGAGTGGGTGCGCGAGTCTCTGAGTGGGCCTGTGATTGGATGCATGTGTGTCTAAGTGTGTCTTTAAGTGAGAGTGTGAGTGTCTGAGTGGGTCTATAAGTGAGTATGCAAGTCACTGAGTGGGTCTGTGAGTGGGTACTTGAGCCTCTGAGTGGGTCTGTGAGTGGGTGTTTTAGTCTCTGAGTGGGACTGTGAGTTGGTGCATGAGTCTATGAGTAGGTCTGTGAGTGGATGAGAGGGAGTTATGAGTGGGTGGGTGCATGAGTGTCTGACTGGGTCTGTTAGTGGGTGTACATGTCTCAGTTCATCTATGAGTGGGTGCATGAGTGTCTGGGTCTGTGAGTGGCTGTGAGTGTGTCTGAGTTGTTCTGTGAGTAGGTACGTGAGTGCCTGAGTGGGTTCTGCTTGTTCTCTGCTCATTTTTGACCTTTATTTTGCCTCTTTCTGCTCATTTCTGACCTATATTTTGCCTCATTCTACTCGTTTCTGATCTCTATTTTGTCTCTTTCTGCTCCTTGCTGGCCTTTATTTTGACTCTTTCTCCTTGTTTCTGACCTTTATTTTGCCTCTTCCTGTTCATTTCTGGTCTCTATTTTGCCTCTTTCTGCTTGTTGCTGGTCTTTATTTTGCCTCATTCTGCTCATTGCTGACCTATTTTGCTTTTTTCTGCTCGTTTCTGGTCTCTATTTTGCCTCTTTCTACTAATTCCTGATCTCTATTTTGCCTCTTTCTGCTCATTGCTGGCCTTTATTTTGCCTCTTTGTGCTGGTTTCTGACGTTTATTTTGCCTCTTTCTGCCAGTTTTTCCCATTTGTTTTGCCTCTTGCTGCTGGTTTCTGACATTTATTTTGCCTCTTTCTGCTCTTTTCTCACCTTTATTTTGCCTCTTTATGCTTGTTTCTCGCCATTAATTTGTCTCTTTTTGCTTGTTTCTCACCTTTATTCTGCCTATTTCTGCTTGTTTTTTATCTTTATTCCGCCTCTTTCTGTTCCTTTCTGACCTTTATTCTTCCTCTTTCTGCTCGCTTGCACAAAATTATTTATTTTTAAATAGGGTCAATTTCAGCCCCGGGACTGGCCATTATACTATGGGAAGGGGGGCCATGCAGTCAGCCTCCCTGGGCCAATTTTGGCCCTGGGACCCCATCTTCCGAAGCCTGGTCATGTCACCTGGGTGCCCCTAGGGCACCCGGTGTGCAATTGGACCATGGGGAGAGCCTCAATGCCCCTGCGGTTCCAGCCAGCTTCTTGCCTCCTGTAGGAGATGGCATTGCTCTGACAGACAGGAGGCTGATGAAAGGCACCTCCCACCAGGCAAAAGCAAACAGCTACCTCCCAAGGGTGGGCACCTCGGAAGGTAGCAGGAGCTGAACCTGGAGGATGGCAGTCCCAGGGATATTAATGTCTCCACGAGGGGCGCTGCATGGTTCCCCCTCCATCGTAGAACTAAACTCTGGGGAGGTAGGGGTCCCTGACACATGCCCCCGCATTAATGCTAAATGTTTAGCCCCGGGGAGGTGGCGATCCCAGGGGCATGGGCGAGCCTGGTTGGCCCACCCACACACATACTTTTAAATGCCTGGGGGAGGTGGTGGTCCTCTCAAGGCGGATTTTGGCCCCGGGGACCTCATCCCCTTGGACTGGGCCTTTTTTTAATCAAAAATGGGGAGGGGGCCATGAGGCCCCCTTCCCCAGGCTGATTTCACCCCTGAGGATCCCATCCCACAGGGCGAGGCCTTTCATTTTTTTTAATCAACATTTTTATTCCTTAATGGGAGGGGGGACGAGTGGCCCCCTCCTGGGTAATTTTCGGCCCCAGGACCACATCCCCCAAAGGCAGGCCAATTCTTTAAAAAAAGGGAGGGGGTCCACGCGGCTGGTTGGCCCCTAAGGACCCTCACCAGGGAAGGAGACTTCATTCCCCAACCAAGGGCGCACCAGGAGGCACTTTTGCAGAGTAGTGGAGAAAGGGGGCAGGGTCTCTGGGGAGTTTCCAGCTTCCTTTTTATTTATTTTAGGGGGGGCTGTGCGGCTTCCCTTCCCTTGACCCTTATGGGCCCCGGGGACCCCATCCCCCGGGGCCTTACACATTTTCTATTTTTTTATTAAAATTTAAAGGGGGGGGGCTGCGCGGCCCCCCTCCTGAGGCCGATTTTGGCCCCGAAGATCCCATCCCCTGGGGCTGGGCCTTTTTTTAATAGAAACACTTGGTAACTAGGTCCTAACTGTAACTACCTATTGGCAACCACCAGTAGGTTATATATACATATATACATATATTACCTACTGGCGGTTGCCAGTAGGTAGTTATAGTTAGGACCTAGTTTCCATAGGAAGAGCGTTTTTTCATTTCCCAATATCTTTGGTGTCGTTTGACGAATCTTCGTGAACTTTTCAAACATAATACGCCACTCACTTCAGCTGCTATGTTGATTCGTTAAGCAGGGGCCGAAAAAAAGGGGGGTCCCAAAAGGCTTTTTCTCCATGTTAATATCCATGGGAAACTTTAGACACGGCAACAGCCCGAACTGCTGAACGGAATTACACCAAATTTGGCAGGAAGGTAAATATTGGTCCCAGAAAGTGCCTGTTTGTCATTTGGTGTAAATCCATTCATTAGCTTTGGCAATATTAAGGAAAAATCCCCAATTGTACATGTAGGGACCCAAAGGATCTGTGATCTTTCCCGATCTCGTGCTGAGATCTGATTGGCTGCTAATACTTTAAACCAGGAAGTGTTGCCAGTCAATTTGGGGCTCCGTTTGAGCGGAGTCCCACAAAAAATTTAAAAAAACAAGAGAAGGGGACAGGTTAGCTATATCCTGACCCTCTAGGCCTCTCGGGGGTCCCAGACAAAAAAAACGTTTTTTAAAAACATTTCGTAGGGAGCTGCGCTGGAGATGTGGTCCCCGCCGAATTATTTATTTTTTTTAAGAGCGCAGGCTCCCACACTTTTCTATTGTTTAGCCTCTGGGTGGGCCAGGTCTCAGGGGCAAGTGCTCATTAATTTTCTAAGGAAATGGGGGGGTCTAACACAAAAGAAATCGGGGGGCCTCACAGACCCCCCCCCCATGCCCTCGGGACCACCACCTCCCCGGGGCTAATACATTTGTAATTGTGGGTCTCACTGACCCTCTCCCCGGGGCAAAATTCTATTTTTAAAATGGGAGGTGGGGGGCCATGTGGCCCCCTCCCGGGCCATTCTCGGCCCTGGGGACTGCCACCTCCCTAGTGCAGGCCCTACAACAACAAACGAGGTGGGCCGCATGGCCCCCCTCCTAGAGCCATAGATGGCCCTAGGGACCGCCACTCCCCAGGGCCGGCTCCTGCTATATCCCGGAGTGCCCACCCCCAGGACATAGCTGTTTGCTGTGTCTTGGCGGGAGCTTTTCTGCTCCCACAAAGTCACGTAAAACGCTCAGCTTTCAGCTTCCAGCAAGCGAGACCGGACAAAAAGCTCACGCTTGCTGGAAGCGAAGCATTCGTCTGTTTCCCTGCTCACTGTCAAGCGAACAGACAAACAGATGAATTGATTTCAGACACAGGGAGCTGCATGTTTAGCATCTCCGTATGTCTGAAAGCAATGCCAACTACCACAGGAGCCGACAGGGACTTGGCGGGCCTTTAGGTCCCCCCTGCAGTCCCAATGAAAACTGTGTGCCCAGGGGCCACCAAGGACTACTGGCCAGGCCCAGGGTATGGGGTCCCCAGTGCCGAAATTTGCCTGAGAAGGGGGGCAACACAACCCCCCAAAAAGTGGCTTAATGCTGCCTCGTAAATATGGAGCAGGCTTCTGCGCCATGGAACGTCACAAAAAGTTCCATTCCGGCTGAGCAAGGGGCCATCATATATACAACACAGCCCTGCATGGCAATGCAGAGCCCAACAGCACTAGTTACACAAAGCGGCCCTCCTCCCATATTTCCTTAAAGCCCCAGGGAGGTGGTGGTTCCCGGGGCTCAAATGAGTCCTAGGAGGGAGACCCTGTGAAACCCCCTCCTTTTCTTTTTTATGCCTCCGGGACCTGGCCCACCCGGGGGCTTTCTTTGAAAGCAAGTGCAGGAAACCGTTCTTATTTTATTTAAATTATTGTCACAGACATGCGGATCCTTCACGTTTTCATGGCAAATCTTTTTTATATGAATTTTTGCCCTAGCACGTTCCCAGGGGAACCCCAGGATCAGAGTATTCCTACCCTGCCCCGTTTTCTGCTTTTAAAACGGCAGTCAACACTTCCTGGTTGAAGTGTTGACAGCCATTCAGATATCAGCACAGGGACTGTCTGGTCCTCGGAGCATCCACGTCCCTATATACAAATTTATTTTTCCTTTAATATTTAAAAAACTACTGAACGGATTTACACCAGTTCACAAAAGGTCACTTTCTGGATCAAGAGCTACCTTTCTGCCAAATTTTCTGTAATTCTCTCCTGCGGTTCGGGCTGTAGTCGGGTCTAAAATCCGTATGGGAATTAACATGGGAAACACACTTTTTTTGACCCCCTCCTTTTTCTCAGCCCCCACTTTACGGATCACCCCGAAACTTTCCATGCACAACAAGACCTATTCTGACACTTTTTTAAAAATTCTGTGAAGATTTGTCAAAAGGCGCCAAAGATATAGGCAAGTCAAAAAACGCTTTTCCTATGGAAACTAGGTCCTAACTATAACTACCTAGTGGAGACCGCCACTAGGTTATTTGGGGCAGATTTACAAGGAAGTGCAGCAGCGCGTTAACGCAAGCCCTTAGGCTGCGCCACGCTGCGGCACTTCCAAAGCACAAGAATGCAACATATTTACAATAATATGTCGCATTCCGGTGCTCTCCCCTGTGCTGCTGCACAAACTGCTGCCATGCGCCGGTGCAGGCACCCTTGCACCATGGTGCAAGGATGCCTGCGTCATGGGGAGATTGTTTTTGTGCAGGAAGGGGCACCTTCCTGCACAAAAACAATCACTACAGTCATTTTCCTCTTTCAATGCGTGCTGTAGAATGCAGCACGCATTGAAAGAGGAAAAAACGAGGAGTAATGAAAACATTTCTCCTTGTTGCGCCTTGCTACGCCACCCCTAGGGTGGCGGAGCATTCAGACGCATTTCCAGATTTACGATTCCTCGTAAATCTGGAAATGTGTCTTGTTCCATGGGTGTTGCGTGTGAACACCCACAGCAACACCCACAGAGCTCCCCTTCACCGCAAAGTGCTGCTTGTAAAGGGGCCATATTTACAAGGACAGGAAAAGCCAAGCAGGGTGGCTTTAAATATGGAGCAGCCCCCTGCGCCACCAGTACGTCACAAAAAGTGACGTACTGGTGGCGCAGGGGGGCTTGTAAATCTGCCCCTATATATTTATGTATACATATATGTGAGGAAATGGGGAGTATCATATGGTGTGGTTGGGCAACCTCATTGTGTAAGACACTTACCAGCTCCTTTAGGACCCTTGGGTTTCATTTGTCAAAACTCCAGCTCAATCCTGGGTAGCTGTGGCTTGGAGAAGTAAGTCTTACACAGCAAAAATGATCCACCAGAGGGTTGCGGAGATATAGAAATCACACAGCATAGTAAATCAGATTATTTCACTCAACTCCAAACAAGCATTGGCAAATTCAACAAATTTATCACTTAGAATTTTTTTCACCAAACGGCTTGGGCTAGTTGGAATGCAGTCACTTTGAGTCACTGTAGGTGACCAACTCCAGTAGGGAGCCAGTCAGGGAGACCAGAAAGGTCTTCAGGCACAGTTGCCTCAGCAGGTGAAGCAGTCCTCAGTCAGTTCAAGGCACTTTTATCCGTTGCAGGGCTTTCCTATTGAAGTGGTCCTAATGTAAGGGCTGAAGGATGCTGAAGGTGTTCCAAGGATGCTATGGATGTGATTCAGTAAATGGGGTTTTGCTGTGACCTTTCCTCTGTCCTCAAGTACTTTCGGTGCTAGCAGAAGTCCTGTCGCCACTGGGCTGTTGATCGCCCAGTATTGCGGTCATAGGTCACTCCTTCCTCAGTTGATAACTCGTCCTCTGGGGGTTCCAGCTGCACCTCGATGACACTCCCGGGCTCAGCAAACTAAGGTGCAAATCTGTGTGTCAAGTCCTGGTCACTGGCGCTACATGGCGGCGGTTGGTTGCAGGTTGAAGACTTTGGGATACCAACTTCCCCCAGCAGTTTTATCAGCTGTTGTTTCCCTGTGCTATGAACAGGAGGCCAGCTCACTGACCCTTGAAGTCTCTTGGATTTGGCTTGGATCTGTAAATGGCTTCTCCTCAAGCAGGACACAGTAGGCACAGTCCTTCTCCTTTGCTAGCCACCAGGTTTAGCAGATGCAGTCCACGCCAGTGCAGTCTCTCTTTGCTGGTTTCATGGTGCAGCAGGTCAGTCCTTCTTTGGTCCTCCTTCCTGTCCCATTGAGATCTGATATTGGGGTACCAGGGGTGCCCTACTTATGTTCAGAAAATACCCTCACAGCAGGACGCAGTTGGTATCCAAGGGGCTACCAAGTTCCCTCCCATCTGATGCCCACTTCCTGCAAAGCATGGCATCCAGGATGCACAATTCTACCCACTTCAAATATGGCAAGACCTCTGTCGTGGTGATCGGAGCTCCCTAGCCCAACCCAGATGTGTGGCTTCCAAGGTGGCTACACGCACCTGGAAAACTGGTTTGGCAACTGGTTTCCCCTCTCCTGTTCCAAGTGCCATCCTTTCAGTCTGAACAATGGAGTGGTCCCTCTCCCTGATGTAAAGCCCCTAAAGTGTGACTCCATTTTATGTTGGCCCTGACTCCATGCTGGCTAATGGAGGTTGCCATCTTCTTAATCTTAGACAATGGAAGCCGACATCTTGACTGATTTCTGCAAAATCATTGTCATGTCTGCCACTTGACACATCAGACCTTATCTTACTAAGAACTATGAAAGTGTCAAGTCATTCGACTAATGACAAAGATATAACATATGATGCAACATAAGTCTGGGACGAGGCTCTACTTTTCACCATATCAAAGTCAAATAAGAATAAATAGTGCAGTGTGAATTAACATACTTTTACCGTATATTTTTATAAGGAAACGTCTGAGACGCACACCCAGATGCACACAATCTATGTTAAACATTCCTAAACTTATGTCTGAAATTCTAATTTCTGATAAGATTTAAAATATAAGGGCTGCCACTTGACCACTTTTCAGGAGAGGGCTTTCACCCACATTATCACACAAGATTCTGCCAAAGATGGTCTTGTTACTGCCAGCACACTTCGCAAATGCTACTTCTCTCCTTAAGCAGATAAAGCTGAGTACCAGAGGAAGACAGCAGCGTGTGTTTGCCGTTCACAGGGGACGCTGTCTTCACACCTCCCCTGATAAAGACATCCTTTGCTGTCAACAAGGTATGCAGTGCGTCTCTTCCCCCTAAGAAGCTCTAGACTGCAAGTTTCTCTGCATTCCATACTCTCTTCATGTAGCACATAGAAGTAGATATTAGGGTGTTAGGTTCTAGATGACATTTTAACAATGTTGGAAATTTTCATTTTATTCTCATTAGTTATAACGTGCCTTCTTGCTCTTTTCATAATATTCTTTGTAGTTACTTTAGACTTACTGAGAAACAAGTTATCCCTTATAGTAATAAATACTTTTTACTTGAGTGTTCATTCTTTTTAGTGCATTGGGTGTGTGATACTGTGAACACCGAAATGGGCTTGTTACTGTTTCCATGATGCCCCTGATCCCTTCAAGGGATTGTCAGTAACCCAAAAGCAATAACTCTATTTCAATAATACATTGAGTAGTGTTCTATTTGGCTACAATTATCTGACTTTCTTATTCATCTCACCTGTGTCACGTTGGGTAAGAAAGCAAACCTTGTAGAAGTAAGCCAGAGGCGTAGTTTACGCAACAAGTGTTACCCATTTGCCCTTCAAAGGTGGCTTCTCCTTTGAAGCTTGCCTCTTGGGTTAACACTCATGTGGCTTCCTTCGGGCAAGAGGTGGCACCTCCTTCCAGAGCAGGCCCCCATTGTATCCCTTTCTGGTAGGCTTTAGCACATCGCTCCAGGAGGGCAGGAAGCTATTCGGCTACAGGACCCTGTGTGCATCCGGTATTGGCACAGGGGACTGCAGGCAACAAAATGGCAACTCTGCTACAGTTACACACTGAAGCTTCCTACATTAATTTCGACCTGAGAATTAAGTCAGGCTTAATGTATTGAGTTGTTTGTTATCTTGGATGACCCACTTTGGTTGCACCATTTCTGAGTTAGCACAGCTGAGGGGGTCAGCATCTAACTCTGCACTCACCAATTGGGTGATCAAGTTCTCCCATGGTAAAAATGACAGCTTCCCAATTTTAATACCAGAACATATAAAATATAGGTTCTGCCCATGCGATATGTGGCACCTTGCCTTAGGACTCTCTAGGCCTGCCATGGGGTGATTTACACATGTATCAAGGGACGTTTGGCTTTGTCATTGCCTTAAATGGAAAAGGCAGGCTAGCAGTTAAACTGCTCTTCCAGCCTGCAAATGTGGGCTGCGAGTCTCGTTTTACTCGTGTCCCACCAGTGCTGCAATCACTGGGGTAACCCTCTCATTTACATGCCCCGGGTACCATTTACTAGGTACTTACAGGCAATCTAGCTCAGCTAATTGGGTAGAAGCCAATTCAACATACCAGTTTAAGGGTAAGGACACAGGCTCTGAGGTCTGGTTAGCGGCCTCAGTGCACTCTCAAAGTCGGAAAACCAGCAGCATCACAATAAAAACCTGGGGGTGGCCATACAAAACAAGCATTGGAAATGCAATAGGTCTCACATTTGTTTGACTTCGAGCTTTTTGGCATTGTAAATGGAAATGTCTTTTACCCATGGGTTATGGAGTTTATGTAAGTGGTGTATTGTGAAAATAGGTGGGTTGAATTGGAATTGTTAGTTGTGGAGTGACATGAAGCATAGGTAAGGAGAGTGAGGAGAAGAGCAGCGTGAGGCACAAGGAAGGAGAGTCAGGAGAAGAGCAGCGTGAGGCACAAGTAAGGAGAGTGAGGAGAAGAGCAGCGTGAGGCACAAGGAAGGAGAGTGAGGAGAAGAGCAGCATGAGGCACAAGGAAGGAGAGTCAGGAGAAGAGCAGCGTGAGGCACAAGGAAGGAGAGTCAGGAGAAGAGCAGCGTGAGGCACAAGGAAGGAGAGTGAGGAGAAGATCAGCCTGAGTCACAAGGACGGAGAGTGAGGAGAAGAGCAGTGTGAGGCACAAGGACAGAGAGTCAGGAGGAGAGCAGCGTGAGGCACAAGGAAGGAGAGTGAGGAGGAGAAGAGCAGCATGAGGCACAAGGAAGGAGAGTGAATAGAAGAGCAGCGTGAGGCACAAGAAAGGAGAGTGAGGAGAAGAGCAGTGTGAGGCACAAGGAAGGAGAGTGATGAGAAGAGCAGCGTGAGGCACAAGGACAGAGAACGAGGAGAAGAGCAGTAGGAGGTACAAGGAAGGAGAGTGAGGAGAAGAGCAGCGTGAGGCACAAGGACAGAGAACGAGGAGAAGAGCAGTAGGAGGTACAAGGAAGGAGAGTGAGGAGAAGAGCAGTGTGAGGCACAAGGACAGAGAGTGAGGAGAAGAGCAGCAGGAGGTACAAGGAAGAAGAGTGAGGAGAAGAGCAGTGTGAGGTACAAGGAAGGAGAGTGAGGAGGAGAAGATCAGCATGAGGCACAAGGAAGGAGAGTGAGGAGGAAAAGAGCACAAGGACGGCGAGTGAGGAGAAGAGCAGCGTGAGGCACAAGGACAGAGAGTGAGGAAGAGAAGAGCAGTGTGAGGCACAAATACAGAGACAAGAAGAGCATCAGGAGGTAGGTGGAAGGAGAGTGAGGAGGAGAAGATCAGCGTGAGGCACAAGGAAGGAGAGTGGAGGACAGCAGCATGAGGCATAAGGACGGAGAGTGAGGAGAAGAGCAGCGTGAGGCACAAGAACGGAGAGTGAGGAGAAGAGGAGAAGGAGGTACAAGGAAGGAGAGTGAGGAGGAAAGAAGCGTGAGGCACAAGGAAGGAGATTGAGGAGGAGAGCAGTATGAGGATGAGGCACAAGGAAGGAGAGTGAGGAGGAGAAGAGTAGCGTGAGGCACAAGAACAGAGAGGAGAAGAGCAGCGTGAGGCACAAGAAAAGAAAGGAGAGTGAGGAGAAGAGCAGCGTCAGGCACAAGGAAGGAGAGAGAGGGAGAAGAGCAGAGTGAAGCACAAGGAAAGAGTGAGGAGAAGAGCAGCGTGATTTACAAGGAAGGAGAGTGAGGAGGAAAGAGAGGCGTGAGGCACAAGGACGGAGAGTGAGGAGGAGAGAAGCGTGAGGCACAAGGAAGGAGATTGAGGAGAAGAGCAGCGTGAGGCACAAGAAAGGAGAGTGAGGAGAAAGAGCAGTGTGAGGCACAAGGAAGGAGAGTGATGAGAAGAGCAGCGTGAGGCACAAGGAAGAAGAGTGGAGGACAGCAGCATGAGGCATAAGGACGGAGAGTGAGGAGAAGAGCAGTGTGAGGCACAAGGAAGGGAGTGATGAGAAGAGCAGCGTGAGGCACAAGGACAGAGAACGAGGAGAAGAGCAGTAGGAGGTACAAGGAAGGAGAGTGGAGGACAGCAGCATGAGGAATAAGGACGAAGAGTGAGGAGAAGAGCAGCGTGAGGCTCAAGGACAGAGTGAGGAAGAGAAGAGCAGTGTGAGGCACAAGAACAGAGTGAGGAGAAGAGCAGCAGGAGGTACAAGGAAGGAGAGTGAGGAGAAGAGCAGTGTGAGGTACAAGGAAGGAGAGTGAGGAGGAGAAGATCAGCATGAGGCACAAGGAAGGAGAGTGAGGAGAAGAGCAGTGTGAGGCACAAGGAAGGAGAGTGATGAGAAGAGCAGCGTGAGGCACAAGGAAGAAGAGTGGAGGACAGCAGCATGAGGCATAAGGACGGAGAGTGAGGAGAAGAGCAGTGTGAGGCACAAGGAAGGGGAGTGATGAGAAGAGCAGCGTGAGGCACAAGGACAGAGAACGAGGAGAAGAGCAGTAGGAGGTACAAGGAAGGAGAGTGGAGGACAGCAGCATGAGGAATAAGGACGAAGAGTGAGGAGAAGAGCAGCGTGAGGCTCAAGGACAGAGTGAGGAAGAGAAGAGCAGTGTGAGGCACAAGAACAGAGTGAGGAGAAGAGCAGCAGGAGGTACAAGGAAGGAGAGTGAGGAGAAGAGCAGTGTGAGGTACAAGGAAGGAGAGTGAGGAGGAGAAGATCAGCATGAGGCACAAGGAAGGAGAGTGAGGAGGAAAAGAGCACAAGGACAGAGAGTGAGGAGGAGAGCAGCGTGAGGCACAAGGAAGGAGAGTGAGGAGAAGTGCAGCGTGAGGCACAAGAAAGGAGAGTGAGGAGAACACTGGTGTAGCAAGGGGGCAGAGGGGGCGGTGCGCCCCAGAGGCGGCACGAGTTTTGGGTGGCGACGGCGGTCACAAAAATCATCGCCAGCACCCCCCGCTCTTCAGCGCGGCGCGGCGGCTAAGGGCAGGGACCGCCACGGGCGGCAGAGTGCCTAGCTACGCCCCTGGAGGAGAAGAGCAGCGTGACTTATAAGGAAGGAGAGTGAGGAGGAAAAGAGCAGCAGGCAGTACAAGGATGGCAAGTGAGGAGGAGGGTAGCGTGAGGCACAAGGACAGACAGTGAGTAGGAGAGAAGCGTGAGGCACAAGGAAGGAGAGTGAGTAGGGTAGAGCAGTGTGAGGCAAACAGGAGAGTGAGAAGAGCAGTGTGAGGCACAAAGGAGGAAAGTGAGGAAGAGAAGAGGCAGCATGAAGCACAAGGAAGGAGGGTGCGGAGAAGAGGAGGCGTAAGGTGCAAGAACTGAGAGTGAGGAGAGAAGAGCAGCGTTAGGCAAAAGGACAGAGAGTGATAAGGAGAGCAACAGGAGGTACAAGTAAGGAGAGTGAGGAGAAGAGCAGAGTGAGGCACAAGGAAGGAGAGTGAGGAAGAGAAGACCAGTGTGAGGCACAAGTCAGGAGAGTGAGGAGGAGAGCAGCAGGAGGTACAAGGAAGGAGAGAGGAGGAGAAGATCAGCGTGAGGAGCAAGGAAGGAGAGTGAGGAGGAAAAGAGCAGCATGAGGCACAAGGACGGAGAGTGAGGAGGGAGAGCAGCATGAGGCACAAGGAAAAAGTGAGGAGAAGAGTAGCGTGATTCAAAAGAAAGGAGAGTGAGGAGAAGAGCAGCGTGACTTACAAGGAAGGAGAGTGAGGAGGAGAAGAGCAGCGTGAGTCACAAGGATGGAGAGTGAGGAGGAGAGCAGCGTGAGGCACAAGGAAAGAGAGTGAGGAGAAGAGCAGCGTGAGGCACAAGGAAAGAGAGTGAGGAGAAGAGCAGCGTGAGGCACAAGGAAAGAGAGTGAGGAGAAAAGCAGCGTGAGGCACAAGGACGGAGAGTGAGGAGGAGAGCAGCGTGAGGCACAAGGAAAGAGAGTGAGGAGAAGAGCAGCGTGAGGCACAAGAAAGGAGAGTGAGGAGAAGAGAAGCGTGAGGTACAAGGATGGTGAGTGAGGAGGAGAGCAGCGTGAGGCACAAGGACGGAGAGTGAGGAGGAGAGAAGCGTGAGGCACAAGAAAGGAGAGTGAGGAGAACAGCAGCAGGAGGTACAAGGAAGGAGAGTGAGGAGAAGAGCAGCGTGAGGCACAAGGACAGAGAACGAGGAGAAGAGCAGTAGGAGGTACAAGGAAGGAGAGTGAGGAGAAGAGCAGCGTGAGGCACAAGGACAGAGAACGAGGAGAAGAGCAGTAGGAGGTACAAGGAAGGAGAGTGAGGAGAAGAGCAGTGTGAGGCACAAGGACAGAGAGTGAGGAGAAGAGCAGCAGGAGGTACAAGGAAGAAGAGTGAGGAGAAGAGCAGTGTGAGGTACAAGGAAGGAGAGTGAGGAGGAGAAGATCAGCATGAGGCACAAGGAAGGAGAGTGAGGAGGAAAAGAGCACAAGGACGGCGAGTGAGGAGAAGAGCAGCGTGAGGCACAAGGACAGAGAGTGAGGAAGAGAAGAGCAGTGTGAGGCACAAATACAGAGAGTGACAAGAAGAGCATCAGGAGGTAGATGGAAGGAGAGTGAGGAGGAGAAGATCAGCGTGAGGCACAAGGAAGGAGAGTGGAGGACAGCAGCATGAGGCATAAGGACGGAGAGTGAGGAGAAGAGCAGCGTGAGGCACAAGAACGGAGAGTGAGGAGAAGAGGAGAAGGAGGTACAAGGAAGGAGAGTGAGGAGGAAAGAAGCGTGAGGCACAAGGAAGGAGATTGAGGAGGAGAGCAGTATGAGGATGAGGCACAAGGAAGGAGAGTGAGGAGGAGAAGAGTAGCGTGAGGCACAAGAACAGAGAGGAGAAGAGCAGCGTGAGGCACAAGAAAAGAAAGGAGAGTGAGGAGAAGAGCAGCGTCAGGCACAAGGAAGGAGAGAGAGGAGAAGAGCAGAGTGAAGCACAAGGAAAGAGTGAGGAGAAGAGCAGCGTGATTTACAAGGAAGGAGAGTGAGGAGGAAAAGAGAGGCGTGAGGCACAAGGACGGAGAGTGAGGAGGAGAGAAGCGTGAGGCACAAGGAAGGAGATTGAGGAGAAGAGCAGCGTGAGGCACAAGAAAGGAGAGTGAGGAGAAGAGCAGTGTGAGGCACAAGGAAGGAGAGTGATGAGAAGAGCAGCGTGAGGCACAAGGAAGAAGAGTGGAGGACAGCAGCATGAGGCATAAGGACGGAGAGTGAGGAGAAGAGCAGCGTGAGGCACAAGAAAGGAGAGTGAGAAGAAGAGCAGCGTGAGGCACAAGAAAGGAGAGTGAGGAGAAGAGCAGTGTGAGGCACAAGGAAGGGGAGTGATGAGAAGAGCAGCGTGAGGCACAAGGACAGAGAACGAGGAGAAGAGCAGTAGGAGGTACAAGGAAGGAGAGTGGAGGACAGCAGCATGAGGAATAAGGACGAAGAGTGAGGAGAAGAGCAGCGTGAGGCTCAAGGACAGAGTGAGGAAGAGAAGAGCAGTGTGAGGCACAAGAACAGAGTGAGGAGAAGAGCAGCAGGAGGTACAAGGAAGGAGAGTGAGGAGAAGAGCAGTGTGAGGTACAAGGAAGGAGAGTGAGGAGGAGAAGATCAGCATGAGGCACAAGGAAGGAGAGTGAGGAGGAAAAGAGCACAAGGACAGAGAGTGAGGAGGAGAGCAGGGTGAGGCACAAGGAAGGAGAGTGAGGAGAAGTGCAGCGTGAGGCACAAGAAAGGAGAGTGAGGAGAACACTGGTGTAGCAAGGGGGGGCAGAGGGGGCGGTGCGCCCCAGAGGCGGCACGAGTTTTGGGGGCGACGGCGGTCACAAAAATCATCGCCAGCACCCCCCCGCTCTTCAGCGCGAGCGCGGCGGCTAAGGGCAGGGACCGCCACGGGCGGCAGAGTGCCTAGCTACGCCCCTGGAGGAGAAGAGCAGCGTGACTTATAAGGAAGGAGAGTGAGGAGGAAAAGAGCAGCAGGCAGTACAAGGATGGCAAGTGAGGAGGAGGGTAGCGTGAGGCACAAGGACAGACAGTGAGTAGGAGAGAAGCGTGAGGCACAAGGAAGGAGAGTGAGTAGGGTAGAGCAGTGTGAGGCAAACAGGAGAGTGAGAAGAGCAGTGTGAGGCACAAAGGAGGAAAGTGAGGAAGAGAAGAGCAGCATGAAGCACAAGGAAGGAGGGTGCGGAGAAGAGCAGCGTGAGGTGCAAGAACTGAGAGTGAGGAGAAGAGCAGCGTTAGGCAAAAGGACAGAGAGTGATAAGGAGAGCAACAGGAGGTACAAGTAAGGAGAGTGAGGAGAAGAGCAGAGTGAGGCACAAGGAAGGAGAGTGAGGAAGAGAAGACCAGTGTGAGGCACAAGTCAGGAGAGTGAGGAGGAGAGCAGCAGGAGGTACAAGGAAGGAGAGTGAGGAGGAGAAGATCAGCGTGAGGAGCAAGGAAGGAGAGTGAGGAGGAAAAGAGCAGCATGAGGCACAAGGACGGAGAGTGAGGAGGAGAGCAGCATGAGGCACAAGGAAAAAGTGAGGAGAAGAGTAGCGTGATTCAAAAGAAAGGAGAGTGAGGAGAAGAGCAGCGTGACTTACAAGGAAGGAGAGTGAGGAGGAGAAGAGCAGCGTGAGTCACAAGGATGGAGAGTGAGGAGGAGAGCAGCGTGAGGCACAAGGAAAGAGAGTGAGGAGAAGAGCAGCGTGAGGCACAAGGAAAGAGAGTGAGGAGAAGAGCAGCGTGAGGCACAAGGAAAGAGAGTGAGGAGAAAAGCAGCGTGAGGCACAAGGACGGAGAGTGAGGAGGAGAGCAGCGTGAGGCACAAGGAAAGAGAGTGAGGAGGAGAGCAGCGTGAGGCACAAGGAAAGAGAGTGAGGAGAAGAGCAGCGTGAGGCACAAGAAAGGAGAGTGAGGAGAAGAGAAGCGTGAGGTACAAGGATGGTGAGTGAGGAGGAGAGCAGCGTGAGGCACAAGGACGGAGAGTGAGGAGGAGAGAAGCGTGAGGCACAAGAAAGGAGAGTGAGGAGAACAGCAGCAGGAGGTACAAGGAAGGAGAGTGAGGAGAAGAGCAGCGTGAGGCACAAGAACTGAGAGTGAGGAGAAGAGCAGCAGGAGGCACAAGGAAGGAGAGTAAGGAGGCGAAGAGCAGCATGAGGCACAAGTCAGGAGAGTGAGGAGGAGAGAAGATGGAGGCACAAGTAAGGAGAGTGAGGGAAAAAGTGAGGTAGTGTGTATATATATTCCCGTAAAGGACCTCAGGTTAAAAGAAGCTTCACCTTGAAACTCATACAAAACACAAAATAGCATAAAATGTATAAGTAAGTAAAGCAACTAGCTGCAGACATATATAATTTAAAAAAACCTCTTTATTTGTTCTCTCTATAAAAGTAGGAAAAAGAAAACAATATTCAACAGTCATTGAAGAAGGCAGCCCTTCACCTTTCCCGTTTGTTTATTTTGGTATTTTAAATTAGGGTTCCCCTGTTCCTTTAAAAGAGAAAGGTAGGAGCAGAGAACTAGTTTGCTACTGAAACTCCTAACAGCAGCATAAGAAGCAAGTGAGCAAAAACATTAATCCTTAAATATAATGTATGAAAATGCTTTAACTTAGAACCATATACACAGACTAGGCAGCAGTGGCCCATTCAAAGCCTAAACTACCTTTGAACACGCCAGAAGCCTCCTATCTATTAACACCCAGTAAACCTACACAGAGAGGCCGATAGTTTACAGTCTTGGATTTGAGGGAAGAAGAATAAAAGCTCTTTTTATTCTCAACAACGCAGACCTGTCTTCAGGAAGAAATGTGAGGTTGAAAGAGGCCCTGTTTGAGAGAGAGACACGAGTCACTGCCGCTGGCTATCCATACATTAACATTCTGACTATGTCTGCTCCATTCCCTACTTGCACATAAACAGATCTAAAATGGAGGCATCCGGCTCGTGAGGGCATTCTCGTCACCCGGCCGCGTGACGTCTGCACTTTGAGTCCTCTTTCATTGGTGCTACGAGTACACTGCTTCCTTTGATTTGTCGCTTGGCAGCCAGTTACACAAGGCAGGGTGCACAGCAGTCTCACCAAGCCCCCTCTTGAAAGGAGTGCAGGGCCGGCATTTGTTTGTTAATGCGGCTTCCAATTAATGTAACTAGACTTGTTTGCTGTTGCCTTCAGCCCGAGAGCTTCACCTACAATGCCCCCTCTCACAATTCAATTACTGGACAATTCTGTTCTTACATACACAGCCATACAGAGGCACAGTCTTACCTCTAGTGAAAGGTGACACTTTACCTTTAATAACTTAAAACCCCTATTGACCAATGTGAACCAAACTAGAGGGGGCAACCTTCACAATCTAACCTTTCAGTGTGACAAACTTGGTGAAGGTTGGTCAAAAGTGGTAAGGTGTCCAGTGACTTTTCAAAGTATATTGGAAATCGGCGTGGAAGTTATTTTCGTGTTTGAATGAATTGTACCTTTTAATATGAATCTATTAAAATTAAAAGGAAGATGCTGGGATGTATATAAAAGTCCTCAGGCCTCCACTCCATTTTGCAGACATGGCTGCTGATTTCATATATATTGCGTGTTTACATTTCTTATTTGACACTCACACAGCAACACATGCATTGCTTGTTTTGTAATGATACGCTGATCTCGAGGAAACCCTGGAGGAAGACATTTGTTACTTTTAAGGCTCTTCCTGCACACTCAATGAAGTCAGTTTGACCATGAGGCTTTACATTGTTTATTGTAACACATCTGTTCTGGCATAGTGTTTAGCCATGCAACAGTTGATGTTGTTGCACCAAGAATATTGTGCTGGATAACTAAACACTTATAAGGTCCCAAAGGCGAGACCTATTGGCTATGCCAATGCTTGTCTGTTTTTGACATCCAAGCTGAGTAAAATGTGCCTCCCTCTTCCAGAGTTCCCTGGCTGTATTTGATGCATCTTAGTGGCAGAGTAGTGAAATCCTACTGCTGTTACCAGGGTGTCTGGTAACAGCAGTAGGAGCTGTAGCTTTGCCACTAAGCAGTTGACAATCACCAGGACCGGTGCCTCTCGATGGAACTTTGACGATGCCCCCTGGGCGGATACCATAACTGTTTGGACTTACCTCGGAGCCCGAGCAACCTTGGCCGATGCCCGGTGGAGCTGTCCTATGCAGCTATAGAGGAGTTTTGGCTCTGGTTTACCCCCTCGGCTGACACCTACCCAGCCGGACATCTGACATTGTTTTCCTCGTCGCCCCGTTGTGTCTCCTTCCCTCCCCCGCATCTCATGTTTTTGTTTTCTCCTATTTCTTTACTTGAAACCTGTAATTGATGTAACTATGTAACCTGTAACGCTCTGATCCTCATGTAAAGCGCTCTGATACCTCCGGGTCTAGCCAGCGCTATATAAAACTTCGCAAATAAAAATAAATAAATAAATAAAATCATGCTGTAAGTAGAGTTAAGGAATTATGTGTCCTCCAAAAGCAAAACAGCAGGCCGTCTGAACTGCCAAACGCAAAAGAAAAATGCTTCTATTTTCTGCATGTAAGGAAAACAAGGATTTGCAATGTAATAGGTCTTGCATTCACGCTAGTTTGAGCTATTGGCATTGTAAATGAAAATGCCTTTTATTTATGTTTTGGGTTTTAAAACATAAATAAAAGGCACTGTTATTTATAATACTAATTACTTAAACTCTTGCAAATGCGAGACCTATTGCATTGCAATAAAGGGCCTTCTCGACTGCTTGTTAGATTGTAAATATCAGAGGAAGAGACCTGCCTGCGATGTCTTCAAAGTAGTGATAAATAGTGTAGTGAAGATGTGTGTTTTAAATTACACAAACACAAAGTGTGAAGTGAGAGTTACATATGATCCGAGCTATAAACACTAACAAAGTGCTCCAACAGCTTTCGCTCTGTGATTACATTGTCGCGGCTCAGGAGGAAGAGCGGAAGGGGCTATTTCCTGCCCTCTCCATGATTTGAGTGTGCAGTGTGGCATTGCATAATGTCATTGCTATCTTTGGCCTAATAAAAAACACTCCAGCTGTAGTAGGGCCCTGGCTTCACCTCCTGGTACAGGGCAGGCTGTGCTTTATGGCAGGCATCGAGGGAGGGAGGAATGGTCTCGGCTGCAGCTCCGGCCTCGTACAGTGCCCCTTCTATTACTAGTGAGCGAGAGGTGCTGAGGTGGTGGTATTGGTATTGGTGGTGGTATTGGTGGTGGTGGTATTGGTATTGGTGGTAGTGGTATTGGTGGTGGTGGTGGTATTGGTGGTGGTGGTATTGGTGGTGCTGGTATTGGTGGTATTGGTGGTGGTGGCATTGGTGGTATTGGTGGTGGTGGTGGCAGTATTGGTATTGGTGGTGGTGGTATTGGTTGTGGTGGTATTGGTATTGGTGGTGGTGGTACTGGTATTGGTGGTGGTGGTACTGGTATTGGTGGTGGTGGTATTGGTGGTGGCGGTATTGGTATTGGTGGTGGAGGTAGTAGTATTGGTGGTGGAGGTAGTAGTATTGGTGGTGGAGGTAGTAGTATTGGTGGTGGAGGTAGTAGTATTGATGGTGGTGGTATTGGTATTGGTGGTGGTATTGGTGTTGGTGGTACTGGTTTTGGTGGTGGTATTGGTGGTGGTATTGGTGGAGGTGGTGGTATTGATTGTGGTGGTGGTGTTGGTTGGAGTGGTGGTGGTGGTGGTGGTATTGGTGGTGGTGGTGGTATTGGCAGTGGTATTGGTGGTGGTGTTGTGTAGTTCCTATATTACCCATACAGGATCTGCGCGTTTGGATAACAAACTGTAGGATTGGTGACAGACTAACTCTGAGCACCCCCACCGAGAAGTTAGCCTGTCTGTATTAGCTAGCTCACAGTGCCACTAGAATCTCCTCTTGTCGGGGAGAGAATAGTTCTTGGCAACCTCAGAACATGACAACCCTGATCCCTCAGAATCGTGGAAGCATTGTACTACCTTTCGCTCAGTCTCTCGTGCTCACTTATTCTGTTTCAGAGAGTTACACAGAAGAAACAGTCGGGCGTGTTACAATAAGAATTTATTGTACAGTTGTTTTCTAGTGTAAAGTAGATGTGCTGCAACAACCGTTAGACAGTAGCAGAGATATATGATTAGCAGTACAGTGAAAATAAAAGGATAGTGCAGTTCCACCATCTTGCAATAATCATGAATACATACATGAATATAAAATGCATAATAAAAAGTGTGTGCACTCATACGATGCCTGTCTAGATGTACCTAAGTGTACCTAGCATGTGAGTAGGTGTGAAGCCAAGAATCCCTCTAGGATTTAGTCTAACCCCATTACCTGAAGTGAGAGAGTGTGGGACCCTGTGCTGGTCTCGAGTTGGACACCCCGCAAGGGATGTGTTAGACCACTGTCAGCTGGAGCGTCTGCATGCAGGAGTCTCAGCGTCTCTGGTCAGTGTGTCGGCCAGGAAGTCTCGGTCTCCTCTGCCTAACCCAGTAAGATGTGGTGTATTTATACAAAAAGTATCTAGGGTTTCTTTGTCCCTTATCTCTTGTATTAACCATTGTTGGATTTGAGGATGACGTATGGGATGAACCTTGTACATAGATATTATGCAGGTGGTGTAGCCTCTGCCTGGTTTCCAAGAACCCTTATGAATATTTATTCATACTGTATGAGTCCATTGATGTAGTTTATAGGAGGCTGTTGTTCAGGGAAACCCTCCTTCTCCGCCCAGGACTAGAACTAGGTAACTGTTCAATTCTAAAAGCTTGTTACTGTGTAGTGTAAGGGAGATAATGTAGGTGAAGGTATGATATTACCCAGGCCTATATTAGGGTACCTATATGGAACATAACACCCACTCCTCTTCCGAACATTCAACAATAATAAAATGCTAGCGAACTACTCTTTCTTCTTGGTAGCAGTGCATAAAACTATCAGTTAATTTCGTAAAGAGATTGTCTTTTAAAACCATTAAAAATAGTCCCAAAAAAAAACTTTAAAAATGTTATTGTTGTAATCGTCATATGAAGCCAAAGCCTAATTAGTTTGTTTATATAAGCTGAACAACTAGAAGCGTTAGAAGGCCATGCTTTTTCCAGCGAAAGTGTCAATTTAGGAAATGTTCCAAATTTAGTTGTTTTGGAAAAAAAAAGAAAAAAATCTGAATTCTTTCCCAGCACACGATGAGCCAATTATAGATTAAGTGTCCTGGCTGGGAGACGCAACATCGCCGTTGCTCGCCGCTGCAGAGGACGATCCCTGTAACACCTCGCATTGCATGTCGATCGAGCACAGATGGTATTCAGAACTGCCAATAGCTGGTGCCGAGGCTGTTGGTGCTGTAGTCGATACCTGAGTGCTGGTGGAAGAGCTGATGCTCAACCCAGTTGTAGCAAAAGGCACCTGCAGGTTCTCGAGGAATGCAGCCATCAGTATAGGAATACGCTGGGGACATTGCCGAGCATGGACCTTCACAGGTTCCAGCATGGTATTCATGTCCGGTGGCGTGGCCGATGGAAGTGTCAGACAGAGATCCAACACGCGTTCTTCTCGGCAAAACAGGCATCGAAGAACAGGTAAGATGCAGTCCATCCAGACTGGTCTAAAGGATAGGAACCAAGAGGCGCTCAGTACCCGTAGGCGAGGTATGCCCAGATGCTGTACCAAGCGTTCACAGTATTTACACTCCAGGAGGTCTTTTGCCATCTCGTTGGTGATTGGGCCATCCATTGCGTAGCAGAAAAATAACAATCAGGATTCCTGCTATTAAAAGCAAGATCAGCGGAAGACCTCCAAAAATGCTTCCAAATACGGAGTGTATAAAATTTGGAATAACTCCGAGGACTGTCTGAAAGGTGCTTAGAAATCCTGACCCTATGGTCTTAAATAGATGTACAATAACCACTTGTATCAGACATATTAAAGATACGACCCACCATTTCTGTGAAATGAAAGGGGCAGTTTGTACGTATAAGTGCCTGTATCTCAGCCGAGGTCCTTGCGATTTGAAGATAAAAGGTCTCCCGGGCGGAGGTTAAGGGTACGGTTTGCTGTAAAAGCATGGCTTTCATTCTGCTCAAAGTATCAAACTGTTTAAAGGAAACATTCAACGAAGGCCATAACGGCGCCTCCCTTACTGTATTCATTGGGGGAAACAATACTTGCATACAGCAAGTAACCCTGGAGTTCACAGTGACCAGATAGGCAATACCAGGAAGCATGCCACAGCAACCTTGATCGTTCAGCATCAAGTAACTCCCATTCGAGAGCAGCTTGAATATCGGAGTAATCACGGCCGCTGGAGTCCCTTTCAGGTGGCAGGACAAGTTCGCTACTGAACCATTACATGCAACGTGCAGTAAAATGTCCTGGCACATGAGAGAACAGCTTAAAGCGTTCTTGCAGTTTGTACCACTTAGAAACACTTCTCGGTCCCCACTCCTGCATCGAAATTTGTACGGTAATTCCCATGATTCCCTGATGTATTCCCTACCTATTTTGTCATATCTGCCTGCCTGTTGTATTTCGAGGCAATACTGGAATCGAAAAGTTGTGACCGGTAATGTAATATGGCCATGGATTAACCATTCTGTGGATGGTGATTCCGCCAAAGTAAAGGGTAGTTTGTCAAGTTTTTCAATGCGCAGCATTGTATATTTTGCTCCTCTTTGTGCCATTTCTGTCTGTTTTTCCATTAGATTATATGCGGAAAATAAGGACGTAATGTTGATAAAATGCCAGGGCACATAACCAGCGCGCAGTGATTGCAGCGTCCAGCTCAATAACATAACCGAACGTAGCTGTGATTGCCCGTGTTGTAACATGGACAAGTCCTGTTCAAGTACATCTATAGCCGAATATACAATGTTGCCCAGTGAATAAATCCTGTATGTTAATGTAGTCATACCATTGTCCACTACAGCTAACGCTTTTTCTAGGTTAATCCTGTCTATTTCTCTAAGTCTCTCCGCTGCTTCTTGTTGGGAGATTTTCCAGATTTCGTTATAGACAGCATATAAAAAACGTTTGTCACGTGGCTTTCTGGGGCCTAATAAGAAATCTCGTAGGTCCATGTCATCTGACAGTAGGGATAAGTGATGTTTCACCTGTGTGAGTGTTGAGGTTTTCAGCCAATCTAGGCATAGCTTCCCAACACTGTATGATGTCACCACCCCGGGATGTTCTCTTTGTATATAGCGTAGGTCTGGCCTATGGATACTGAACCCTTCGGTGGTACCCCAGAATCTGTTCTGACATCTGTTTGTGTCTATGGGCCAAACCAACCACTCTTTCCAATTAGGGTCTGATCTATTGTACCGTAAAATGTCATCCATTTTTGCCCCTTCTTGTGAAGTTGAATTTTGCCACCCCTCCATCTGTGATGGTGTTGGAAACCTAGGTGTGTTCAGGTCCTTGTTCTTGGCTCGTCCAAGAAAAGGATGTCCGTTGCACAGTGTCATTTAGAAATATCATCTGCAGTGGAATGAGGCATGCTCTAAATAGCGCTTCTGTTCCCTGGACTTGCCAGTCTCTAGAACCCCAGACTGATTTTAAGTTTATTGTGTCATTCCATAGGTCAAAACCCTGTTCAGACAATTGGACGATAAAGGAAGCAGAGTAAATCTGTTTGGTGTTTGTCAACATATTTTTCAATGCCGATGTGGATGCAACTTTATAATAAAATGAGGTCGGGTCAGAAGTGTTACACCCTGGAAAATATGAACATTTCTGTGCAAATGTTTGTGGACTACTTTTTGGTGGTGTAGGGCAATGTGTTCCCACTGATGGTACTCGAAAACATTTCTAGGTGTTATAGATTTGTGCAAGAAATTATGACCATAATGTTGGTAACAGTACAAAGTATCATAGTCTGAAGTACCTTCTAGCATTTCAGTGTTCGGAAATGCAGCAGTTTTCTCTAAATCAGGCAACATGTTATTAACAGTTTCAGAGTCACAATCATCAGAAAGTGTACTGGAGGTAATGATATCACTCAATGAAATTTTTAAATACATGAGAAATTTTTAAAAGTTCAGTCGGACGGAATATATCGAAATCAACTTTGTCCCAAACTATACTGTCCGGTATAGGAACTGCTGTTATGTTCACTGATGACAAGTCTCTTTGTTCACGATGAGAAGATTGATGTGGTTTCAGAATCAAATTTCCTTTTTGGGCTGCAGAGCTTTGTTGAAGGTATCGTCCATTAATAAGCATGCTAAAAGTTATAACTAAGCCTAGCCAGAAAAGAAAGAACAGTATCCCAGTAATTACCCCGAGTTCTACCCAAGGCGATACCAGGTAAGTCTTTTTTAGAAAGTTCAGAAAGTCCTTGATTTGCTGCTTGCGTGTTTGTTGGGCTGGCGTCGTTTCTGGTTCGCTTGGATCCAAAGAAAACGTATCAAAGTCAATGAAGTAGCCAAATGCAGTTCGATCAATCTTCGGTATTTCCGCAGGATTTGTGGAAACCGTAGCTCGCTCTTCTCGAGGCACGTTGATGTAGATTTCAGTGCTTGGTCGAATTGAGATTTGATTTTCATTTTCATTTTGAATTATTATTTCTTGTTCAAGTGGAACAAGTTCCATAGCATTGTTGCTTAGTCCTTCATTCCTTTGAGAGGACTCTTCAAACGTGATGAGTCTTTCTGTTTGAACTTCTTGGATTGTAGCTAGAGGAGGGCTTCTGCTACAGCGAAGTCCACGAGGCCTACTGTTCAGTATCTGCCACATAGTGTGGTTTGATTAAGTCGATTGAGACAAATCGTTTCTCCTCTTTTCCGGCAAGAGGCGGCAGCACAGTTCTTGTTCCTTGAATTGCTAAGACAGGTACAGGCTTTCTGTATGATGGTCCAAATTCCTTTTTTTCTCTCTAACCAGATCCCTGACTTTTGGGATCCAGACAGGTCTTGCCGTGACTGACTTGACTTCCCCAGTGGCTGTTTGTTTCACCTGCACATTGCTGTGTAAGGCTCTTGCTTCATTTAGTTCCTGTAAGATATCCAAACTGTTATAAATGTCAAATGGTTTTTCATCCGCCACTGTGCCTTCACAATCAAGATCAGGTACCCACATTCTTGTCCCAAATAGAACCTTGTAAGGTGTAACACCCCCTAGAGAACTTCTTGGCTGGTTATTGAGAGCTCGCTGTACCCCATATAGATGATTGACCCAACTACCACCCTTGCCTAATACCCTAGCTGTTAAAGATTGCTTTAAGTCCCGGTTCTTCCCTTCCACAATCGAATTTCCCTCAGGATGGTACAGAGAGGAGTACCGCAATGCTACGCCCATACTTTGCATGGCCTCTTTGTAAGCCCGAGAGCTAAACGCCGGGCCACGGTCAGAATGTAATGTGCCAACTGCGTATGTCCCTATAAAGACTCGCAAATCTTTGATAACAGTTCGAGCATCAGCCGAGCGATTAGGCCATACCCATAGGAATCTTGAGCATGAATCCACTGCAACCATCAGATTGTAAGGGGCCGCAGTGGTCCAGGTATACACAAGCAAATGGTTTGTCTGATTTTAGTAGTGGTGTCTGCGCCAGGCGTGTTATGGTGGAGCCTTTCATCTGCTGGCAGATGTCGCATTTCAAGACGTAGTCTTTAGTTTGCCTTCTTAAACCTGGCCACCAATAGCGCTGCTTCAAAAAAGAAATAGTTGCTGTAACACCTGTGTGCGCAGAGCCCAAACCCTTGTGTGCTGCAATAATCAAACCGTGCCTTCTATCCATATTTGGTATTACTCTATCCCCCACTCCAGGAATCTGAGCAAATGGAATGTTGTTTGCATCTAACTTGTAGGAGTACTTGAGTGGAAATCCCTTTGGTACTGCTGAGCTGCCCTTGCGTGAAGCAATAATAGCAACCATAATCTCAACGTCTATCCTCGTTTTTGAACAAGTGATTTCAGCTACATAAGCTGTACGTACAGCCCCCTTCGCGGCTTCATCAGCCAATTAATTCCCTTCAATGTGAACGCCATCACGTTGATAACTCAGTGTATGAATCACGTGTGCCCGTGGTAGTTCGTTTCTCAACTCAACTACCTGTTCCCATAGCAGTTTATGCTTAATTGTGCCACCTTTTGTGTCTTTGAACCCGTTTTGTTCCCAAAGCTGTAAATATTCATTGTATGATTGTACACAGTAAAACGAATCACACACTATCAGTGTGGGGGATTCGTGATCCGTATTCACCAGTGCCAGTATCAATGCTTTTAATTCTGCCAGCTGTGCCGTACAGTCCCCTAGAGACTGTGTTTTCGTGCAACTTGGATGGAACTTTCCATCCCGCATACGGCCTTTAACGATTGAGCAAGCGGTACTGTATTGCAGCTTACTCCCCATGGCCGGCTGAGCAGATCCGTCAGTATAAATGATATATTCATACTGATCTAGAGACAAGATTTCATTCGGTAGAGGGTATTCTTGTTCGTATTGCAGAAATGCTTGTGTTTTTAGACTTGGATCAAATCTGTATTCAACATCCGTTGCAGTAAGAGAATTAGCCCATTGTATCCATCTCGGATGTAAGGCTTTTGCATTTGGAATGCTAGCTTTTGTAACAGCCTCTAAGGCTGGTACCAAGGTTACGACAATTATGCGTTTACCCTGAGCCAGTGCTCTTTCTCTTGCTACAGCGGTCTGAACTGCTGTCAGGATTTTCTCTGTTGAAGTAAAACGCATTTCTGCGTTTGTTTACAGGTGTGATTTGTAAGCGATTAGTACTGTTTCGCCTTCATTGAAGGGTAAGTATGTGTACCCGCATTGACTCGCTATTACACGGATCACTAAGTTGCGTACGTTTACCCGTGTCTGTAAGTGTTTTGAAGCTATCATGTCTTCTTGAAGTGAACGTAGGATATTTGTGCGTTCCTGTGTCCATTGCCTAACTGAAAAGTCAGGTTTGATTAAATCGTAGAAAGGTCTTACTCTTTCTGCGTAATCCAAAATGTATGTTCTGCCGAAATTTAGGAATCCCAGTAATGATTGTAAATTCTTTAATGATTTTGGAGGTTGGAGCAGCGCACACTTTTCTAAAAAGTTAGCTGCCAGGCTTTTCCCTTCACTTGAAAGCTCATATCCTAAAAATAGGACATTGAGGTGGGCAATTTTTGATTTTTTTAAATTAAATTTGTAGCCCTCAGAGGTGAAACCCATAATTATGGTGCTCACCCTGGTCAAGTGCCTTTGCAAGTCATCAGCCGTTAGATAAATATCATCCACATAGGACAATGCTTCCTCATCAAAATTTTTGGAGTAACTCAGTTACTCTTGCTGAAAATAACCCCGGGCTGTTCTTAGACCCCTGGGGGAGACGACAAAAATGCGGTCAAATACCTGCTTTCAGGCACTATATTTTGGCAAAAAAATCCATTTGCGATATCAAGTGTAGTTTTGTACTTTGTCCGCACAATGTTATTCATCAATGCGGCACTGTGTGCATTTTGGACAGCGAATGTCTTTGTGCAAGTGTTTAAATGTCTGTAATCTAAAACTAGATGATATGTATTGTCCGGTTTCATTACGGGAAACAAAGGATTTTTCATTGGAGAGGTACATGTTTCAATGACCCCTTGATATTCAAGTTGATCTAAGAACTCCCTAACCTGTTTTTTAGCTTCTTGCTTTATTGGATATTGCCTCTGTGCATTTGGTGAGACTTTTAACGTGATCACGTGGTGGGTTGAATCCTCATCCCATCCGGCATGATTTTTGTACAACGCGGGAGCTAGGGCAACTGCCCACTCTCGTGCATATGTGTGTTTAAAATGAATGGGAACGAGGTTGGAGAAGGCTGGTAAAATTACCGTTTCTCCCCTAGGGCACTCCATGACGAATGCTGGCGGCCAATTTTGTTTGGCTAATAAAATGTCATAGCCAGATGTCAGGTTCTCCCAAAAGAGACCTTTAACTTTCCTGGGCTTGTCCCCCTCCATTTGGAGTGTTATTTCATATAACTTGTGCGGGACGCTTACCCTCGTATCAGGTGT
Organism: Calotriton arnoldi; assembly: GCA_963921515.1. Lineage (NCBI taxonomy): Eukaryota > Metazoa > Chordata > Amphibia > Caudata > Salamandridae > Calotriton > Calotriton arnoldi. Next base: position 48,680 of record CAWUFW010017564.1, read on the forward strand.
TTCCACCGTGATGTACTCATTCAAGTCCGCTGTCACCAGAAATTCCATCAGGTTCTGGCGAGCTATTGTTACTTCTGCCGCACTGTCTAGCATCGTCTGAGCCCATTCCCCGTTCAGAAGTTGTGTCCTCAGAATTCTGTGCATGTCTGATCTTCAGGCCTGCAACTTTCTTCTTCTTGAACTGAGGTTTCGATTTTGGCTTTTCTTCTTTTTTGGAAGTATAGTCTTGAGCGTGCTGCTTGTCTCTGGACTTTGTGCGCTCTTCTTTGTGTTCTGACCGTCCTTCTCTCTCTGAGTTTTTCGTCAAGCCCTGAAAGGAACGAGAGAAACATGTATCAGTATCCTGATACCTGTCAGGTTTCCTAATATTATCCCTATTCCTGAGGTTGTACCTCCTTTCGGAGGGCTCCTGTGGAGGAGATCCACCTCGGGACTGAGATCTTTTTCCTTTGTTATTTTGTTATTTATTATTATCCCACTTCTTTTTAGGAGAAGCAGGTGTCTGCTTAGAATTGTCCTTGTCCGGACTGCTCATTAATTGTGGTTTTAAAGCTTTCCCACCCAAACTGTCTCTGCCTAACTCTGCGTATGCAGTTTCTATAATTTTGGGTAATTCACGTTCCTGTTGTAAAGGACCGTACTCTCATAGGCGTTGGCGGATTGCCACTGATGCTGCCTCCCCTTTAATATTTGCTAATATTATTGCTGATACCTGGGCGTAATTACCTAGTAATTTTATCCCTAAGTTCAGAGCAGGTTCTGCCCCGTACTCATTTTGTATTTGTCTCAATACATCTGGTACTACAGCTAAGGATGGTATACCATGAGTTCTGGTATAGATGGCCGCGAAGACTGTACCCAAGAGTTACAATCCTCTAGTTGTGGTGTAATCCCCACTGGCAAGCAGATTGTCAACATTCTGTGTTTTTCATAAGGGCTAGTATTCGGGAATACTGCTTCTAACTGTGTTATTTTCTGAGCTACCCAGAATGGTATTTGCTCATGTTTCGTGGGCATTTTGCCCATTAATGCGTGTAACGTTTGTGGAGTAATTTTAGTTGCTGTACTTTGTGTAGGAGCTGTATTTGTTGTAACTACTGCTGGTTGGACTGTAAGTGTCCTCATGACAAATTGCGTCATGTTTCTGTAAAGTTTTATCAACTCTTTGTGTTGTTCGAGTAACTCATTTTATGGCATTGTGTCAATGTCAGGATGTGGTGTGTAGGCTGCTAATATCGGCCATGTTGCTCCTGGTCTTCCTAGCTGACCGAGCCTTACTCTTCTTCTTGTATGGGGGAGGGCGCCTTTAAACCAGTATTCATGTTCCTGGTACGTTAGTGGAAGTTCACTGTCCTCATACGGAATGTATTCCACTGGTGTTTCATCTTGTGTGTAATAATGAAACGTTTGTGTTCTTGCATTTGCTGCTGGGAATGTAACCCATGAATAAAATACCTCTGTTTGAAGATCTTCGTGCGCCTCTATCACGAATACTACTATGCCACCTCTGGCTGTTAAACCATATTTAGGTAGTTTAATGGTGATTGCATGTCTGACATTTGGATAAAAATGTATTGCATACGCATCTTCCTCCTTGTCTCAGTGAGGCAATATTTGTGTCAGCAGGTCTAATTCTCTGTCCTCGGTAGTCATTGTGTTCAAGAACACGGGATAACTTTCCAAGGGAACTAAGATAAGGTGTTTTGCATAATTTAGGAACAAAGTGTCCTTCAAGCTTGATTAACCAGCAGCCAATAAATAGGATATTTTGCCTACTCAGCTGTGGCGGAGTTTTGTGCCCACCTACTCCAGATGTCTCTGGCGTTTTGTGAGTAGGGGGTCTCTGAAAATTAGCACGACTGAACTACTCCGATTCTATTGTTAAATAAGTACCCAACCAACGTTGGCGGCGCCATGTCGTGTAGTTCCTATATTAACCATACAGGATCTGCACATTTGGATAACAAACTGTAGGATTGATGGCAGACTGACTCTGAGCACCCCCACCGAGAATGTTAGCCTTTCTGTATTAGCTTGCTCACAGTGCCACTAAAATCTCCTCTTGTCGGGGAGAGAATAGTTCTTGGCAACCTGAGAACATGACAACCCTGATCCCTCAGAATCGTGGAAGCATTGTACTACCTTTCGCTCAGTCACTCATGCTCACTTATTCTGTTTCAGAGAGTTACACAGAAGAAACAGTCGGGCATGTTACAATAAGAATTTATTGCACAGTTGTTCTTCTAGTGTAAAATAGATGTGCTGCAATAACCGTTAGACAGTAGATATATGATTAGCAGTACAGTGAAAATAAAAGGATAGTACAGTTCCACCATCTTGCAATAATCATGAATACATATATGAATATCAAATGCATAATAAAAAGAACGCATACTCCTACGATGCCTGTCTAGATGTACCTAAGTGTACCTAGCATGTGAGTAGGTGTGAAGCCAAGAATCCCTCTAGGATTTAGTCTAACCCCATTACCTGAAGTGAGAGAGTGTGGGACCCTGTGCTGGTCTCGAGTTGGACACCCCGCAAGGGATGTGTTAGACCACTGTCAGCTGGAGCGTCTGCATGCAGGAGTCTCAGTGTCTCTGGTCAGTGTGTCGGCCAGGAAGTCTCGGTCTCCTCTGCCTAACCCAGTAAGATGTGGTGTATTTATACAAAAAGTATCTAGGGTTTCTTTGTCCCTTATCTCTTGTATTAACCATTGTTGGATTTGAGGATGACGTATGGGATGAACCTTGTACGTAGATATTATGCAGGTGGTGTAGCCTCTGCCTGGTTTCCAAGAACCCTTATGAATATTCATTCATACTGTATGAGTCCATTGATGTAGTTTATAGGAGGCTATTGTTCAGGGAAACCCTCCTTCTGCACCCAGGACTAGAATAGGTAAAGGTTCAATCCTAAAAGCTCATTACTGTGTAGTGTAAGGGAGATAATGTAGGTGAAGGTATATGATATTACCCGGGCCTTTATTAGAGTACCTAGATAGAACATAACAGTGGTATTGGTGGTGGTAGTATTGGTGGAGGTGGTGGTATTGATGGTGGTGGTGGTATTGGTGGTCGTGTTGGTGATGATGGTGGTATTGGTGTTGGTGGTAGTGGTATTGGTGGTGGTGTTGGTGGTGGTGGTATTGGTGGTGCTGGTGGTATTGGTGGTGGTGGTGGTGGTGGTTTTGGTGGTGGGATTAGTGGTGGTGGAGGTGGTGATATTGATGGTGGTGGTATTTCTGGTGGTGGTGGTATTGGTGGTGGTGTTGGTGATGGTGGTGGTATTGGTGGTGGTGGTATTCGTGGTGGTGGTGGTGGTATTGGTGGTGCTGGTGGTATTGGTGGTGGTGGAATTAGTGGTGGTGGAGGTGGTGGTATTGATTGTGGTGGTGGTATTGGTGGTGTTGGTTGGATTGGTGGTGGTATTGGTCGTGGTGGTATTGGTGATGGTGGTGTTGGTGGTATTGGTGGTGGTTGTATTGGTGGAGGTGGTGGTATTGATGGTGGTGGTATTGGTGGTGGTATTGGTGGTAGTGGTGGTAGTGGTATTGGTGGTGGTATTGGTGGTGGTGATGGTGTTGGTGGTGATATTAGTGGTGGTGGTATTGGTGGTGGTGGTGGTATTGGTGGTGGTGGTGGTATTGGTGGTGGTGGTATTGGCGGTGGTGGTGGTATTGGCGGTGGTGGTGGTATTGGTGGTGGTATTGGCGGTGGTATTGGTGTTGTATTGGTGGTGGTGGTGTTGGTGGTGGTAGTATTGGTGGAGGAGGTGGTATTGATGGTGGCATTGGTGGTGGTGGTATTGTTAATAAAACAGGCTTTTGAAAACAAGCTGTCAGGTGGCTTTAGTACAGATGACATGTAACACAGATGTGCTGTTGTCAGCTTCAGCCCATTAGCACAGGATTATGTGCTACCTGGAATTCACATTACTTTTTTCACTAATCGTTTCTAAATCCATTTTACTTCGGGGGGGTTGAAACAGACAAGAGATAACGCCGGGTTAAAGTGATTGAAAGCGGGCGCCCGTCTTACGGGGGCAGCCGTGCTGCTTAAAAAAACACAAGCAGTTTCAGCTGAAGCAGCTCATGTCCGCCCTGCAGTAAGAGAAACTCAATAAAGTAAATAGTGCTTACAGACTAAATAACAGGTCCCGTGTAACAACCATTGTAAAAGGGCCAGTAGCCATGGGAGGTTACAAATGAAGACAAGGCTGTACTAAGGAGGGACTAACAAGCCTATTAACGAATCCCAAGGCTGCATTTACGAAAGACAATGACACAAGCCAATGAAAAATATGGGCGGAGAGTGGGCGCGGCTTCTCTCCCATACTCTACTACAGCAGTCTCGCAGAGCGAGCAGTGCATGCGTGCAGCCGCTAGGCTCGACCTAAAAACTGCCCCCAATCACCATGCTTTTACACTAGAAGAAACCAAACGTGAGACTGTCTCAATTAAAGGGGACGCCAAAGGCATTTTTGAATGCAGCATACACACAAAAATTTTAACGAAGAAAAAGGAGTGCTGGTAACAATCATACTCTGGTGTTAAAATAAAGTTCAACATTTATAGTTAAATTTTTTCATAGGCATAATGTTAAACAGCTTACATTTGGAATCATTTTTCACTTTTCGCGTTAAATATCCTGAGACAGGTAATTTTGACATGAAGTCTGTGTCCCTTTCGGAATGAAAAACGAGAAAAGGCAACATGCATCGCTTGCTGGAAGGGTGGGAGACGCTTCCCCTGTCTGCCAAACATTATGTATCGTTGCTCTACAAGCTCTGAACTTTCTACTCAAGAGGCAGGGCACGAAGGAGTTAATCCCGAACAGGAATAGCGTGCACTTTGCTCTTAACCTTCCTTCCACCTCCTAAATCCCCTCTTACCTCCCTCAAAAATGAAAGAAACAAATCCGTTCACAGCACCGAAATCGCGCAGGGTTAACACTCCAGTTTAGATCATGGCTCAAGCGCAGCCCGGTGTAAAAAACAGAAAAATATTGCTGGATTAAGAAGCATGTGACATGACAATTTGGGGAACAATAAAATAGGAGCCTGAGCTGTGAAATTCAAACCCAAGCCTGCCCAGAGAGAAGCGAACTCACAGCAGCACTACTGCCCTCCCTCCTTATGTTTCACTTAGACTGTGTGTAATCAGTTATAAACAAGCCCGCAAGCCAGAAGTCACCCGTGAAGCCAGTAAACCGGCGCGAGCTGTAAACACTGTTCTGCCTCGTGCACACCAGCCCCCTGCGGCTGCAAACGTGAAATATACATTTGCAAAGATATTGTCTCCCAGGCAACAGAAGCAGCATGTAGGGCCAGCGCGAGCACCTCTCTCCACAGCCACAAGGGCTCCCAAAGCCGTGGCTGTTCCTTGCAACAAGAGCAGGGAACACGCGCATGAAAATAACAAAAGTAAGCTACAGGCTACATTTTGAGCTGAACCAAGGGTGCAACTAGATCCTAAATTGGGAGATGGGGGGCTAACATGGCAAAGGAAGGGGCGTGGCTAACATGTTAATCAATGGGGGCGGGGTTAAAATGGCGGACAATCAGGATCTGGTAATGCTCAGGCCAAGCTGAGAAAAAAAAGTGGCAAATTCTGCAATCGAAACTGGACAACAATTCGTTTTATGAGAATTAAATTGGAGAAATGCTCATGAAACTGGTTCAAAAGAGCACAGAACAACATGTTATTTACGCTCTGAAAAACCTAGATTGGTCAAAGATATAATTCACTCAAAAAGGGGACTCTGGACACATGTGTCATGTACTTGTCACCCCCCAAAGACACAGAAGGAATTTCAGATTTTGAACAGTAATATGTATTAGTTTAACTTTAGTGAAATGCAGTTCATTTGTTTCTAGGCCTCTGTTGTGGTTGGATAGAATTGCATACTTAAATTTGTTGTGTACTGTTAGTGTGCAATTTATATGTGTTATATTGAATTTGAAATGTATATTTGTGTTGGAGGGTTTGTTTTTTTACTGATAGGTTTCCGTCTACTGAGATTTGCCGTTGGTAGAAGATAGCGTTTTTTTTTTAAAGGAAGTGTTTTATTAGTTTTAATAAACTAATATTTATTTTACACTTCCTTTATTCTTCGCGTTTTCCAGGAGCGTTTCTTTTTTTAAATAAAATGTTTCGGGAATTTTAAGGGTTATCGTTTGTGGAGTTACTGGCTATGGATTGATTTTTATACAGTTGGATTTTTCCATTTTTTGGGGGGATTTAAACACTTGTTGGGATTTGTTTTAAAGTGGATTTATTTATGTCGATTTGGATTACATGTCTTCAGCAACGAAAACCGTAAGTAAGTTTAAATTATTTATATTGGGAGGGAAATGTTGATATTGTTATTATTATTTATAGAATGTAAAATATTATTATGTCATTTTAATTTTATATATTTATTGCATTAATTGACATTAATAATATTTTTAAATTATTGAAAAAAATATTTACTTGATTGCTTATTTTTATATGATGAGTTTTTGTGATTTTAAGGAAGATTGTTTTAGAGTAGAGTTTTAGCTATGGTTTCAAGATAATCTGGACCTTTTGTTGTTGGGTAGAGTCTTACTTTGTATTGTAGGTACTCAAACATTTGTTTAGTTTGTTTGGTTAGTTTTGGGCCTAGTTGGATTATAGATTGTTCCATTCTAAGTTGTTGGTAGCGTTGCTCTTTTTGGATAGATAGTAATAGGTTGTGAAGAGTTGGAGGGGCTCTGCCTGTTGTGGCTTGGAAGGCGTTATGCCATCCTTCTACAGCATTGTTAGTTTTTGCCTCTTTGTTTAAGGTACTGTGGTATACATTCCACCATGGAATGTGGTATTTAGGCTGTCTTCTGTGACCAGATCTGTCTAGTCTTCCTACCCAGATATCTTCAAAATAGTCAAGGAGGGGTCTTAGTTTTTGCTCATTTTGTTGGTAGTAGGTACTTTCTATTAATAAATTGTAGTGTTCAGCTACGTCAGTAACTGGAACGTATGCAAGAGCTATTAGTTTTTTAATTTCATATGCAAAGGTGCTGTTAGTTGCATATTCTACAATTAGGGCCCGATTAGGATCTCGTCAGGAAAGGCCTCCGACCGACTCGGATCGGGAATGGCTTCCGAACGACTCGTACGTGAACAGTCCGGACGACGTATTATGATGCAATGCGTGTTGTTTCAGTACGACTTGCACGGACACACTCTGAGCGAACGAGTCGTACGGAATGTTAGCAATATGAACGATTCGTTGGGAAACAAGTCCGACGTGGACGACTCGTACGCGATCGTTGCCACATAGCAAGTCGGCAAAAGGGTCCGACTCGTACCCCGCAAGCTAATAATGCGGGTGCACACGTTGCGGTCTAGGGGCCGTGTCGGTCAACCATATAAAAATTCCACAGAAACACACAGGAAAAAGTCAAACAAGCATTAGCAAAGTCAAAACAAAAATCTTTTTTTTCCCCACTCATCAGCTACACCCACAACTCCACCTATATAAAGACACTAATTACTGACCATGATCCTTTGCAACATTTCAAACTTTGCCTGCAGACAGACACACACCAACTGCTCTCACACAACTTACACACAACCACCACCTTTATTACAATACTATCACCAACACTCATTTTCACATACATTGTCACATTCTCCTTCACAAACACCCACACCACCATCACCACCACCCCTCACCATGCCCCCAAAGAAAAACCCTAAGTTCACTGAGAAGGAGTTGGAAGTCATGGTAGAAGAAATTCTCAGAGTAGAACCACAGTTATTTGGGACCTTAGTCCAACAGACCCCCCAGTCCCAGAAAATCAAGTTGTGGGACAGGATTGTCAACAAGGTGAATGCTGTTGCACCTTCCCTGCGCACAATGAATGACATCAGGAGCAGGTACTACGATGTGCGAAGGAGGGTCAAGATGCTGGTTGGCAGGGAGCATGAGTTGGCTCAGCTGACTGGTGGTGGCCCTCCTGCACCACCTGTGCACTTCACTTCATGGGAGGAGAAGGTGCGGGACATCCTGCCGGCCAAGGGCGTATATGGGATTCCAGGAGCTCCAGAGTCTAGTGAGTACATACTCAAATAGAAACCATTGTCAAATAATGCACACCTGCTAACATCACTGTCAAGGAGACACGCAGACTAAGCACTGGTAGCCCAAGAACAACTAAGCTAGATCTAAAGCAAATTTATTTTGTCTATCATTATAAGATTCAGAGCATACCTGTATTACAACAGGAAACAGGAAAAGTCAGCCTTTCAACACAGGCACAAACTAACCTCAATCTCTCACCAAGCTCATGAGATACAAACACCAGCCACCTGTGTCAGCCATCTTGCCAGCACATGTTCACTCCCAGGAAAGCTCAAAGACAGAAAGTGGGATTGGGATGTCTGGGAAGGTGGGGGTGGCTACAAGCATTATGGGAGTAGTAGTCACACCTAACACCCCCCCTCACACACATACCAATAGGTCAGCTTGGCCAATGGCTACATCAGTGTGGGGAGGTGTACTCACAAAATGACTAGCACTGCTACAAGGGGTTCATCCTGAGGCACAAAACAACATCATAACTATGTGCCACAAACAAGAAGACCCAGTGTCGGACACCTTGCCAGTACTATGCACACTCCCAGGAAAAATAAGGTCCCAGCAGTAGTCCCTGGGATAGCTGTGAAGGTGTGTTGAGGACTGTGCATGATGGGAGTCAAAGTAGAAGACAAGATTCCTCCTCCCACATAGCCCACCAAACTCAGCAGGAACTGTGCACACCTCACCGGGAATGGAAAAGTACAGGCAAGATGGCTAACGCAGGTACCTGGTGTGAGGGAAACAAGGCCTTGATGGGAGTTGCGATCCAAAAAGACACCAGGCACTAGTGACAGCCATCTTGGCAGTACTTCTCAACCCACTCCCATGCGAGGTAAGGTCCCAGGTGGACTCCCTTGGCTAGCAGTGAAGGTGTGTGGAGGACTGTGCATGATGGAAGTCAAAGTAGAAGCTAAGATTGCTCCTCCCACATAGCCCACCAAACCCACCAGGAACTGTGCACACCTCACAGGGAATGGAAAAGTACTGGCAAGATGGCTGACGCTGGTGCCTGGTGTGAGGGGAACAAGGCCTTGATGTGAGTCATGGCAAAACACACACCAGGCACCAGTGGCAGACATCTTGCTAGTATTTTTGCTTTCACTGTGAAACAAGTCAAGCACCTGGTGTGCATGTTGGGCTATGTGTGAGGAGGAGTGTTGGCTTTTACTTTAGCTTCCATCATGGCCAGCCCTCTACACACCTTCCCAGCCAGGCCAGGGCACACCCCTGGTACTTTGCTTACCCTGGTAGTGATTTGTAAAGTAATGGCAAGATGGCTGACACTAGTGCCTTGTGTCTTTTTGCCCCCCAACTCACATCAAGGCCTTGTTCCCCTCACACCAGGCACCTGAGACAGCCTTCTTGCCTGTACTTTTCGATTCCCTGTGAGGTGTGCACAGTTCCTGGTGGGGTTGTTGGGCAATGTGGGAGAATGAATCTTAGCTTTTACTATGACTCCCATCATGCACAGCCCACCACCCACCACCCACCTTCCCAACCAGCCCAGGGAGCACTCCTGTGACCTTCCTTTCCATGGGATTGGTGGATAAAGGACTGCCAAGATGGCTGACTCAGGTGCCTGCTGTGGTTTTCATACCAAAATCCCAACACAGCCCTTGTCCTCTTTACCCCAATTGCCAGAGTCCACCTTCTTGGATGTACTTTTCCACTCAGTCCCATGGTAAGTGTAGTTTAAGTGTTGCACCCTGGGCTAGCTGGGAAGGTGTGTGGAGGACTGTGAATGATGTGAGTCAAATTAGAAGCTAAGATTCCTCCTCCCACATAGCCCACCAAACCCTCCTGGAACAGTGCACACCTCACAGGGAAAGGAAAAGTACAGGCAAGAAGGCTAGCTCAGGTGCCTGGTGTGAGGGGAACAAGGCCTTGATGGGAGTTGGGGTCAAAACACACTCCAGGCACCAGGATCAGCCATCTTGCTAATGATATTCCAATTACTGTGAGGAAAGTATAGCACATGGTGGGTGTGTAGGGCTATGTGGGTGGAGGAGTGTCAGCTTGTACTTCTAATCCCATCATGCACAGTCCTCCACACACCTTCTCAGCTAGCCCACGGAGCACCCCTGAAACTACACTTATCATGGGACTGAGTGGCAAAGTACCTCCAAAAAGGTGGACTCTGGCACCTGTGGTGAGGAGGACAAGGGCTGTGTTTGGGGTTGGGTAAAATAGCCACAGCAGGCACCTGAGTCAGCCATCTCGGCAGTCCTTTACCATACACTCCCATGGAAAGGAAGGTCCCAGGAGTGCTCCCTGGGCTGATTGGGAAGGTGTGTGGAGGACAGTGCATGATGGGATTTGGAGTCATAGCACACATCAGTGTCCACACCAAAAGCTACATGTCCATCAGTCCCATTGGCCACATGACAGTGACTATAAGTGCCCCTGAAAGCTGACTAACACAGTAGCATGGTGTCATCTGCACAAATAACGTTTTGAACGTGTCTCTTCTCAGCGGTCAAGTCCCAGTAAGTTGGAAAAGTGCAAAAATTATCCCTTTATTGAAAAAATCTATGGCTGATCCCTTGGTCTTAACTAACTACAGACCAATTTCCTTACTGTCCTTCTTTGCTAAGACAATTGAGAAATATGTTGACATGGTGATCAGCGACTTTGCTGAAGCCAATAATCTTTTTCACCCAAGTCAGTCCGGTTTTAGGCAGAACCTTAGCACAGAGACGGCCTTGTTGGAGGTCTCTGATTCCATCAAGGAGACCCTGGATAAGGGCGGCAAAGCTGTCCTGGTACTTCTGGACCTCTCTGCGGCTTTCGACACCGTGCCCCATGACCTCCTTCTGCAGAGGCTGCGGGAGTGTGGATTGGAAGGCACGGTGTTGAAGTGGTTCTCTTCCTTTTGGAGGACAGAAATCAAGAGGTCTGGTCGCCCCGTTTTCTGCCAGGGTGCCGCCCTTGAAGATCGGTGTGCCACAGGGATCCATCCTGAGCCCTGTACTTTTCAATTTGTACATGGCTCCCTGGCTACCCTGGCAGAGGCAGGGGAGGCTATGATTATATCCTATGCCGACGACACGCAACTGCTGTTCACTTGCAGGAAGGGGGAGGAGTTTAACGGTGTTAAGATTAATAAATGTCTGAGAGATATCTTTGCTTGGTTCAGACATAACCATCTCAAATGTAATCCGGAAAGTCGGAAATTATTTTCTTTGGCACACCCTCTGGACGCCTGGAAGCAATGGTGGCCCTCGGATATGTCTCCCCCAGTCAGCTGTTAAGATCGTAAAAATCTGGGAGTGAAAATGGATGACACTTTATCTATGATACCTCAAGTACAGTCGGTGGCGGGTACGTGCTTCGGGTTTTTGAAAATGCTCCGTAGGTTTCTTTTTTTATTACCGACCTCTCACAGAAAGACGGTCATTCAGGCCCTTGTCACCTCCAGATTGGACTATGCCAACGTGCTTTATCTGGGCCTTCCAGAGTCTATCCTTAATAGACTGCAAGTTGTGCAGAACGCGGCAGCCAGAGCAGTCTTGAGACTTGGTCCTAGAGACCGGATCTCCCACCATTTGAAGAATCTACACTGGCTGCCTGTCCGATGCAGAATACTCTTTAAAGCGTTGGTCCTTGCTTTTAAAGCTCTGCACGGCATGGGGGCACAGTATATCCGCAGAAGAGTCTCTTACTACATACCCGGCCGTTCCCTTAGATCAGCACATCATCATCTACTTGTCATCCCTAAGTGTCTCAGAGCCCGCCGTGGTGGACGCTCGTTCCAAGTGCAAGTGGCTAGATTCTGGAACAAGCTACCTCTATCGCTGAGACAAGCCTCAAGTATAATGGCATTTAGGAAACAACTGAAAACCTGGCTGTTCCAGCATGCAGTTTAATGGCCTTCTGCCTCGGGAACGTTGTTCCTCCCTGGCCTCTGTATCTTTCTATCCTAGCGCCGGGATACTCTATTGAGTAGCTGCGCGCTTTATAAATCCACTCTTAACATAACATAACATAACAAATAATATTTGGAGGTGCAACGATGATCAACATAAAGCAGCTATGTCAGCCTCCTTGTAACTACACTCACCTCACTGTCAATAAGCAGTTTGTTAATGAGGAGAAAGCTGGCATCCCAGGTAGGATAGTGCCAAAATCTAGCCCATCTTGCATTAAATTTGACGTGCACACAAAAAAAACCACTCTCTGTGCTGAAGGAGGACAAGCAATGTACAGACTCTCACACAAATGTAATACTGCAAATGTAATCTGCATGATCTGAGTATCTGCTGAAAAACCAAATAAACAGTGTGTGTCTCCCATCCACCCACAGGGCGTGCTGGCCACACCTTAAGAACCGATCCAGACATCCAGCCACAGATTCTGGTTGATCCTGAGCACTCCAGCGCAGAGGCCTCTCACCCCTCTTCCGAGGACAAAGGACTACCTGGCACCTCCGGTGTGGGTCAGTGCGCACCACCAGCAGCTGCATCATCTGCCTCCACTGCGGCCACTCCTGCTGCTGCTGAGAACAACCAGCGCACCTCTACCCCCATTGTCAGACAACATCAAGCAACCGGCGAGAGCACAGCAACGCAGGGCACTCTGGAGTTGGTGCACGAGGACAGCACTGCCAACGAGGAAGGAGGACCAGTGTTGACTGTGCCTGTCACAACCCATCATGCTGGTGTGGGTAGGGGTGGTGGGAGGGGCCGTGGGGTGCGGTGCCATCAGGCAGCTGATGCTGCTGCCCAAGAAGACCCACAACTCTCCCGTATCTTAGAGGCATATTGGGAGAGCACCGGAGACTTTGGCCAGATAGTTGGGCTCCTCAGGACCATGCGGGAAGAGCAGGCTCCACATCATGGCAGGGTGGAGTCCATCCTGTCCCAGATGAACAACAAAATGACGGACATAGCCCAATTGACACCGGTGCACAGGGACATACTTGTATGCCTCCGCCAGATAGCAAACAACATGTCCACACCTCCCTGTGTGCCCAGTACATCTGGTGTCTCAACATCTGCACCTGCCACAGGGAGGGAGGTGGACCATGGTGGAGAGTCCTCTGCACCGGCGCAGCCTGTACCTGAGGGTCCCCCCGAGAAAAAGAAAAGGGGGCGTCCGAAAAAGGACCCATGAGAGACTGATGTCTACGCATCACCTCTAGGAAGTGAAAACCTGCTCGTGAAATCCTCCATATTGTGCCAATCGTTCACCTTGTTGACTGTCACTGAACTGCCCCACATGGAATCGAGGGTCTAAGTTGGGCTTTGGAATCAGATGACTGTGGACTTTATTCTGGGAGTTTCATCTACTGCCACTGCCAACTCCTCTCTGCACTTTGTACAGCACTACCCTATTGTCCATACTTCACCTCATGCACTTAAATAAATACCTTTTCACTCATTACTTGCTCATGTCGTGGAATGAACACAAATTTACTTCTAAATATATTTTACAGGAATGCTATTATTGTGCTGTGACTAACATAGGCAGGTCAACCAATCAGGAAACTCATTGATTGGTTTGTGAGTGATTTCAACATTACACAGCCTGAGAGATACACACAACCAGGCCATCACAACCCACATAGAAGATGGTACAGGTGACAAATTCTACACCTGTTGTTAACAAAATGAGTATTACAGCGGGAAAATATGAATAACCTTAGCAGAAAAATATATCTTCATAGCATGTGTACGGTATACAAAAGTTTGTTGGATATGTTGAGACAGAACAGGCACACAACTGCTGGAGCACATGTTTATTTCACATGCACACCCTGGTGCACTTACACAATAGGAGATCACTGCACACCATGACAAATATCAATAATTCATAATGATTTGTCCATCAGATCGGAAGTGAGTGTGTGTCACTTAATCCAGTTCCAAATCTGATATGTGGATCAGCCTCATGGGTCAGGGAGCTCACAATCCTCCATATCACAGCAATAGGACACTGGAAAAAATAAACATTTAACAGTCAGGAACACAATCATATGACCACAACTACAAGCAACTCATTACATCCACAACATTGTGCCTGTGAACAATAGTTAGTAAGCCTTACACCACTGTACCTGTGACCATTAAAAACAAGCATTGGCATAGCCAATAGGTCTCGCATTTGGGACCTTATAAGTGTTTAACCATGCAACAGTTGATGTTGTTGCACCAAGGATATTGTGCTGGAAAACTAAACACTTATAAAGTCCCAAAGGCGAGACCTATTGGCTATGCCAAGGGGGAGATATGATACAGGTAGGCAGTGTTACTAACAAAACAAACAAAAACATTGACAGTACCTCTAACAATGTGGGCAAACCACTCCGGTGGCCAGACACCAATACTATACTTAACATATAATCCTGGATTTACTGCTTTACCTAATGTGCTGGAAATAAAAATTTATTAAATGTGGGTTTTAATCCCAGTATCGCCATTTGAATAAGTTGCATGTTCTTAGGCAATCGCCCTTAAAATGTACTGTTCTGTTTCCAATTTTTATACAAGATTGTGAGTATTTAGAATGAATCTGAAAGTTGTATTAAGTTTGTAGCAAAAAGAAACCCGGACTGAATATTACCTGACAGGGTGGATAGACTGTGCCCGTTCTCGTGGTCTTTTCACCAGGATGGACGCAAAGCGCTAGACTTTTGAAACAAGCAGTACCGAAATGCATTACAATCTCGGGTCTCCAACTCTATCAAATTGTTTGATCTTGGGCAAATCATACTCTACCTGCCGATTCCCAGATCTCACAATGGGTGTGCATCTTGTAGGAGGTTCAATGATAGAAATAAAAACTATGGCCATATACCAAGCATATATCGCCAGCAGGGTTCATGGTTATCTGCGCATCTCCACAATCCTTATTACCATCTCTAAAGGCAACTATTTCCCTTAAGCTGCATTGTGCACTCCTCCTCCTGTGCTGCAGCTCCTCCCTCCCACAGACATGCAGTTCTTTTAACAACTCCTAGATGATCGAAATACTGAGATGACGACATTCTGGCAAGCCACTTGATGCATCCTGTGTTAGCTGTAAGCAGAAAAATGGACATTTGGCGGCACGTACCAGCTGAGAGCAGGCAACTGAACAGAACACCCTAATGTTAGTTTTTACCACTGGAGCCAACGCCAACGAGGAACATAACCAACGGATGAATGAATGCAGGCTCGACATTTAGAGAGGTCTGTAAAAAAGCTTTTACAAAATACTACTGTTGCAGAATTGCGATTCACGCGTTTGTTTGTTTTAATTCTTATAAACTGCAGGAACGCTATTTCGATCACGACTCATCAGGGATATATATCTCAAAAAGCGTTATTTAAACGGTAAGATAACTTTTTTTCTTTAAACTAGCTACCTGCGGCTATGAGACTCCTCTGCTTCAGTGTGCTTTTCCAAGTGCGCACGAGGGACGAGAAGATGGAGGGGCGAATTCAAGCGTGAAGAGGTCACCGGCACTGAAGTCCGTGTACACAAATGAAAGCTTCCAGCATACAGAGGCCGGAGCCAGAATAGTCGGAGCGTAGTCTGAAGGGGCAAGATGGAGGAGGTGCTTTAGTGCCGCTCTGCTGCATATACCCCGTATTCGTTTAATTACCGGACTACAGAGCGGCATCCTGTGACACACGACACAGCAGCGACCCCCCAGACCTCATCAGGTTGTTTTGCTGCAAGTAAAATCAAAAATCGGCGCCCGGTCCATCACAGACGCCTACAGTAGGCCCGAGGTCGGAGTGGAGGCGAGGCACGGGCCGGAAATGTGGGTGAGAAGAATTGACTGGTGATTCACACTGCTGCCGAGGGTCGAGGAGAGGAGAGGAGACATAGGGGCCAGTGAATACAGTGGAAACACTTGAATTCTGATGGCGGAGAGCGTACCGGAGGAACTCGGGAGGAGCGGAGACTAACACCCGCTGGAGTGGGCCAGAGTAGAAGCCTAGCGGTGGCCTGTAAACTACGATACTGTAGAGCAGAGGTCTTCAAACTTTTTGCTCTGAGCCCCCTAAGCAAAATGTTTTGAGGTCGGGCCCCCCTCCAAAACTTCATGGAAAGGATTGGGGAGCGGGAGGGACATGGCTACATGCAGGACTTATCGGATGATTTCAGGAGTACTTTTTCTATAGCTTATAAACCGCACTAAATATGACACTTATAAAACAGCAAATGCATCAAACAAAAACAAGTATTATCCCAAACATACTGCTCCCCGTAATTGGAGTGATGTGAGCCCCTCACACTCGTGGACCCCAATGCAACTACACCTGTTGCACTAATGCTAACTGCAGTCCTGAGTTGCATTCTATCTCCTATGCATCTTTTACCTCTTCCCCACCATGACGGACCATCACCTCAGTCCTAATGCTAGAAAGGAAAATAAGCTCCCATGCACTTTTTTAAAGGTAGACAGTCATAATTGTGATGCAGTGGGCCGCTGAATCCCCTGGGCCCCAGTCCTGCTGCATCTGCTTCCAGCAGCGGCCATTTATACACCTGGCAGTACCTGCTGTACTGATAACTGGCCCTTTAAAATAAAAAGGCCACTTATATTGTCCCCTTCTTTGGGGTACCTCTCTGATGAAGCGGTCTATTGCCCTTTTAAACATAAAAATGAGTCCCCATACAGTGCTCTCTATTCTGGGCCATCTCTTTGACAATATCCATCAATCTCACTCCTTTCCTTCTTCTCCTGGACCATTACTGTGAGGCGCCAGAGGTCGAGACGATTAGGGCCCTGCATCTGAGTGAAACCCTGCTGGCCTTCTACCTGCCACCCCATGGACTCACGTTTCACACAAAAAACTGCCCCTGAATGGTTTAAGCTGACTTTGTGGTGCCTCTGCCTGAAAGCGAAGGGTGTAGTGGTAGTGCAGAAAGTTAAAAGGAAACCAGCCTACTTACCAGCCGCTAACTGATTGAGTCACTTAAAGTCAAAGCCACTGGAATTATGAGTTTCTGCAGTAGCAGTGTTTTCCACATAATTATGAGTTTACAGCATTTGCTAAATCTGCTGCATAATCTGTAGATTTCAACAAAAACTTGATTCCTAGCTCTAATGGAACATGGGTTACTTAAAACGTGGCAACGTGTTCCGGAGCAGTGGAAGGCCCTGTGCAAACATTCACTGGTAATCTTGTAGTTGCTTACTGTGTGTTTTTGGGTGTTAAACTGGTACTAATGAGGTGAAATATTTCCCCTGACAGCATTACCATGAGTTAAAATGACAAAATAATAAAGTAATGCTAACCACAAAATGTGGTGCATTGTGCCGCATAATTTACCTTTTCTTGCTGCATAATTTAGCCAACACTGCAGCATAATGTGGGTCTCTTCTGCTGAATAATTCCAGTGGCTCTGCTTAAAGCTTCAGGGCGGCAAAGATCTATTCTTTTTGAGTTGTAATATAGGGGTGTTATCTGATATCTGGAATAATGGAGACACTTATAAAAGTGTCTGCATTAAATACAATTTGATTACTTATTACTAAAAAACAAATTTTGTAAGAACATGTTTTATCTCAATCACTGCATCATTTTGCAGCAGCCTAGCTTAGACTATGTAAATACGATTTTAAAATGACGAATTACCTATTCCCAGTGCTTTCTGCCCCAGGCTGGGACCTCATAGCACTATAAAGAGGGCCACTAGAATTATGTGGCAGGAGAAGGACAATTTATGCAGTAGGGTTGACTAAATTATGCAGCAAGCAAAGGCAAATTATGCTGCATAATGCAGCATATTTTGTGCTTGCATTACTGCATTAGTTTGTCATTTTTACACCTGTTAACACTGTCCTTGTCATATTGCCCCTCATAAGTACCAGTTTAACAACCACATATAGCAAAAAGGAACAGAAAGATGACCAGCCAACCTTTACCTGCAGGGGTAACATGTGTTGCTGCATTAACTTTTAAACAGTTTGAGCTGGAAACAATTTTTTTGTTAAAATCTGCAAATTATGCACTAGATGATGAATTATGTGGCAAATGCAGGATATCCATAACTATGTGCAAAAAGCCAAAACCACACAATTTCATAATTCCAGTGGCTCTGACTATAAATACAAAGGTCACTATTCCTCTGCACCAATTAGGGTTCAATTATGTGTCGCTCAGCTTTAACACACACAGACATCTGCAGTGATGGTAGTCACTAACTGAGGTTTCATAACCTAAAAGAGTACATTTATCACCAGTTAGTTTAACTTGCATTTATTTTTCAATTAAGTTGTTACTGCGTTATTTTATACACACTTACATGACTGTGAAAACACAAAACACCTACTTTTTTTTTCCTAGCAACCTCTTTGACCCCGCCTCCACTGCAGTCCGATCACAGTTCTCACTGCAAGGGCTCACAGTAAATGAAGACAGCCTGGAAATGCAGCAAATAAACATCACTGAACTTCCAGGCCATCGTCATTCACATGTACTTGCAGAGGCATTTGTGTGCCCCTGAGAACACATCCACGCCCACCAAGGGGCGCGCACCACAGTTTGAACACCTCTGCATTAGACAAACTTCAAATATTCTGTGTGATTTAAAAATATTTCCCTGTACATTTGACACCATAAACCAACTATGAATTATGCAGATGTTAAAGTTTGTGTATGCCTCGGTTGTTCATTTTGTCACCACATGAGCATACTGTGCCTTTATTAATTAGCTCCCATTTAATCCTTTTTGAGAATTGTGCCCTTTAACTTGGATCCTTAGCAGGAAGTCTAACAGGCAAATTATAGCACCTGTTTTCTTTTCTGGCAGAAATAGGAACTTTTGCTGATTGTACAGGAGTGATTATGGGAGACTCAGATAAAGAATTCAAGTTAAACTTGGAAATACCCACAGAGCCTTCTAAATTGAGCGCAATTTCAAAAGCACAAGCTAGACAAAATAATGAAATATGAAGACGAAGAAAAATAACCTTGTATTGTATAGCATTTGGTAAGCACATGTATGTGGCAAAATATTTAGACACATGACTGTAAAAACACAAAACATACTTTTTTAGCAACCTCTTTGACCTCGCCCCCACTGCACTCCGATCACAGTTCTCACTTCAAGGGCTCGCAGTAAATGGAGACAGCCTGGGAATGCAGCAAATTAACATCGCCGCACTTCCAGGCCATCCTCATTTACATGTGCTTACAGAGGCATTGGCGCCCCCCTGGGAACCCATCCACGCCCCCCCAGGGGGGCGCGCCCCACAGTTTGAAGACCACTGCTGTAGAGGGTTGTGGAGAAGAGGTGAGACACTGGGGACAATGAATGCTGAGGAATTACCTGAATCCTAGCACCAGAAGGCATACCGGAGGTGCTTGGGAGTAGTGGAGGCTGGCACTTGCTGGAGTGGATCGGATCGGAGCGGAGATCCAGCAGTGGGGAGCCAGGAGGAGGGGTCGCGTGCCTGCACCTCTTCCGCTTGTTGCACTGGCGGCATGGAAATCACTTCACCGTAGAAAGCCCTCCCGATCTACATGCAGGATCCTCACCGAAAACAAGGTCGGAAAGCAAAATCAAAACTACGCGGCCTGGGGCTGCATGGACTGACGTGAGGAGAGATCTGCCATGCGGTGCTGCTGTGATCTGTATACAACATCCCTTGAAGGTTCATAGGGAGCGTGCAGCCTGGAAAAACAAGCGCTGAAACACAAGCGCGGCCCCGCGGCCGCGAAAGTGAAACTGTACTCGTGCATGCAGTGGGGGGAGTGCGGCCAAAAGCACACACAGCGTTTCCCTTGCGGGAGCGAGCATGGGGCACCATCTGTTTGCAAGTTAATTACAAACAGATGTCGCCAAAGCTCGCTCCCGCAAGGGAATCGCCAAACGTGCACGCGTTGCCATTGAAAGCAATGCAATGCGTGCACGTTTTTGGCCTAAAAAGAGAATCGATTTCAAAAGGTCTCCTCCTATGCAGCGCATGCGCGCTGCGTAGGCGAGACCTAATGAGTAGACACTAATCAAAATCATTACTACATGTAAAGTGGCATACACTCACATGCATACCAACAGTTTGTTCAACACACATACACACAGCTACAAAAGTGCACTTTCACATCCTCATTGTATACTTACACTCAGGTGAAAATGTTGTCAATGACGTGTCTTTGAGAATCTGCTGCCTCCTCCTCCTCCTCATCACTGGCAACATGTCCCAGTCCAGGATCCTACCTTGCTCGTGGTTGCTGTTCGTCGTCATATCGAATGAGTGGTACCTCATTCCTCACTGCCAGGTTGTGTAGCATGCAACACGCAGTGATGATCCTACAGACCTTCAGTGGTGCATGTTGTAGGGCATCTCCTCTTCGGTCCAGGCAGCAGAATCTTGCTTTCAGGAGCCCAAATGTCCGCTCAATCACTCTCCTGGTCCGGCCATGTGCCTCATTGTATCGAATCTCAGCTGGTGTGACAGGGTTCTGGATTGGGGGTCAGCAGAGTCTCCTACATTGTACACAGAATAAACTCCAGATGTCAAATAGAACCCCAAAACATGAGATACATGCAACACACAACATAGACATACAACATCACCAACCAACAAGCCAGGCACGCTCCTGTAGCAGCTGAGTCATTAGCATTGGTATGCCACTATTACGCATTATGTATACGTCGTGTGCTGATCCTGGGAAACGTGCACAAACATGTGATATTGACATGTCTGCCAAACAGGATACCAGGACATTGATGGAATGAAAATGTTTCCTATTCCGGTATGTCTGTTCATGGGCCTGTGGTGGTATCAATGCTACATGTGTCCCATCAATGGAGCCAATCACATGTGGCACATGTCCTAAGGCGTAAAAGTCACCCTTGATGTCAGCAAACTGTGCTGGGCTGGGGAATTTGACATAGATGTCCAGATATTGCAGAAATGATTCCCAAAAATCCCTCAGCACATGGCTAAACATAGTCTGGGACATCCCACCAGCAGTCGCCACAGTGAACTGAAATGACCCCGTGGCAAAGAAATGTAGTGCCACCATCACCTTCACCTTAGGTGTCAACGCAAAGGGCTATTCCCGTTGAGGGAGCAATTGTGGTGTTAACTGGTCTGCCAACTCCCCAATGAGTCTCCTGGTGAAGCGATAGCGTCTGATGCTGTCCCGTTCTTCCATGGTCTGGAGGTCTGGGAATGGCCTGTGGACTGCCGGTCTCCTGGGGTACCTATGTGACAAGAGCAAACAGTTCACAGTTCATATCTCTAGTGAGCATGATACATGCAAATACACACTCAACTGTGATATTATATTCAATGTATTGAAAAAACTCAAATACGTAAATCAATACAGGCACATTGCTAAGACCCCTACCAGATATGTCCCCTAGCTAGGATCATGTACACATTACCGGGCTGTACGGTCAATAATAATTAGTGTTCATTGCTGTACATGGGAGCATGCTTCACTTAGTCCATGAACCGCATTCACAGTATCCAGTATGTGCACAAATGAATATATTGACATGTTTGCAAGGTACACATCTGCGGAACATGTAATGTAAGTCATGTGGGGCACAATAAACAGTGCGTCAACTTGTACAACGGACACACCACCGTCACACAATGTACACTGTCAGGATGTAATGGCTGACAAACATGTACTCTCACATACACAATTAGGATCAATATGAGGCACACATACATTTTGCAAACATCCATGTATGCCTGTGTCACACAGACACATCAGTCCTCATATTTTGTTTCACAAGTTGACATTTGCACAAGGTTCCTAGCTAAAATAGATATGTGTGTGCTTTTACAGCAGTCACACACTGCAAATGTGCACACATCCACAAAAAATATGCACATGTGGACACACAGTCCACACAAACAGTGGATATGTGTGGACGTGTGAGGTAATACAATTCCATCTGGGACTGGGAACAGGCCTACAAGTGTGACTTGTGAGGTTCTCAATTACTGATGTGATGTGCATCACAAGCAGTGTCTATTGTCCCACTCATGCTTGACTCATTATGTGAGTGTGAGCCAACTGGTGATCAGTCCAGTACATTCCAATATACACTGTACACAAATAATGTTTCACAACACAACATGTACATGTCCACTCATATCTGCCCAGCATACAGATTAGTGGAAGTGCATTTTTCAGCTTCCAATCCATGTTGCTGCCAATCTTTGCCAGTTTATTGTCATTGTGCACGACGCAGGTGAGTTTTCAAAAGACGCGTTAGACTCGTCTCGAACGAGGCAGACGAATCCATTGGCTGTAGGTAGTCATTGTGTACGACGCGTGTGAGTTTTCAAAAGACGCGTTACACGTGTCTCGAACAAGACGGACGATTCCATTGGCTGTAGGTAGTCATTGTGACCGACGCAGGTGAGTTTTCAAAAGACGCGTTAGACGGGTCTCAAACATGGCGGACGATTCCATTGGCTGTAGGTAGTCATGGTGACCGTGGCGTTTCTTATGTATACTCTATGATCTGTCGCAATACAACTCGGTCACCTACATCAACAATGTATCAAAATCTTAAATGGAACGCATCGTGTATTTTGAACGCCGCGGTAGGCGTGTTGATATGTCCAAATGCAATGGATTGGTTCGATTCCGAAAATGCGAATGAGTCGGACCTATCACTAACTTTGTATGGAACAGAGTCCGCCTCTGCTGCACAGATACAAGTCATTCTGCTCCCTACTGTGATCACTTGCCTGCACTACCTGCATCTGCCTGCACCTCCCCATCTCTTTGCAGCTGTCACTACATCTTGTGGGAGCTACCATGGCACATACAGTGGACAGGGCCCCAGCCTTCACAGAGGAGGAGAACCTGGCCCTGCTGGACAGTCTCCTTCCACTGTACAAGCAGCTGTACGGCACACTAGAGAAGCAGGTGAGTGATGAATACACTGCCTTTACATAGGCCATGTGTGACAGCATGCACCACTTGCATAGGGTAGTACAGGGGCAAGCATGCAGACAGACTAACAGTAATTTTAGGTGTGTTTGTATTAGGAATATGTTCTGGTACACTGCTGTTGTACTGTGTGATTTGGTATTGACATCACTCTGCCCTGTCCCTATTGTTAACCTGGACTATAGCACACTGGACAACTGCCCTTGTTGCCACTTGTAAAACCCTTGAACCTCCTTGCCATCCTGACTGTGACCTACATGTTGTATTCACAAAATTATAACATGAAACATGTGGAGTAATGTTGTCTCACCATTTCTACCTTACAAGTCATCTCCCATCAGAAGGCGGAGCACTGGCAGACCATCGCCCGGGCCGTCCGCTCCGTGGGGGAATTCAAGCGCCGCGTTCGCCATTGCCAGAAGAGGTGGCAGGATCTCCGTGGCTGGACCATGAAGATTGCTCGTGTCCAGCTGAAACTGTCACCTCCACGCAAGGGGGGCGGACGCCGGACACTGACCCCCCAGATGATGAGGATCCTGGCAGTGGTTTTCCCTGACCTAGATGGGCAGCTGAAGGCCAGCCAGCTGGAAGGAGGGGGTGAGTAAGTGCCATGTGGCACAATTACATTAGAAAAGCAAGTTGCACTCCCTCTGTCTTCTGTCTCCCTCACAGGTACTAAGTCAGCCAGTGCAATGCTACTGACTCTATATATGAATGTGACACATGAAGATTATATGGGCAGGTGTGCCCCTAACCTTTTGTCAACTGTGTGTCAATCAGTTCCTGGTTGGTGGCTGAAGACAATAGTGATAGTGATATGCACAATATGAGACAAGTGAATGGCCTCTCCCATCATGTGTGATGAAATAGGGTGACATGTGTCAGCACATGGATTGAAGTGTGGCCTGTACTCTGTGTGATACCAAATATCATGTCCAGAATTTAGTATTGGTAGCACTCATGAGTGCACAATCTACCATGTACATCCAGCAAACAGGTAACAGCATAGTGTAATGCTTCTGTGACCCAGTGTGCACATTGTGGAACTGGTATAGTCCCAGCTATAATGGTTGCTGTCATCATATGTATCCCATGGTACAAGGAAAGCTATGCCAATTAAGAAATTCCAACACACAGCCCTATCTAATGTTTGTGTGTGAGGTTACACTTCTCACAAAGTAATCTGAGTATACATGTCAGACAATGCAACCGTGCTTACATTAGAATAATTTGCAGTAACAATGTTGGTTGCTTTTTGAGACTTGGACACACATCAAAGGTGTTTCATTAGTTTCACATACTTAAATGTAAGCATTTGTCCTACATACATAGGCTGTCCACACTAGTGGCTTCATCATCCATGTGTACACTGCATTACATGACCACTGAGAGTTGTCAAGTCTGCAGACACGGATTTCTGTTTGTCTCCATACTCTGATAACTTTTAACGGTAAAGTTTGGTTGACAAAGTGTAGGAAATCTGTGTATGACATTAGCGTACATCATACTTGACACAGACAAAAGTGGCCTTACACAGTAGAAACGGAAGTGTGCCTCGGTGATGACTGTAACTTGAAGATGTACAGGTATTGGACCAATAGTCCAGACAGGCAGTACAGCCAGTCAGGCCATTGTCATGCAGCCCACTGTAAGCATTGTGAGGATGCAGTCTCCCTACTTGGCTG
This sequence comes from Calotriton arnoldi, assembly GCA_963921515.1. Lineage (NCBI taxonomy): Eukaryota > Metazoa > Chordata > Amphibia > Caudata > Salamandridae > Calotriton > Calotriton arnoldi. Next base: position 73,334 of record CAWUFW010017564.1, read on the forward strand.
TGTGTCTGAGATTACTCTAACTGTTACCTTGTGTGTGGGTCATAATGTCCATGGAATCCTGAGTAATATTGCTGACAACATCCATAGCTGAGAGCAGACGTTTGGCAAATGATATTTGTATCCTGTGTAGCACTACAACATTGGCTTGTCAATAGTGCATTTCTGATGTCTGAGCTGACAGCATTGTGCCACATTGGCTGGACACATGCAATGACCCACTGCCATCAGGGTAACAAGTGTTATGTCATGTCTATAGTTGTTTGCTGACTACAAGCTGGATTTTTGCACCATTTTGTCAGAGACATTGCAGCACATAATGATGATGGATGATTGCAGCCTGGTTCCATTTCCGTTTTGAAAGTGTGGAATGGATTACCTTAGTCACTAGAAGCCCCACTTGCATGAGTGTAGACAGGTATATCATTGCACAAGACCATTTAGAGATTTACAGTTCAAACCACCTGCCACGCAGTGTATTGGTTGACAAATCACCCACACACTAGATCAATTGGTCCCGATGAAAAATATTAAAAATAGAAACAAACTGTCAGCCCCATGGTACAACGAGGAGCTAAAGTTACTTAAGAAAAAATGTAAACAGGCCGAGAGAAAATGGAGGAGGCGATATAAAGAGGAAGATAAAGCTGCTCTGAAAACTGTATTGTACAGCTCTAAAGGGACAATTGCTAAGGCCAAAGCTAAATACTATGAAGAAACTATCCTGCAGGCATCTAACAAGACCGGAACTCTATTTAGTATAGTAAGAGACATGTCGAATCCGGACTGTGTGAAAACTAAGACTATAGCCTCACAAGAGTTATGTGATGGCCTGTCAGTGTTCTTCGAAGATAAAATTAATAAAATTATTAGTGGCCTAAATTCCAATATGGAAACAGAGATAGATAGGGAAAATGATAAGTCGGAACGAGCAACAGAAAATACTCAGGAGGAGGGAACTGATAAAGAGATCATAGTAACCCTTGAGTCCTTCCCAATTCCTACAGAGGAGGAGTTTAATATATTAGCAGGTATATCTCCTCTGGTTCGCCGCTGGACCCTCTCCCACATAAGCTATGGAAAACCTTCCGAGCAGAGCTTTTCCCGCAGCTCTATCAAATTTGTTGCCAGTCTCTAATCAGTGGAATAGTCCCAGAATGCTGGAAAAAGGCAGTGGTGACTCCTCTGCTAAAAAAAGCTACACTTGACCCCGACTGCCCATCAAATTATAGACCTATATCTCTGTTGCCATACCCGGTAAAGATCGTGGAAAGAGTGGTTAGCAAAACTCTCTCGAAATATGTAGAAGAAAACAATCTACTGGATGAAATACAATTTGGGTTTCGTCCCGGTCATGGCACAGAAACAGCTCTTGTGACAGTTTTGGACGCTCTTAGAATGCGTGCTGACACCGGCCAAGCAGCCATATTGGTATTATTGGACATGTCGGCCGCTTTTGATACGGTCAATCATAGGACCTTGATCAAAAGATTAAAGGAGGCTGGAGTTGTGGGAAGGGCACTGAACTGGTTTCAGTCGTACCTAACAGGGAGACAGCAGGCAGTGGCCATGTCACCTTTCATTTCTCACAGTAGCTACATAAAACATGGGGTCCCGCAGGGTTCAGCCATAAGTCCCATTCTTTTAATCTTTATCTGCGTCCACTCATGTACATCATTAAATCTTTTGGTATTGAAGTGGTTAACTATGCAGATGATACTCAACTCGCCTTCTCATTTGAAGGGAATCAAGCAGTATCACTGGATAAATTTCACAGCTGTATGCGCGAAACTGCAGGATGGCTCAGGGAGAACTCGCTACAATTTAATGGAGACAAGACCGAGGTTATATACTGTACAGCAAAGAAAATACCCCGTCCACTGCCAGTGGACTTCTGGCCGGATCCTAAGAACAATCCACCGCAGCCAGCCAAGACAGTGCGTGACTTGGGGGTTCTACTGGACAGTAATCTACAGTTAGAATCACAAGTGAATAAAGCAGTGAATACATGTATATCTCTACTCCGAGCTTTACGGAAAATACTCCCTTTTTTATCAATCTCGGCCAGACCCCAGGTGGTAAGGAGTATCATCATGAGTAGATTGGACTATTGTAATGCACTGCTTCTTGGAGCACCGGTGGCTCTAACAAAAAGGCTGCAAAGAATACAAACAATCGCAGCTAAGCTGGCACTAAAAAGACATCGCAGATCTTCCGCGTCGTTAGCTCCAAGGGATCTCCACTGGCTGCCTATTCTGCAAAGAATTCAATTTAAAGCACTTTGCATTGTTCATAAGGCGGCACACAAAATGGGGCCTAAACCATTACAGAGAATGTTTACTTGGTACTCCCCAGCTAGAAATCTCCGTTCTTCAGCAGCCTACTTAGTATGTACCCCACGAGTTAAGAAAACCCGATTAGGAGGTAGATCATTTAGCTATGCAGCCGCAAAGCTATGGAATGAACTACCAAGTGAACTCAGACAAACTGACGACTTGTTGCAGTTTAGAAAGAAGCTAAAAACCAGGCTCTTTCCAAAAGAATAGCCTTGAGAGACCTGTTCGTCTTGATTTCAAACTTTTATAGCTTGCACAGTGTCTTAGGTAATCCCAGCGCCAGGATGCCCGTTGGGTGACAGCTGCGCTATATAAATGCAACTTACATTACATTACATTACAATGTGTTTGTGTCATTTCTCATATCAATGAAAGATGTAGCACAATGCTTTGTGTTTCTGGAGAACATGGTTTCCATCCAGACTGGCAACAGGCCTGTAGAATTAGGTGTAATGATTGTGAAGGCACAGTTACATTTTCATATATATGCATGCTCCATGATGAAACTATTGTGTCAGGTAAAAGCAAATCATTAATGTGAATCTCTTTCACAGCATCACCATCTGCGGCCACCGAAGGAGAGACCGACACGGACCGAGGGGCAGCAGTTGGCCTGACTGGGTCCAGTGTGGAGGACAAATCAGAGGGACCCAGTGGCACCGAGGGTGAGGGGAGCCTCACAGAGGACAGCTCCAATGCACCATCACAGGGAGCTGACCATGATGACAACTCCAGTGAGGACTCCCTTAGTGTTGGGGGTGAGCCAGGATTGGCTCCAACAAGTTCTGATTCTGAGAACACCACCACCCCCGACCCCGCCACCCTCCCAGCTGCTCCCATTCACAGGGTCCGTGTCCGCACCCGTGTTAGGGAGCGTGTCTCCTTTGGCCCAGGCACCGCACCCCCTGCTTCTGTCTCCCCTGCTGCCCTGAGTGTGGAGGCCGTGGATCTGCTCAAGCAGATGCATGTGGGGCAGACATCAATGTAAAATGTCCTTCATGCCCATACGGGTCTGTTGACCCAAATGGTGTCATACATGGAAGGCATTCACTCAGAGATGTCTGCCCTACAACGCTCTAATCAGGCCATGGCCTCCACACTGACGGCAGCAGTGTCCCTCCTCCACAAGTCCCTCGCACCTCCTTCCTCTGCCCCATCCACAGACCCAACTGCCATACCTGTCCCAAGCACACCCAAACCTACACATGCACACACACCAACACACCCATCAAGCACACAACCACACAAACACAAGTCCAAACACACACACATGCACACTCATGGACCTGAAGGCACACACACTGGGATGGCTCACCTGCAGGCACACATCCACCCACAGGCACTACACCTACCTCAGATCCCTCTGCCTCCTCAACACAGACCCTAGACTCTCCTGCAACCTCCTCTCAGAAGCGGCTGTTCCTCAAGGACATTGGCCTCTTCCCCAAGGAGTAAGCAGACACACCACACATGGGGAAGAGGAAAAGCCCACGCAAGGACCTGCCCACAACACCTACCCGCAGGTCCACCCTAGAGAGGAAGAGCCCAGATGTCCCCACCCGTAGATCCTCCAGGTCCCCAAAGTCCAAAACCGTCAAGACTAGCCACCCTTCCACTGCCAAATCCATTCCCTCCGTTGCCCAGGCCCCTACTCCCAAGGAGCACACCTCAGTCCCCATCCCTGTTTTCCACTTACGGCACTACACCATCCCCAAGAAGGTTAAACCCTCCCCGCCCACTCATGACCCTTCCCCTCCCACAGCCCCCCACCTCAGGCTCTTTCTGACACTGCAGTGTCCACACCACCATCTGACCTGGGCACTGCAGGGGATCAACTCGCACCCACAGATCCCGACCCTTCTGATCCCCAGGCCTCTCCCCCCTAGTTCTGTCCCTGGCATGCCCCTAGAGATGCCCCTCCCAGTGGAGGTGTACCCTTGATGAACGCGTGCAGGCAGGCAATGGAGGAAATCCATTCCAAAACCCTTAATGGGTTGTGTTTATGGACTAGCCATTGGCCTTTGTTGAAAGTTATGATTAAATTATACATTTATTTTGACAATAAAAATTGTTATTTTGTTAACAGTGTTGCTTTCTGTGTCACACAACTTGATCATTAGGCAACTGTAATTGATGTGTGTATTTTGTTGGGGAGTAACATTGATGTAGGGATGTCATGTACTGCATGGAGTAAGTGAGCTGTGACTGGTAGTCTCTGTGTAGCTTTTTAACACACTTGTATGGTGTAATCATCCACAACTAACAGGCACACTAAGGGCCACATGTTTTTAATTTACTACAATGTTGAACATACATTTTGTCACATAGGTAGTGGTGACATGTGTTGACATTGGGCTAATCTTCCAAGGTGGAAGCGTGTAGGATGGCCCTGCAGTATAGTTCTGTGATGTGCAACAGGTCAGCTGTCTCTTGAGTATAACTGGGTACACAGGTACTTGGGCTATGTGCTGTACACTTTAGCCACAACCATGTAAATGGGCTTAGGTTACATAGGTTTTATTAGAATCAGGACTGTTGGAGCCATATGCGAGTCTAGTTATTTACAAGGCAATACCTATGCAAATCATAATCTTGCCAATGGTGGCCTACAACTGAAGCTAAGTTCCCTCATGGCAGTGTGCCCATCAGTGAATTGTCCAGAGCCCAAGCTGTGAGTGCTCGAAGCAGGAATCACAATCCTTAGGCCCAGTAGTTTCATTATGTGAGTCGTGCCCCCAACATTTTCTGGGTATACATGAATTATTTGTTCACATTAGTCCAGTCATGCTTCTCTGCATTTCTAAAAAGTGAGGAACACACATGTGGAATGATGGCATAGTGTAATTTATTCACCACATGATGGTCCCATCCTTTGGAATGTGCACCCTGTGATGACATCCCTGGTTGTGCTGAGTGCAACAGCCCGAGTTGTGAGCAAATTGACATTTGACTCAGATAAGAGACAACCACTTGCATTGTGGTTTGCATTGTCATCTGTTATGCTGAGGTTATTATTTGGCACAATGCTGCTGCTGAAGGGTGGTGGGGTGTAGACTGTGCCTACATGAGTTTTATCCCAGCAAGGGCAGTGCCTCTGATGCATGCTCCCTGTCCTGGGCATGGCCTGGGATTGAGGTGTTGGTATGTGATATGACAATGCTTCTAGCAAGTCACATGGCACATTGTGCAAAAGTGAGTCTGCAGCAAAATCTGCCCCACATCATAAATTTTCATCAATTGTGTATCAAGCGACAGGATACTGGCAACACACTGCTGTGTGCTGGTGGGGACTGTGGAAGCAAGTCAGTCTCCTGATATGTATTTGTGTGATCCACCATGCATAATTTGCTTTTGCCTAACTTTGCACACGCTAATTGACCAATGCATGACTCACAACATTGTCCCATAAAGCCCTATTTGTAATTTTTACTATTTGTAGTCAAGACACATTAGTCTCAGTGTAGTTCATCCTCCCATCATGTGTGTCTATGCAGCCTGAGTCCAATACCACACAGACACACATGCTGTGCTATTTCTGCTGTGGGTGTATGGTTATTTACTGCTGTTTAGCTTCTGCCCACGTGTATTTCAGCATAGTGGGATGTGCATTGAGTGGAGGTTGATCTTAGTTTATTTCTAGCCGGGTCTGGTGGCTCAGTGGACTAATGCATCCCCTACAGGGGCTTGTGTTTGACCGCATGGTCACAGGTTCAAATCCCGGCGGGTCCATTCAGCCTTTCATCCATTTGAGGTCGATAAAATGAGTACCATTGAGTTGGGTAACAATAAACATCTGTTATTCAGCGTCAAGATACCTCTGGGTGAACGTGTGCTTTACAAATACACATATTATGTTATTTCTCAAATGACCCTGCCCATCGACTGTCTCTAATCTGCACAATCATCAGTTGTGCCAGTTGCAGATCCTGCCACAGTGTGATATTGTATCTGATCAAAGATGGTATGCAGATTGTGGTCCTTTGTAGTGGCCACTGATCATACGCCAAATGTGTATGTGGATAATTTTGTGCAAATAATTTTGAGCTTAGTTTTGTGTACACATTGCTGTGAGTGTTAGCCCCCCAAAGTTGTGGTGGGCTGTGGGGGTGTGACTCTACAAAACAATTTTATTCTACTGTGCTTATGGTGTTTGCCACCCAGAGGCCTGTTTGTCAATACAGTGCATGTGGAGTTTGCCCACAGTGCACTCTTTGCTGTAACATACAGGGGGCTTTAACCCCATTGATACCTTTTTAGCACATACATACAAGTGGGCTTTGCCCCCAATACACTCTTTGCTGTAACATGCAGGGGGCTTTAACTCCATTGATACCTTTTTAGCACATACATACAAGTGGGCTTTGCCCCCAATACACTCTTTGCTGTAACATGCTGGGGGCTTTAACCCCATTGATACCTTTTTAGCACATACATACAAGTGGGCTTTGCCCCCAATACACTCTTTGCTGTAACATGCAGGGTTTTTTTCAAACAATTAATACCTATTAGCACAAGAGATGCAGGTGGGGTTTGGCTTTTATACCTTTTTATGGGTTGACATGACTGGGGCTCTGTACACACAATCTATGTTGAAATTAATACGCAGGGGCTGTTAGGCATCCACCCCCCTTTGGGGTGGACAACGCAGGTAGTGTTAGGCATCCACCCCCCTATGGGGTGGACAACGCAGGGGCTGTTAGGCATCCACCCCCCTATGGGGTGAAAAACGCAGGGGCTGTTAGACATCCACCCCCCTATGGGGTGAACATCGCAGGTAGTGTTAGGCATCCACCCCGCTATGGGGTGGACAACGCAGGTAGTGCTAGGCATCCACCCCCCTATGGGGTGGACAACGCAGGTAGTGTTAGACATCCATCCCCCTATGGGGTGGACAACACAGGTAATGTTAGGCATCCACCCCCCTATGGGGTGGACAACGCAGGGGCTGTTAGACATCCACCCCCCTATGCAGTAGCGGCCCGTGGTGGGAGTGCTGCCGGGCGGTGACGTGGGGCGGGGGAGGGGCCGGGTGGGGGGTAGTAAAGTCCGGAATATGGACGAACAGAGGTAAGTAAACCAAAAAATTATTAAAACGAATTTCGTTGCGCGCGCTGCATCGAATTTGGCAATGCAGCGCGCAACAAAATTCTTTAAAATTATTTTTTGGTTTACTTACCTCTGTTCATCCGTATTCCGGACTTTACTACCCCCCCACCCTGCCCCTCCCCTGCCTCACGTCACCGCCCGGCAGCACTCCCACCACGGGCCGCTACTGCCCCTATGGGGTGGACAACGCAGGGGCTGTTAGGCATCCACCCCCCTATGGGGTGGACAACGCAGGTAGTGTTAGGCATCCACCCTCCTATGGGGTGGACAACGCAGGGGCTGTTAGACATCCACCCCCCTATGGGGTAGACAACGTAGGGGCTGTTAGGGATCCACCCCCCTATGGGGTGGACAACGCAGGTAGTGTTTGGCATCCACCCCCTATAGGGTGGACAACGCAGGTAGTGTTAGGCATCCACCCCCACCCCTATTTGGAGTGTGTTATTTCTCATGCTGTCTTATGTTGACTTTAGTGGAGTTGTTGGTGTTTAGTATGGGGTAGGTGTCTGACTTGCCTTCAGTGGGGTACACATCTGTTGGGGTTGTAGTATCGGCCGTAGACGTATAGAATTGGGATGACATGCACGATAGGATACACGTCTGCTCCGTCTCATTCGCAGAAATCGTGTTGTGGCGCGAATCGGAGCTGAAATAGTCGCCTTCTGGATGCTCTGGCGTGCTGGAAGTGGCGACTGGTTCGGCGCGTAGGATTTGCGCATCGTACTTGGCCGGTCGGAAATGCATTGGGAAAAGCCTCCGGACGACTCGAATGTGCCCGTACGAGTCGTTCTCACTTGGAAAGTGGATCCGGAACGAGAGCGTCCGATTCGTTTGGAAATAGATGGTTTGTGCGCATCGTACTTCGTCGTTTGGATTCTCCGGCTCCCGGAACGAGTCGCTCGGAAGGGAAGCCTACGGATGTTTCTGGGAAGGGCTTCCTGACGACATCGTAATCGGCCCCTATGTGTAGATTTTTGGAGGTGTCTCCAAATGCACTGGTTGAAATGGTAATAGCAACCTTGAATTGCTGTGTGAGGGCAGGTTTCTAAAATGGCTTGTATCATGGACTGTTCAAAGTCAATGATTATTTTTTGGGGGAAGGAATTATTTGTTTCTTGTTTGATTTTGGTTAGAAATTCTAAATAGGTGGTGCTTTGCTTGTTTGGTAATAGAGCATACATAAAGGGGATGTTTATGTTTTGAAATAGGCCATGGAATGTGTATAATTGATAGAATGGTTTGGGGCATATTTTAAATGTTCCATCCATCATCCATGTTTCACAGCTCTCCAGTTTTAGCAAATTAGAGGGGGTTCGAAATACTATTATTCTTTTATCACTTGCTTTATTATCATATAGAAGAAATTGTTCTTCATTGTGTGTTAAGGTGAGTTCAGGTGGTATTTCTACTTCAGCAAAAGTTTTGGGGTTAGGTTTGGTGGTACTAGTAGCTTTTTTAGTTCTAGCTATTCTTTTAAGTGATGAAATTGAGGGCATTTGACCTGTTGCATGCTGTGGGACTCTGGGGAGCATGTCCTTAAGTATTTCTGTAGTACTTTTTTGAGAACCAGTGCTAGCTTCTTTTATGTTATCTATAATATTCCTAACTTCTATTTCAGCTATGTTAGGGGGGTGATTATGCTCTCTGACATACAGTACAGTGGTTTATTTTGTTGCAGCCCTCCCATAACATTTGTTTGAGTAATATTGAGAACATTTCCAATTTACTTTATCTCCTGTTTGCTTCTCTTGGGTATACACATACCCCATGTAACATAATAAGAATTTTCCTTTTTGGGAGGTAATAAATTGGGCCCCTTCAGTCATGGTGCTGCTTGAAATGCTAAGAGAAATGTATATAAAAATTAATAAAAGTATTTATGTGTTAATTTATAATGCAAAACATGTACATTGTTGTTTTAATACTTACAATGCTGAAATTGTGGATTCTTTTCAATAATGATGGGATTTCTTGGTTGTATCCTCTTGGTATTTCTTGAGATTTTCCTGCATTAAAAAAAGAGTTATGTTAATAAATGTGTTTTAATATGGTTTTAGAGGGGGGTTGCTTGGCTTGCACTTCTGTTTGGGACTTTTGCAATTTTTGTCATTTAACTTACTTACTTTATTTTCAGTTTGATGCTTCACACTGATATGCTGTTCTTTGACTGTGTTTAGAATTATCTGTAGAGGAAATATAAAATTAAAAAATATATTAATACATTTGTTTGTTTAAAAAGTGAATTGATCTTTATTTTATTAGTAGTGATCGCAGTAAAATATTTTACTTACTAAGTGGAGTTGGAGTCCCAGTATTCTTTGATGCAGTCTTCTATTATGGCAGCAATCCGACAGAGTTTCACCTTCTTCTTGTTGTTTTGTTTGCAGGATAAAATGAATAGTTAAAAATTGTGGGGCATATTCACAAGAAGTTATCGCTGAGTTATCAGCACTTTAGCGCAGCAAAAGCGGCGAAAGATTTATCGCCCCATTCACAAGCTGGTGCAAACTGAAGACATCGTTAGTATTCCCGCGATAGCCGCCTCAAAAATTATCGCCACGGGTGACACCGCCAACTAACGCTAATGAGATGCAGAGTAGGCGTTTCCGTGCAAAAACACACGAAAACACCACTTCGCCAGATTCACAACGAACAGCCAGATCTGTGATGTGCACCAAAAACAGGCGATAAGCTGCGGTAGCACCAGGGATTTAACACCTGTTTTTTGCTGGTGTTAAGCAGGACGACTACCTGCAGCAGGAAACGGAGCCCCGCCCACAGCCACATCTGAAGACCCACAGACGCCATGGAGGCAATGATCATGCAGCTCAGAGCCCCAAGAGGGCCACAATACCCACTGCCACCACCCCCAAGATCCCCACCCCACCCCGGCACACCCCCCCGCCCCTCCCCCGGGACTAAGACACACCACAGCAATTGCACGACAAAAGAGCGACATCAAGCGCCTGATGTCGCACAATGACAACAAGAAACACACGTGTGGTCAGAAGAAGGAGAAACAGTCACTCAAATGTAAAGTACCAAACAAAAACTTTATTCAAATACAACAGAAAACACCAATGCGGAAGAGTCCTGGCGGGTCCGTCCTGGACAAACTGGAAGTCACAGCCTGCAAAACAAAACATAAAATCAGAACGTGTGTCATGCGCACATCAAAGGACAGAGAGAGGGAGAAAGAAAGAAAGGGAGGGAGAAAGTGACAGGAAGGGAGGGGGAGGGAGAAAGTGAAAGGAAGGGAGGGGGAGGGAGAAAGTGAAAGGGAGGGAGAGGGAGAAAGTGGAAGGGAGGGAGAGGGAGAAAGTGAAAGGAAGGGAGGGAGAGGGAGAAAGTGAAAGGAAGGGAAGGAGAGGGAAGGAGACTGCCGCCCCTGCGCATCCAGGCCCCACTGCTCACCTGCTGCCACCGGTGTGTCTCCAACCACGTGCCGGTACACACTGCAGTCCACCAGGTCCCAAATCTGAAATCGAGTCCACATTCATTAATGGCAGAGTCCATCGCACTGCACACGGCAACAACGCCTGTCCGCCCCTGCGCATACATGCAGCTGCACCCCAGCCCCTCCCACCGCCCAGCGGTGTGTGCCCGCCCCTGCGCATGCGTGCAGCTGCACCGCAGCCCCTCCTGCCGCCCAGCGGTGTGTGCCCGTCCCTGCGCACCCAGGCCCCACTGCTCACCTGCCGCCAACGGTGTGTCACCCAGAGGGCACACCACTTGCCCGTGCGAGCTCCAGGCCCGGGTCCCGCGACCATGGCAGCCTCCACATCATGCGGAGCCGCACCGCGGCACAGCAGGTCCAACACATGACGCTGAGTCTTGAGGCATCAATGGCAAATCAGGGCACACGTCATCATCGCAGGCTGCACACCCGCTCAGAATTATCGGTGCAACTAGCCCTGTGCAACTCGAACCTGCGCCACGTGGTGGTTGGCCCGTGACGGACGCCGGCCTTCGGGTGCCACTAACCCTGTGCAACTCGAACCTGCGCCACGTGGTGGTAGGCCTGTGACGGATGCCGGCCTTCGGGTGCCACTAACCCTGTGCAACTCGAACCTGCGCCACGTGGTGGTAGGCCCGTGATGGGCGCATGGCTTCCGGGGACCACTAATCCTGTGCAACACAAGTCATGGGCCCTTTATGATTGAGTGACGTGCAGCGTCCGCCATCCTGTCACCTCCGGCAGTGGGGAATGTGACGTTGTCGGCCCCTTTTATTGGCGGTGTCACATGGCCTGTGACGCCTGTGCTGGATGGGTATGGTGTGGGTGTGAACCTGCACTCAGGAAGTGGCTGTGGCATGCTGACAACTAGACCAGTGACCTGCAGATCACTAGCATGCCAACCTGCAACATGTAGCTATGTCGTTCCCCCCTCGGAGCGTACGCGGAGTGGTCTGGCCTGGTGTAAGCCGGCACCGCGTAGGTGTTGCAACAATGACCCCGGGGCTCTGGGCGTGGTTCCGTTCCTGTTCGGACAAGGAAGTGAGTGATGCGTGTGCCCCTGTCGTAGTGTCTACACCACCCGGGACGCACCGGCACTGTGGCACCCTGTGACCCAAGTCCCACGACATGATCAACATTGCCGTATGGGGGTATCACTGACCCTACATGCATCCACACAGTCATACATGAATGATCGAAGACATGACACATCGGTGCGATACTGAATGTTTAATGCACATCCAGTTTACAGTAGCAGCTTGAGCAGTACAGGGCCATGCAGACCACACTCCACGATATGGGCCCGTAGCGGGCCAGCCAGAGTCCATCGGGGAATGACAAGTTCATCTGAAGAGGAAGAGTACAGTCGGCAGTCTGGTCGCTGTGTCACTGGTCACCACACAGAATATGGCAGTCCATTTCGAAGTCCAAGGTGAGTGTCGCAGAGTGTATCGGGAGACAGTGGACGGTCATGATGCCAAGGTGTTGTATTCCTCTTAGGGTGTCCATACACAGGCTTTCCTGTATCATGTCCTTATATAGGCACAATTCGCCCTGCCCTTATATAGGCATAAAATCCCAGTCCTTATTTAGGTATTAAACCGTGCACTCCAAATACAGGCATGGTCTCCGACATCCGTCCACCCTAACATCACAACGAGTTCTTGAAGAACAGACCCTTAGGCTTCGGGAGTTTCCCTAGCACAGGACTATTGATTTCTTCAAGGACTCATCTATTATGCATGAACCATTATACCTTAGGGGTTCATTCATGACGTCTTCCGCTGTCCGATTCACATCAATGCTAACATTCTGAGGTACCTCTCAGGTATAAATATACCTTCCCTAGCCCTTGTAAACTAGAGGAGACCTCGACTTCAGAGGAGCCAGTTTCCCGGCCTGACGCACTGAGAAGACGCTGTCATCCCTGCACGCAGAGAGTCCAGCTTCCAGTGATCTGACTTCCCTTGCGGGGTGTTGGAGTTCGAATCTGGCAAGAAATTCCTACCTCTCTCATTCTTAAGGTATGGAGCTGACTAGAACCTAGAGGGACTCTTGGCATACTAGGCATACTAGGCATACTAGACTTAACATACTCTTAGTATACCATAGTAAGGAATACTTCACCTACTTCATACCTCTCCCTACACCTAGTTTAGGTTAGGTACATTGGGGTAGAACTAGCTTAGCAACGCATCGTATGAGTACTCGCGTTCCCGGACACGTTGGGATAGCGAGGAGGTGTGCTATTGGGCCCCCCCCTTGTTTCGCTGATAAGACGGAGTTATCGACCCGTGACACATGAATCTACGCAAAAATGACTAAAGAGTTTCTTCGATTTGTTTGAAATCGCGGCAAGGGGCTGTATCCACCATTCTTTATGAGATCATTTTGTGTGTGGTATCCATAAAAGGACCTCCCTAAATCCTACGGAAGAAGAATTCTATCGTGATCTTCTGTATTTTTATCTTGAACGTCCCGGAGAAGCCTTCGTTGCTGGCTCTTTCCTCTACGCCCTCGTTTTAAAAAAAATTACATTGGGCATACTTGGAGGCCATGAATATGGGTGTTTTGTCCCACCCCTTATTGTCCATCTTCGCCCTGATGAAGGTGTAGCCCCGGCTGGGGCAACACACCGAAACGCGCGTTGGCGTTATTCGTGTGGGGGCAGCTGGATTACTTCTAACCCTACCCCTTGATGACTTGTATTTTCTTTGTCATCCTACCATCTTGTGGCCTTTATGCACAATTTTTACCTGATATCATTCTTTTAAAGTTGTGTGATTGATGTGTGAGTCTTTATGATGAAGCCTGGGAATGTATGATGATATGATTGTTTTGTTTGAAATAGGTGTGTGGGACGATATATATATGTCTTTTTGAACTCTGTCTTTTTGATTATCAATTATTGTTATTATTGTTATGTGTTTCTATAAACTGTTGAAATGATTATTTAATTTGTAAAACTTGATGTAACCACTCATTCTTTCCTTGATCTGCTCCAGAGATAGAGGATGAATTTCAGGACCCTTGTATAGGGCCATGTGTTGAAAATACGGGGCAGGTTATTTCTTGCATTTTTGGTGTACTCGCATTTTTAGTCTGTGTTATTTATGCAAATGAATATCTACTAAAGATCATGCTAGCGCAGTATTATTTATTTCTAAAGCTTACGCTGTACATTATTTATCTTGCATACTGTCTTGTGATCATAACAGCACATTTAACTTACACGAGAAACAAGACTGTTCAATAAATCTTTTATTGAAACGCCCGTCTATTCTTTCTGTGTAACTTTGAGGAAAACTAAGCATGCACGATTGAGCTGAGTGAAATAGTTATCTATTGTTTCCACGACTCTGGGACACGTTCTGATTCTAAAGGGAAACAAAGGTGTCATGTTTTGCGGCTGCCAGAATCTACTCCCTTCTTGTTATCCAAGGAGTTTCTAGTGGCCTCTGAGCTAGCTGGCACAAGTAATTAAGTTTAATATACTCGATAGGGACATACTGACCTTAGTCCTATGTCAAACCTATAGGGGATATTATTCCAATGCGCAGAGCCTATTAGGGAAATAGGAGCTATACTACATGGTGCCCAACGTTTGGTAAGGCGGTAATTTAACGCTAGATACTGAGTAACTCAGCCGTGCTTTTTCTCTCAGAGACCCCTACCCATGTACTCCAAAAGACGTCTGGAGTGGGCAGGGTTAAGTATCCACCACGGCTACATAGGGAAACACCCTATATATTAGCTGTTTGGTTTGCTCAACGTTGAAGGATACAGTGTTCCAAAATATTGTGCACCTTATCTTTGTTTCCTTGAAACTTGTTCTACATTTTTCAAAAACAAAATGCCTGGCTCCGACACTGAGACCGGAAACGGTGGAGCTGCGGATCAGCCAGCTGCAACAGCTTATAATATCACAGGTTTTATTGAAACCGAGGAGGGTGTTATAGACATCCCTCAAAACTTAAGAAGAGCCATCACTCTAAAACTTATAAAACACGGTCTGCCACCAAGAGGTGGTAGAGCAGTTTTCGTGATAGAGGCACACGAATCCTTTCAGACAGAGGTATTCTATTCATGGGTAATATTTCCTGAATCCAATCCAGTAACACACATGTTTCACTTCTACAAAGAAGATGATCCACCAGAGGAATACATTCCTTTCGAGGATATAGAAATTCCATTAACATACCAAGAGCATCAGCTCTGGTTTAAAGGCGCCCTAAAACATCACAGAAACATTACCAGGCTCGGTCCACTAGGTAGACCAGGAGCAACATGGCCGATTCTAGCCGGCTATACACCTCATCCCGACATTGAAGAAATGTCAGACGAGGAACTACTTGTTCAACTACAAGAAATAATAAAAATCTACAGACAACTGGTCCAATATGTCATGCGGACTTTCACAGTCCAGCAACCACTGACACTTCAAAATCCTACTCCCCAACAGGGGAATACACTAAAAATTACACCACAGACTCTATACGCAGTCATGGGTAAAATGCCCACAAAACGTGAGCAAATTCCATTCTGGATAGCTCAAAAAATTACTCAAATCGAAGCAGTATTTGCAAATACTAGCCCGTATGAGAAACACAGAATCCTAACAATCAGTTTACCAATGGGGATCACACCACAACTGGAAGACTGCACCACTTGGGGCTCAGTCTTTGCTGCCATCTATACTAAAACACATGGTATTCCGTCAATTGCGGTAATCCCAGATGTCCTGAAACAAATTCAAAACGAATACGGGGCAGAGCCTGCTCTAAATTTAGGTATGAAATTACTGAAAAATTTCGACCATGTCTCAACAATAATATTATCTAATATTAAAGGGGAGGCAGCAGCAGTGGCGATCCGCCAAAAATTAAGGGAATTCGATGTTTCAGAATATCAAACTGAACTACCCAGAATAATTGAACAATCTTATGCAGAATTAGGCAGAGATAGTTTGGGTGGAAGACCAGTGAAGCCGAAACTATCTGAAAGTCCTGAGAAGGACTCAATTAAACAAACTCCTACATCTTCTAAAAAGAAGTGGGAGACTAATAAACAAAATTCAAACGAGAAACGTTCTCAATCCCGAGGTAGGTCTCCTCAAAAGGAGCCCTCTGAAAGGAGGTATAACCGCAGGAATAGGGATAATTTGAGAAAACCTGACAGGTATCAAGCTACTGATACACGTTCCTCTCGTCCCTTTCGGATCTCATCACAGACTTCGGAAAGAAGAGGACGGTCAGAACATAGAGAAGAACGCGTAAAATCCAAAGAAGAAAAACACGCTACGAAAAACAAAACAAAACCTCAATTCTCCAAAAGAAAGTAGCAGGTCTGAAGATCAGACATGCCGAGAATACTGAGAACACAACTCAAGAACGGAGCATGGGCTCAGACAATGCTGGACAGTGCAGCAGAAGTCACAATAGCTCGCCAGAACCTGAAGGAACTTCTGGAGATAGTGGACTTGAATGAGTACATTACAGTTGAGACTGTAGACACCAGGGTTAGTACTCCACAAAAGTTATATGAAATAACACTCCGGATGGAGGGAGACATACCTAGACAGGTGAAAGCACTTTTTTGGGAAAGACTCTCAAGGGGCTATGACATACTTCTAGCAGAAAAAGACTGGCCACCACAATTTGTCAGGGAGTGCCCACACGGCGAGGACATTATTATGCCTTCTTTCTCCAACCATATTCCAATTCACCTAAAATATACATATGCCAGGAAATGGGCAGTAGCCCAGGCCCCAGCATTATATAAAAATCATGTAGGATGGGATGAGGACTCACCTCACCATAAAATACATCTGAAACATGAACCAACTGCACAAAGGCAGTATCCAATAAAGCAAGAAGCTAAAAAACAGGTCAGGGAGATCTTAGATCAACTTGAATACCAAGGGGTGATTGAAACATGCACTTCCTCAATGAACAATCCTTTGTTTCCTGTCTCCAAACCAGACAATACATATCGTCTAGTTTTGGATTACAGACACCTAAACACTTGTTCTAAAACCTTTGCAGTGCCAAATGCACATAGCACAGCATTAATGAATAACATTGTGCGTAAAAAATACAAAACAACATTAGACATCTCAAATGGTTTCTTTTGTCAAAACATAGCACCTGAAAGCAGGTACTTAACAGCATTCTCCATAATGGGGACCCAGCGTCAATTTTGTCGACTCCCACAAGGGTTCAAGAACAGCCCAGGTTTATTCTCAGCGAGGGTAACAGAGTTACTACAAATTTATGACAATGAGGCATTGTCCTATGTCGATGACATCTATCTGACAGACGATGACCTGGACAAACACTTGAACAGGGTGAGCACCATTATACTGGGCTTCGCCTCTGAGGGCTACAAGTTCAACTTTAAAAAGTCCCGAATTGCCCATCTCAATGTCCTATTTCTAGGATATGAGCTTTCAAGTGAAGGCAAGAGCTTGGCAGCTAACTTTCTAGAAAAGTGTGCGCTGCTCCAAACTCCAAAAACGCTAAAAAGCTTACAATCCATCCTGGGTTTCCTAAACTTTGGTAGAACTTACATTCTAAACTACGCAGAAAGGGTTAAACCTCTAGACGCATTAATCAAACCTGATTTTTCAATCAAGAATTGGACACAAGAACACACAGAAATCTTGCGTTCACTGCAGGCTAACATGTTAGCAACAAATCACTTACAAACACGCGTAAGTCAACGCAATTTGGTGATCCGAATAATTTCGGGTCAATGCGGATTCACCTACTTAACCTTCAATGAGGGTGAGAAAATACCAATTGCATACAAATCTCATTTGTACACACAAGCGAAAATGCGCTTCAGTTCAACTGAACAAATTCTAACAGCAGTTCAAACCGCTGTAGCAAAAGAAAGAGCCTTAGCCCAAGGGAAACGCATTATTGTCGTAACCCCAGTACCAGCTTTAGAAGCGGTCACAAAAGCAAGCATTCCAAATGCTAAAGCATTACATCCAAGATGGATACAATGGGTTAATTCTCTTGCTGCAACAGATGTTGAATATGTTTTTGATCCCGATTTAAAAACACAAGCATTCCTGCAATATGAACAAGAATGTCCTCTGCCCACTGAGATTCTGCCTCTCGATCAGTACGAATTCATAATTTACGCTGACGGATCCGCACAACCCGCAACAGGGAGTAAGCAAGCTTACAGTGCAGCGTGTGCAATCGTTAAAGGTCGCATGCGAGATGGCATCTTCAGACCTATGGTCACAAAAACCCAGTCTCTAGGAGATTATACAGCTCAGCGAGCTGAACTACAAGCATTCAAACTGGCACTTGAAAGTACAGATCGAGAATTCCCCACACTGATAGTGTGCGATTCCTTTTACTGTGTTCAGTCGTATAATGAATATATACAAAACTGGCTTGAAAATGGTTTCAAAGATGCGAAAGGTGGCACAATAAAGCACAAAATGCTTTGGGAACAAGTGGTTCAGTTATAAAACGAACTACCAAAGGCTCACGTGATCCACACACTGAGTCATCAACGTGATGGCGTTCACGTTGCAGGGAATTCATTGGCTGACGAAGCCGCAAAGGCGGCTTCCGTAGCTGCGATCACTCGTTCTAAAACAAAAATACACGGTGAGATAATGTTGGCTGTCAATGCTTCAAGCAAGGGCAGCAGTGCAGCGTTACCAAAAAAGTTTCCACTCAAGTACTCTTATGTAATTGATGCGAACAACGTTCCTTTTGCTCGAATCCCTGTAGTGGGGGATAGGGTAATTCCAAACATGGAACGTAGAGCAGCCTTGATTTATGAAACACATTTGGGGGAGGGTCTGTCACATCAAGGGATCTCTAAAACAATTTTGACGTTAAAAGAGATGTACTGGTGGCCTGGAATGAATACAGAAATACACATATTCATCAATAACTGCTTAGACTGTAAATTACAGCGAGGAAGCCACCAGGCACCATGCTACGAATGTAGCCGCCCATTACAGACACCATTGTTAGACAGCATTAAACTATCTACGCGCCTGCGTCCTCGTGGACAACTGCAATCCCACAAATACTAAGTCAAGGTTCCTATGGATATGGCCTCAGCGCTCGGCTGACGCTCGAACTGTTATAAAAGATTTGCGAGTCTTTATCGGCACATACGCAATAGGCACGCTACATTCTGACCAGGGCCCTGCGTTTAGCTCTCGGGCTTACAAAGAAGCCATGGCCAGTCTGGGCGTTGCATTGCGGTACCCTCTCCATTCCATCCTGAGGGAAATTCAGTTGTGGAAAGGAAAAACCGGGACATAAAGCAGTCTATAACAGCTAGGGTATTAGGTTCGGGTGATGGGTGGGTCAAACATCTTTATGGGGTCCAACGCTCATTGAACAACCTGCCAAGAAGTTCTCTAGGGGGTCACTCCATATGAGGTCCTATTTGGGACAAGAATGTGGGTACCAGATCTCGATCACGTAGGCACAGTGGTGGAAAATAAAACGTTTGATATCAAAGATCGTTTGGCTGTTTTACAGGAACTGAATGAGTTAAGAACGAAACAAAGCAACGTATTCCTACAGCCAACCACCACTGGGGAAAAACCGGCGGTCCCAGCAAGGCCTGTCTGGATTCCAAAAGTTGGGGATCTAGTCAGAGAAAAAATTGCGGACAAGAAGGAATTTGGACCTTCTTACAGACAACCAGTACCTGTCCTAGCAGTTCAAGGAACAAGAACAGTACTTCTGCCGCCCCTTGCTGGAAGAAAGGAGAAAAGATTTGTGTCCATCGACCTCATCAAACCACAGTATGTGGCCAATACTAAATAGTAGGCCTCGTGGACTCCGACCTAGTAGCAGACGCACTCCTCTCGCTACTATCCAAGAGGTTCAGACTGAAAGACTGATAACAATCGAGAATTCAGCTGTAACAGATGAAGGACTAAGCAACAATGCAATGGAACTCATCCCTCTTGAAAACCAAGTAACAGTTCATCCAAATACACCTGTCTACACCAATGTAGCGAGTGATCAACTGGTTCCAGCGATTTCTACAAATCCTGATGCAATTCCAACCATTGACAGAACTGCTTCTGGCTATTTCATTAACTTTGATACGTTCTCAGAAGATCCAAGTGAACCTGAAACGACGCCAGCATCATTGAAATTCAAGCAGCAAGTACAAGACTTTCTTCACTTTCTGAAAAAGACTTATTTGGTTTCTCCGTGGATTGAACTCTGGATTACATCTGGACTTTTTGTTTTCCTGCTCTGGCTAGCTTTGGTTACAACTGTGAGCGTGCTTATAAGTGGCAGATACATCCATGTGAATACTGAAGGAAAAGACGTGAACGTACTTTTGAAACCTCATAAATCTTCCCATC
Organism: Calotriton arnoldi; assembly: GCA_963921515.1. Classification (NCBI taxonomy): domain Eukaryota; kingdom Metazoa; phylum Chordata; class Amphibia; order Caudata; family Salamandridae; genus Calotriton; species Calotriton arnoldi. Next base: position 93,600 of record CAWUFW010017564.1, read on the forward strand.
GTGAAGCAAGAGACTTGTCATCAGTGAACATCACAGCTGTTCCTATACAGGATGGTATAGTGTGGTGTGAGAAGTTGGCCTGGTATATGCTGTCCACTAATTATAGTGGGCACCTTGCACCAGTCCAAACAACCCCTTATTGGAGATAGGTTAAAGACAACCTTTATTGAAAGCTATCCTAGTGGTAGCTATGGAGAGCAGCCTTCAGGCTAAGTCTTGAAGGAATGTAAAGCAGCTTGTTTTACCAGTCTATAATCTCTTGAGTGACCAAATGAAAGAGCACCACACCAGGTATATATTCAAAATATATGTATTTATTGCTAAACACACCCCTCTAGTCTCTTTATGAGGCTAGAGTTCGAAGTACATAAGTTATAAGTTATTTAAACACAGTAATAGCACAAATACACGTTTGGGCCCTAGGGGCGTACCAAACCATATACCAATAAAGTGGTATAAGAACCACGACTGAGCTAGACACTAGGCCTAGAGCCTCTAGAAGTGCTTGGACCACAAGGAACCACCCAAGGTAGTGACACAGGGGACGCGTGCAGTGTAAATACACAACCGCGATACGCCGTTAACTTCTATGGAGAAAGTCGCGATCAGGAAATTAAAGAAAAGGGACACTTAAAGGAGGACTTGGAGCAAACCCTTTGAGATCTAGGACTTTGAAGAGTCTCTACCCACTGGAGCACTGGAGTACTCGTGTTACCTCACCCAGGGAAGCTGGGTGCATAGGTGCCTTTCGGGGTCGGGTTTCGTCGTCGATTTGAATGGCGATCTGCTGCAAAGTGCTGCTGGCGACCAAGTGGAAAGTGTCCGGGTGGATCCAAGAGTGGATCGGAGATCTGAAGAACCTGAAAGCAGAGGGGACAGAGTCTGGGTCACTAGCCAGTGACCAGGAAGGCGATGGACAGATGCCCACCGATGTCGAGTGCTTCAGGTGCGTTGACGGTCGTCTTGACTCTTCAGCCACGAGGTCCAGGAGGCGTTGTCGGCGACCAGGAGCAGGATTCGGGCTGGTACACGATGTCTGTCGAGTGCTGAGGTGTCGGCGACCGGATTGGACCCAACAAGCCTTGGCAACGGCAAGTCTCGATGAAGATGTAGATCGTCGATGGTGCAGACCAGCAAGGTCTGGGGAACTCACCCAGCAAGGGTAAGTGAGGGCAGGCCTGGAGCAACCAGGATGCCAAGTTAGAAAAAGATTGGCCTTCGTTAAGGGCTACTAGCCAACGGGCTAGCGACCGCAAAGGAGCCTCGAGACGTTGCACGTGGATCTGGCTCACAGGACACTCGTGGAGTGGAGGCCAGTGATCTTCGGTGCAGTTGGTGCTGGAGGCTGGGGCTACTCGGAGCCCAAAGCACGACTTCGTGGGAGACCCAGAAGAGGATGCACTTGCAAATGTGCTCGGTGTCCAGGGGTCACGGTCTCAAGTCACCCACGATAGCTACGGGCCTCAGCTTTGCTGGGGACTCAGGGTAGCCTCGGGGAAGTCTGAGAATCCACCTCTGGTGATGCGATGACTTTGGCGTCCGACGGGAGCTTCAGAAATGCGAACCGGACAGATGCTTCTTTGGTGCCTGCCAAGCAGGGGAGTCACTCCTTGACCCCAAGGGAGATTCTTCTGTCCTCTAGTCTTGAGTAGAGCGTCGAAGGTCCAGGATTCAGTGTCAGAGTTTCGTCCAGGGATAATCTAAAGTCCTAAGGACTGGGTTCCTATACTTATACCAAGTTTAGGGGTTGGACTACTCTGTGGCCCCACCTATGGGTGGGTCAGGGCTGAGGGGTGGCTACACCCCTTTCCCTTTGTCCAGTTCGCGCCAAAGCAGGGGCTGGAAGCCCCTGATCCGGTTTGAACTGGGGTATGCACAGGGACACCAAATGTGCCCCCAGTGCAGGACTTAAAAGCACCCAGAGAGTGCTCCCGCCCAGCCCCAATACACATTATCCTGTCTGGGGAGGTGGTCACACCTCCCTGGGACAGGAAACCTATTGTCCAGGCCTCCCCTGCCGGAGTTTCGTCCAGCAGCAGGAGGCCAGACTTGTGTCTGTGGCAGCAGCATCCATTTTGTGATGCCAGGGCTTTGGAAAGAAGTTACCGGGCTAGCCAGGGTTAACATGTCTTTCCCTCTAGAAGGGTGGAATGCTACCTCCGCCGCCAGAATTGGCGGGGGGGTAGTATTCCAAGATGTTTGACACCAAACACGACATGTTTAGGTGCAGCCATTCCAAAGTTAGCATTTAACGCGAGGTTATAATGCGCTTAAGAGTATATGGTCAGGCTGCACTACAAACAGCATCAGAGAAGGGTCTCCGAACGCTGCAGAGGGGCCCTGCTCATGCAGGGGCCCCCTCTCACATAGGAACCATGCACTCTGCCTTTAGGATTGATAAGGCCTGCCTTAGGAGTGACTTATAGGTTTATATGTGTGTATGTATTTAGTGATATAGGTAACCTATATCACAGTAAGGGGTGCATGCACCACCTTACCCAGGCTGCAGTAGCAGACCTGTGGTGTCAGTTTGGTTGGCTTTCCAGGGGTGGCATAATATATGCTGCAGCCCCTGGTAGGCCTCTGAGGTACCTATGCCCTTGGTACATAGTATACCATATACTAGGGACTTATAAGGGCACTCCAGATTCCAATCAGTGATGTGCCTAAGGCACATGGAAACCATTTTAGAGAGGAAGCAGCTAGGCTGGGGTTCTGATTAGCAGGGCCCCAGCCAGACTAATGTCGAAAAACAGTGAAGCATCAGCAAAAAGTGGGGGTACCCATGTGAAGCAGATCCTACTCTCCTACATGTGGGACAAAACAGATTTTGATATCTTCGGCCCGACGGAACAATTGAACATTCCACATTTGTTTAAAATTTCACTAAGTGATCTCATTTCGTCCAGTACCTATTCTGATGATTGGGACTTTGAGACTGTTAACGACATAATGTTTGACCTAGAAAAATCTGCTGCATTTTCTAAAAATGAATATTTAGAGGGTTCATCAGACTATGAAAAGCTGTATTGCTATAACCACTATGGTCATCATTATTTGCATAAATCTGCATACCCTAGAAATGTGTTTATGTTTAACCAATGGGAGCATTGTCCTACACCACCACACGGTAGTTCAAAAACATTTGCTAACAAGTTTCCATATTTTTCAGGTTACAATACATCTGATCCAGAAACGTTTTACTATAAAAATGTAAACAAAACAGGACTGAAAATTATGTTAACAAATACGAAACAGATTTACTCTGCAACATTTATTGCCCAACTGTCTAGACAGGGTTTCGACTTATGGAAAGACACAATAGACACAAAAACTGTGTGGGGTAGTAAAGATTGGCAAGTGCAGGGGATAGAAGCGTTATTTAGAGCCTGTATGATCCCTGAACAAATAATGTTTTTGAATGAAACTGTCAAACAAACATCTTGTCTTGGACTAGCCAAGATCAAAGAGATGAAGACACCTTCTGTACCAACACCTGCCAATGATAATAATACACAGGCAGTGGTGACAGTTGACAATATACTACAACTCAACAGATCTAATCCTGATTGGAAAAAATGGTTGATCTGGCCCACAGACACGAACAACTGTCAGGAAAGATTCCTGAATAAAACTCAGGGCTTTACTATTCATAGGCCAGACCCAAGATACGTCCAAAGACAGCATCCGGGGTAGTAACAACATACAGTGTAGGAAAATTATGCCTCGATTGGCTTCAGAAATCTACACTACAGGATGTGAAACAGCACTTATCCTTACTTAAAGAAGACGCAGACATAAGGGAATTCTTGCTTGGACCAAGAAAACCGCGTCAAAAACGTTTCATATATGCCCGCATTTATGCTGCCTATAATGAAGCATGGAAAGTGTCACAGATGGAGGCCGCAGAACGAATACGTGAACTTGATCGTATTAATTTAGAGAAAACCCTCTCTGTGGTCGACAATGAGTTAACAACTTTGTCCTCCAGAATATATTCATTGGATGGCATTGTATCCTCTGCTATCGACATACTAGAACAAGATTTGGCGATGTTACAGCAAGGCCAATCTCAAATACGTTCTATTGTGTTATTAAGCTGGACTTTGCAATCTTTGTGTGCGGGCTATGTGCCTTGTCGTTTCATCAACACATCGGCTCTGTTTGCAGAATACAATCTAACTGATAAACAGATCGAACTGGCACAAAGAGGAGAAAAGTATACAGTGCTGAGCATTGAAAACCTGGAAAAGTTACCATTCATAGTGGCAGAAAAACCAGCTACAGAATGGCTCATTCATGGCAAAATCACATTACCTGTGACTACTTTTCAGTTTCAGTATTGCCTCAGACAAATGCAAGCAGGCAAATATGAAAGGTTGGGTAAGGAATACATTAAGACATCTTGGGATTTACCGTATACATATAGATGTTGGAGTGGGGATCGTGAAGTGTTTTTGAGCGGTACACACTGTAAACGTGCACCGAGCGGTTCACTTATATGTCAGGACATTTCTTTACACGGGGCTTGTAATGGTTCTGTGGCAAATTTGTCTTGCCATCAGCAGGGTACACCAGCTGCTGTGATTAATCCAACGTTTGGACAACTTTCTAATGGGAGTTACCTCATGTTGAATGATCAGAGTTGCTGTGGCATGTTGCCAGGCATCCCATATCTAGTAACGGTCAACTCCAGGGTCACTTGCTGTATGCAAGTATTGTTTGCCCCAATAGACACAGTCAGGGAGTCGCCTCGATGGTTTTCGCTGAACGTCTCTTTTATAAGATTTGATACTTTGAGCAGAATGAAAGCCATGCTTTTACAGCAAACAGTGCCTTTCACCTCGGCCAAAGAAACCTATGATCTACAAGTAGCAAGGACTTCGGCTGAGATACAGACTTTAATACATACAAACTGCCCTATACATTTCGTGGAAATGATGGGACGTATCTTTAACATGTCTGATACAACAGGAATTGTACATGTATTTAAGAGCATCTGTTCCGGTCTGTTAGCACCTTTCCAGGCAATACTCGGAATCATCCCGAACTTTGCACATTCGGTGTTTGGTGGCATACCGTTAATTCTAGCACTTGTTGCCGGAATTCTATTTCTCTTCCTGCTATTACGCTATGGCCAGCCTATTCGCAGACATCACTCCGAGCGAAATGGAGAAAGCTCTCCTTGAACGAAAGTGCCGTGAGCGAATAGTACAGCTTTTGGGCATGACTCGTCTACGGGACCTTAATACCACGTGGTTCCTGTCATTCAGACCAATCTGGCAAGATTGCATCTTACCTGTTCTACGATGCCTGCTATGCGGTGAAGAATGCGTGTTGGACACCTGTCTAACATTTCCATCAGCAACGCCAACGGATGTCGATACTCTGCTGGTCCCGATAACGGCCCATGCTCTGTGTTGTCCCCAGAGGCTGCCAATCCTGATGTCAGCATTCATTGAGATCTCACAGACGCTTCCGGCTGCTGCTGAGGTACGAGAAAGATCTACAGGCACACAGGTAACAACGGACGTGAACATTGCTGCGGCAACCTATGCTGAAAGCGATGCTTCACATCTCTGTGCAATTAATCTACTACACGAGGTGTTCCAACTTACACCAACTTCAGTGGACGATGTTTTGTCTACGGAAATAGATGATCTCATGTTTACACCAGACCCGTAAACTGACTCTGATTCAGCCCACAGTGTTCCAGAGATGCAGTAACAATTTGGCCTTCATACTTCAAAAACTTGGAACTCTTCCCAAAATTGAACTTTTTCCCATTTTTCGAAACAAAATGGCACTTCAATCTGCTTAAAGTAGAACTAGCCTTATAGTACAGACTTCGCGGTACTTCCACAGACACTTAGTCATCTTGTTTGTCTAAAAAGTTCATTCATTTTCATGACATGAAATGACTTTGATTTTTGAACAACTTATCGATCATTTTCTTTCAAATGTAAATATTACTGCTAATTTCATTCATATTGTATTTTATTTTAAATATATGCCTGAAATGAAAAGCAATGCTTCAAATGTACAGTACCTTTTGCATTCTAATAGGTTTTTTAAATGCCTTTTAAATGGTTTTATGAAATATTTTAGCAATATGCGGTACTCCATTTAATGTTTAGCATTTTAAATGTTTAGCATTTTAGTATTATCGTACACACGAAAGTGGAGTGGGTGTTGTATTCCTCTTAGGGTGTCCATACACGGGCTTTCCTGTATCATGCCCTGCCCTTATATAGGCATAAAATCCCAGTCCTTATTTAGGCATTAAACCGTGCACTCCAAATACAGGCATGGTCTCCGACATCCGTCCACCCTAACGTCACAACGAGTTCTTGAAGAACAGACCCTTAGGCTTCAGGAGTTTCCCTAGCACAGGACTATTGATTTCTTCAATGACTCATCTATTATGCATGAACCATTATACCTTAGGGGTTCATTCATGACGTCTTCAGCTGTCCGATTCACGTCAATGCTAACATTCTGAGGTACCTCTCGGGTATAAATATACATTCCCTAGCCCTTGTAAACTAGAGGAGACCTCGACTTCAGAGGAGCCCGTTTCCCGGCCTGACGCACTGAGAAGACGCTGTCATCCCTGCACGCAGAGTCCAGCTTCCAGTGATCTGACTTCCCTTGCGGGGTGTTGGAGTTCGAATCTGGCAAGAGATTCCTACCTCTCTCATTCTTAAGGTATGGAGCTGACTAGAACCTAGAGGGACTCTTGGCATACTAGGCATATTAGGCATACTAGGCATACTAGACTTAACATACTCTTAGTATACCATAGTAAGGAATACTTCACCTACTTCATACCTCTCCCTACACCTAGGTTAGGTTAGGTACATTGGGGTAGAACTAGCTTAGCAACGCATCGTATGAGTACTCGCATTTTTAGTCTGTGTTATTTATGCAAATGAATATCTACTAAAGATCATGCTAGCGCAGTATTATTTATTTCTACTGCTTACGCTGTACATTATTTATCTTGCATACTGTCTTGTGATCATAACAGCACATTTAACTTACACGAGAAACAAGACTGTTCAATAAATCTTTTATTGAAACGCCCGTCTATTCTTTCTGTGTAACTTTGAGGAAAACTAAGCATGCACGATTGAGCTGAGTGAAATAGTTATCTATTGTTTCCACGACTCTGGGACACGTTCTGATTCTAAAGGGAAACAAAGTTGTCATGTTTTGCGGCTGCCAGAAACTACTCCCTTCTTGTTATCCAAGGAGTTTCTAGTGGCCTCTGAGCTAGCTGGCACAAGTAATTAAGTTTAATATACTCGATAGGGACATACTGACCTTAGTCCTATGTCAAACCTATAGGGATATTATTCCAATGCGCAGAGCCTATTAGGGAAATAGGAGCTACACTACAAAGGGCGGAACCAAGCAGAAACAGCCCATGTGGCGGAGATGAATGCTACCGCTTCCTGCAGATCACAATCTCAGAATCCTCCCCATCCTCGTCCTCTGATGTGTGATGTGCCTCACCTGTGGGTGGTGTTGTTCCGGCTGCAGCACTGTGTGCCACTGACACATCAGGGTCCAGAGGTGGATTGTCGGCCGCACTGTGTGACAGTGACACATCAGGTGCCAGAGTTGACATGTCTGCCGCACTGTGTGGCACGGACACACCAGGGGGCGGAGATGTGGATGGGGCAGTAGCGGCAGCATTCATCTGCGCCAGGCCTTGTGGCAGCAATGCCATCATGAGGATCTGCAGGGCATGGTAGATCCCAGCTACATTTCGCTGATGGGCAGCAGTGGCAGCCAGCCTTTCCGCCTCAATCCGCACCATGTCCTCCATGAGCCTCCGCATGTGTGCCAACTCACGGGTGAGATCGCTGGAGCCACTCTGACTGGACAGGTGCTCCTGTCTCCGAGTCAGGACTCCAGCGATGTCAGCCATGCCTCGTTGGAGGGCATGGAGCGGACTGTGGGTGTCCGTTAGGGACTGTGAGGGGTCCCTGATGGGACGTAGACACCCATGGATGGCATCAAGTTTGGCTGCCATGAGGTCAAACCCCACCGCACCTGTTCAGCCATTTTCTCCTGGACCTCTAACACACAGCATTGGAAGGCCAGGTGTGTTCCGTGGGGGTCCTGGGAGACAGACGGGGTGGTAGGTGCTTCCTGCTGTGTGGTCTGTGCAGGGGGTGGGGTCTCCTCAATGCAGCTGGGCTGCCCTGTTCCTGGAGGTGGGTTGCCTAAGCTGTCCAGGAGGTCTTGGAAGGTTTCGGTGTCGATGAAGGGGGTGTCCTCCTCGTCATCCGTGAAGAGTGGTTGGGACTGCTCTGAAGGAGGTGTTGATGGTGCCTCTGCAATGTGAAGGGGAGATGCAGTGTTACGTTGTGTTCACATGTATGTTGCCGCATTGTGCAAATTCACATACAGACTGCATGACAATGTGCATTGTGACAGTTTGGTGTTCAGGGCCATCATCCCGAGTCATTGTGGGTGTGCACTGTGCTCTGCTTGCTTGTGCATGTGTGCCATTGTGCCCTTCTCCCCCCGTCCCCCCAGTCCCTGGTGGTTACTCACCCTGTTGCTGTTGTGTCCGGTCATGTTGAGCAGTGTCCAGTCCCCCAACTCCTGCCACGGTCTCCACACTGATGACTGTCGACACCATCTCCTCCAGCTCATCCAGCTCCTCCTGTGGCGCTGGACTCCCATCTCCAGTCTGCATTGCTGCCTTCTGGTTTTCGGCGAGTTTCTGTTTGGTTTTGCGCTTGATGTCATGCCAGCGCCTCTTGACCTCGCCCATTGTCCTCCTCAGCACTCCGACTGCATTCACCTTGTCCACGACGGACCGCCATATTGCATTTTTTGCGCCCAATGACACGGTGGAGGTGACGAACAGTTCTTGATGGTGTTCCATCCCATCACCTCCGTGACCAGGATCCTATTCTCCTGCGGACTGAAGCGCATCTTCCTCTTCTTCTTGTCCTTGCCCTTCCCTGTCCCCGAGGTCCCAGGCTGGTCGTCCGGGTGGCTTGTGGGGTTCCGCTCGTCCTCTGCGCCTGATCCGGATGACTCCATGGTACTTCGCTGTTGGTCATTTTGTGTTTGTGTTTTGTGTTTGTGTGTTTTTCTGCTTTTGTGGACCTCCTTCAAGGAACGCATCGACAACAATGCACACAACAGCAAAGAGCTCTTCAGCATCGTGAAAGAACTCGCCTCCCCCAGCTCCAGCATGAATGACATCCCGCCGTCGCAAGAACTCTGCGACTCCCTGGCCACCTTCTTCCACCGCAAGATCGCAGACATCCACGACAGCTTCGACACCCAGACACCGACGACAGACGCCGACACCCCCGACTCAACACCCACCAAACACACCAACCTCCTGCTCTCCTGGAACCACGTCAACGACGCAGACACCATCAAAACCATGAACACCATCCACTCCGGCTCCCCTTCCGACCCCTGCCCCACCACATCTTTAACAAAGCAAGCTCCATCATCGCACCCCAACTCCGAAAGATCAACAGCTCCTTCGAGACAGCCACCTTTCCGGAGAGCTGGAAACACGCCGAGATCAACGCCCTTCTCAAGAAACCTAAGGCGGACCCAAAGGACCTCAAGAACCTTCGACCCATCTCTCTGCTCCCGTTCCCGGCAAAAGTCATTGAGAAGACCGCCAACAGACAACTAACCCACTTCCTGGAGGAGAACTACATCCTGGACTCCTCCCAATCCGGCTTCCGCAGCAATCACAGCACCGAAACCGCCCTCATCGCCGCCACCGACGACATCAGGACCCTGCTGGACAATGGCGAAACCGCGGCCCTCATCCTCCTGGACCTCTCGGCCGCCTTTGACACCGTCTGCCACCACACCCTACACACACGCCTCCACGACGCAGGGATCCACGACAAAACCCTGAACTGGATCACCTCCTTCCTCACCAGCAGAACCCAGAGAGTCCGTCTCCCCCCATTCAGATCCGAAGCCACCACGATCACCTGCGGCGTACCCCAAGGGCCATCCCTCAGCCCAACCCTTTTCAACATCTACATGGCACCGCTCCCCAACATCGTCCGAGCGCACCACCTCAACATCATCTCGTACGCCGACGACACCCAGCTGATCCTCTCCCTCACCAAGGACCCGGCCACCGCCAAAGCCAACCTCCACGAGGGAATGAAGGCCGTCGCAGAATGGATGAAGACCAGCCGTCTGAAACTGAACTCTGACAAGACGGAGGTCCTCATCCACGGCTCCACCCCCTCCGCATGGGACGACTCCTGGTGGCCGGCCACGTTGGGAGCTGCCCCGACGCCCACCAACCACGCACGCAACCTGGGTTTCATCCTGGACTAAACGCTCTCCATGACCCAGCAAGTCAACGCTGTCTCCTCCTCCTGCTTCAACACCCTCCGCATGCTCCGCAAGATCTACAGATGGATCCCCACCGTAACCAGAAGGACGGTTACCCAAGCCCTCGTCAGCAGCAGGCTGGACTACGGCAACGCCCTCTACGCGGGAACCACGGCCAAACTCCAGAAAAGACTCCAACGCATACAAAACGCCTCTGCACGCCTCATCCTCGGAATCCCTCACCACAGCCACATCACCGCCCACCTGAGAGACCTGCACCGGCTCCCGGTCAACAAGAGGATCACCTTCAAGCTCCTCACCCACGCCCACAAAGCACTCCACAACGCCAGACCAGCATACCTCAACAAACGACTCACCTTCTACACCCCGAACCGCCAGCTTCGCTCCGCTGACCTCGCCCTTGCCACCATCCCACGCATCCGCCGAACTACCACCGAGGGCAGATCATTCTCCCACCTCACCGCCAAGACATGGAACACCCTCCCCATCCACCTGCGACAGACCCAGGACCTGCTGACCTTCAGGAGACTTCTCAAGACCTGGCTGTTCGATCAGTAGGTGCTTCATCCCCCCCCCAGCGCCTTGAGACCCTCGCGGGTGAGTAGCGCGCTCTATAAATGTTTTGATTGATTGATTGTAGTGGTTTTTTCCGCCTGCCAGTGGTGTATTGCAGGCCTGGCTCTGTTTGTCGCTGATTCACTCATCGCGACTGGGCCCATCGCAACTTTTTTTGTGTTGTGGTTTGTGTTTTTATCACCGTCGTGGTGGTTGTATCGCGGACATTAGCCGCGTTCTCGGGGAGGAATCGCATGGTACCGCCGTGTTGTGAATTCCACGTTCACTCTGTGTTATTTTGCCGCGAAGGACTGCGATGTGTGAAGTTGCGTTAACCTGTTTTGGTGATGTTTATCGCACGTTCTTGTGAATATCCACCCGTGTGTTTATATAGTGTTTACTTAATTGATGTTGTAGTTTGATTGGGTTATTTCAATTGTAAGTGTTTTTCATTGGTTCTGACTTATTGTTTGAATTGATTTGGCAGTTGGTTTACATATATGAAAAACACTTATTGAGTTTAAGTTACTGTTTTTTTTTTTAAGGTGCTATAGTGGATTATATGCGATTTATAATGTTTTAAATGTTCAATAATGTGTAATAATTTTAAATATAATGTTTGCAGTAGTAAAATATTTATTTAGTTTATGATGTTATTTTTAAATGTGCGTTAAATATTTTATTTTGTGTGGGGTGTGTGTTGAATATATTTGTAAATATTTTGGGGTGTGTTTTGTGGTATTATAAATATTTTTAATATGTCGATATATTTTATTTAGCGATAATTTTGTTGTCTATATTTTTGTTGTCTATTATTGTTAGTTTGTATTTTTTAAACTTGTTTGATATTGTTGAAATCGATATTCTTAGCTTCGATAATGTTGATATCGATGTAAGTGTGTAACGATAATTTTTTGTCGATATTTGTGTATTTTTTTAAATAAGTATGGAGCGTCGATATTAGTGTAAATGATATTTTTGTTACGATATTATGGTAGGTCGATAATGTGTCAGTCGATATTATGTCAGTGATCATTTATTGCCACTGTGAGTACAACAAATGCTTAGCACTACCCTTTGATAAGCCTAACTGCTCGCTCACACTACCATAAAAGAGTGTTAGTGTTATCTACTTTTGCTTCTGTAAACCAATCTGGGATTCACTGGACTCTCTGCACAGTGTACTTCTTTTTAGCGTACTGCATCGAGAGTCAATTCAATTCAAAAGATCTTTATTCGGTTACTGTAAAAGATAACCATAAAAGCACAGTGCATATGTCAAGCAGTTAGAACTCCATTTAAAATATAAAAACACAATCATATCAAAAATACTCTTAACAGAAACTAAGGACATCTAAAAGTCATATCATGATAGATTTCCGAGATTTAAAAACATTTTTTTAAAAAGCAATAACAAAGGCAATAGTAATTTCATTTTCCAGGAATTGCAGTGCCAAGAATGCAGGACGACATTGTCTCAGTCCAAGTTTTTTTTAGCACAGGAATAATCCATCTCCTTCTCGGGATAGAGTAAAATTTACAGAAAAATAATATATGTATAGTCGACTGTACAGAAACATCGTCACACGGGCATTTGCATAGGGCTCTCGACCAATCGTTTAATTCAGGGAAACTTAGAGATCTGTGTAAAATATTCAATCTAAAACGTGTTAGCAAGAATCTGTCATAGTCGCCAGTGATTAGCGAGATATATGGTTGTATAGCCGGGTCTGGTGGCTCAGTGGACTAATGCATCCATTGCAGGGACCTGTGTTCGACCTCATGGTCACAGGTTCGAATCCCGGCAGGTCCACTCAGCCTTTCATCCATTTGAGGTCGATAAAATGAGTACCATTGAGTTGGGTAACAATAAACAGCTGTTATTCAGCGCCAAGATGTCCCGTTGCTGGGGTGAACGTGTGCTTTACAAATACACATGTTATGTTATGTTATAGTTGCGGTCACCAGAGTAAGATGATGAGCTTGAACCGTTGATTTTTTCATTTCAGTCATAATTCTAATTTCACCCAATAAACGCATACAACTGCTTTTAAGATCTTTCCTGGACACATTGCACATAGTATGAGGGTCATTATAGTATTCTAAATGACCTAATTTGAATAAAAATTTTTTAACATATTCTCGCCATCTTATATGTTTGACCACGTCAATCCCCAGGACATCTTTCAGTATATGACGATTAAAAACAGTCTCATCTGCGGTCCCAACTCTATGCCACAGGAGGACGGGCTGAATCTTAATCATGTCCTCTAAATATGGCATACCCAGTTCCGCGTGACAGATAAAGGTTGAAGTGCTATCCGGTACTGCCAAAAGGAACCTAAGAAACATATTTTCTGCAATCTGTAGTGAATTTACATTGGCATAACCCCAGATTCCAGCTCCATAGGTGGCAATCGCTACACATTTCGCCCTATAAATATGCAGCAGTTCCACCGGTGAGCGTCTTCCTAATTTTCTGCTAAAATTTGATAGTGCCGTCAATGATTTACTAAACAGCCTTCTAGCTTTGACTGCCTGAGTCCAAGTTCCCGATTGATCAAATAAGATCCCTGGGATAGGAAAAAGTTTTGGTACACTCTATTGCCTTCGAGTTAATAAAAAGGGTATTAACCTTCTTACTAGATCCTATCCCACAATTCATTGCGAACGTTTTTGAACAGTTAATGGTAAGACCCAGATTTGACATAAAATTTGTAAAAGTATTAACAACCCTTTGAAGACCGAGCGGCGTACGGGCCATAAGAACCGCGTCGTCTGCATACAGAAGTGCAGGGATAGGGTGGGTCGCTGCTGGTTTGGCAGATCCCTGCACTCCTGGACCAGGGTAGTTTCTAAATCATTTATATACAGTGTAAAGAGGAATGGGGCAAGGACACAGCCTTGCCATACACCTCTCAACACTCTAAAGTGCTTAGTGCAGTCACCGCCCATCCCAAATCGGACCCTCGCCTTTGCCCCTGAATAAAGCTGCCTTAAAAAGGAAATTATTAAAACATCCACCCCCATCCCCTCTAAAATCAACCATAGCTTGTCATGAATGACACAATCAAATGCTGCTGTTAAATCAACAAAAGTCAAAAATAACCTTTCCCTTTTTGCTTTGGTGTATTTATCCAATAAGATATGTAGATTAAGGCCCTGTTCAATTGTACCCAGGCCCTTGCGGAAGCCGTATTGTAAGTCGCTTATTATTGCCTGTTCCTCCACCCAAACCTGCAGTCTATCTAATATCACTCGTCCAATAATCTTGACTGTTGAATCCAGCAACGAAATTGGGCGGTAACAGGCTGGATTCACCCTGTCCCCTTTTTTAAAAATGGGGACAATTATAGATTCATACCAAGTCAATAAAAAACCCTGTGAACAACATGCATTAAAAACCTTCGTTAAAAGTGGTCCCCATAATGCTAGATTAGATTTAAAAAGGTCCACCGGAATGCCATGAGGCCCAGGGGCCTTTCCACCCATGCTTGAATTTATAGCCATGTTAACCTCACTAAGGGTAAAGTATAATGGTAATTCTTGAGGTACGGGAGGAGGCTCAAATTCAGCCTCAATCGCCAAAATACCCTGTTCATCTGGCAATGGATTATTGTACAGCTTTGAGTAATGTGATATCCACTCTGATTCAGTGATAGCAATCTCTATAGTTGCTTTATCATTCACAGCCAGAAAGGGCGCATTAACCGCCTTCCAAAAGGCAGAGGAATCGCGATTAACCGAAGCGTCATGTAGGGCGCGTCAAGCTTCCTCTTTTAGCGCCTTCTTCCTTTCTTTCAGTGCCCTCTTATAATCTCTTCTGGCCTCTCTGATATATTCCTGATCTTTCACTGTAGCATGTAGGGAATGTTTGAGCTTAGAATAGGCCTTTGTACAATAGGAGTCAAACCACCCTTGTTTTTTGATGTCTTTCTTTTTTGCCTCTACGAAGAGTGTTTCTTTGATGTAATTAGAGATGATTGAAAAATTCTCTAAAATTTCTTGATGAGATGACCTCTCATCCAGACAGGAAAGAAACATGTTCTTACAATTCAACACAACTTTTCTAATAAATTCATCTGGATCCAAATTCGCCCATCTAAGTGCGTACCCGTTTTGCCTGCTCAGAGTGATATTGTCTAAAAGTTGGGTAGAATTACCTCTCGTGTTAAAACCCTGTCTATACATCATCACATCAGCACTTAAGGGAAAGTGATCGCTTAAAGCGATATCGTGGGTAATAAAATCCTTAACACGTGAGGAATATCTACTCGATATTAATATAAAATCTATAATGGGGAAAGTACCTCGGCCGTTAAAGGTAGGGCAAAAAGGAACCACAGGAGAACATAAATTATTTGCGAAACCCATATCAAATGTAAACATGATATCGTTCAAAAGGTCGCCATACAGTGTGTGTGGGAAATGGGGGAAACTGAGACCTTTCTCATACATTATACCACAGACCCCCTTGTCACCATGCTGACATAGGGAGGAATTAAAATCCCCGCCCCATATAACAAATACCTCTTTGGTTGAATGAGTCTGTAAGCTATGTAAATCACCACACAAACATCTCAATATTCCCTCAATCATCTCCGGTGAAGCATTATTATAAAAGTTCAATAAAACCATACAGAATGCATGATCTACATGGAGACTGATAATTTGATAATACCGGTCGGTGACGTTTAATACAATTTCCCCAAATTCAAATGGTTTGAAATATATGTGCAGAGGCCCCCTTTTGCTCTGGCATGAGATGATGTAACTGCTGGAGTGTGGAGGGTTTTATACCCACTTATATGGATGGGATCCTCTACCCAGGTTTCTTGCAGACTAAGAATCTCAAAATTGCTCACAAAATCAATCCACAATTTGTTAGTCACCTTAGATTTTAAACCAGCAACATTCCAAAACAAAAACTGACACTTGGCTTTCCTTCCTATACCACAATTGCTCCCCCGACCACCTTCTGACTCCATTGATATAAAACCAGCTTGTGAGGTAGAGACAGCCGGGGTATCTAAGACTATATCATTAACTGTCTGTACATTTTCTACCATGACACCAACGTGTGGGAGGGTTTTTTCATTGCTGTATTGAATTACCAGTGGTCACTCATTAGAAGAAGCCTTCATTCTACTAAGTATTACAGCCTGGGTGGGATCCGCTAATCGTAGTCAATCAACTGATTCGAGATTAGTGAGTGTATCAAAACGATTATAGGTTGAAATGTTGAACCGACGCCTATAGGTCAGGGTTTGAAGTTCCCTGTTTATCAAAACATTATTATTATTTATAGGTTGATAAAAATAACCTAGTGGAACTAAATTAACACCATGCCGTGAAATGGTATAATTTCCGGCTCTACTCAGAATCAGTTGTACTAGCTGAGGGGTTTTAAAAGTCAACACCACACAATCCCCAGACAAGTATTTTCGTCCTCTACCTACCCAACTCACTCTCCTAACCATCTTAAACTCATCGATTAGCTTCTCAGTTAAGCCCGTCCTAGCACCAAGCCAATATAGAGACTTATTCCTTAAGATCTCCCATGATTCAGCCATCCCATTTTGTACTTTAGGGACATTGGCTAACACCACTATATATGGCGTGGCAGTTGGTGGTAAATCCAAATATGCTACATGCCGCTCTGCCTCATTTTCGTTGGCAGGGTTAATGGTATTAGGACTTTTAGTAGCTGGAGTATGCATAGGCATAGTCGTAACTAATGGAATAGTAGGAAGGGGAGCCTCGGGATTAACAATACGAGTCTGTTGGGTTGTGTTATATGATACATGTCTTATTTCCTTATGACTGACTGGGGCAGGGTAAGCGATATGGCGCCTCGTGCTATTAATTTGGCAATCCTGATTACTCACTTGGATAGTTGTTGGCTCCTGAGTGGGAGGCTGAAAATTGTCCAAACATTTGGATAACGCTTCTTCCATTGTACCAATTCTAGATGTTGAACTACTTAAGCTTTCTCTAAGAAAAATATCTAAGGCTTCCAACTTTGCTTTTATCTTTACAACCTCACTCTTTGTGCGCATGTTAGAGCTAACTATTGATTTTTCCCAGTTTTCTGATTTATGTGTCAATAAAGACTTGTCCTTTTTGGGGGCCTTTTTACATACTTTAAGGGGAGTCCCCCTAATTATTGAACCCCTAATTATTGAACCCGTTTCCTCTATAGTAGGGGGGAGAGTGTCAGGGTTTCTGGCGCGCTTAGTCGGTGGTTTGGTCTCATACTCCTGTTCGCTGCCAGATATATGGTCTGATATATTTACCACACAGCCATTTATACCTGGGGTACTTCTAAGTACTTCTGTAGGCGGGGCAGAGCTACCTTGTATTATATTCTCTGATGAGGTGTCCCCATCCAAGCCTAAGTTTCCTGGATTTAAGGCCTCTTCTACAGTTATAATCTGCCGCTCAATGGCACCCATAGCTCCCGTTAGGTAGCTGAGTAAAGTCTGACGTGGGTGCTCCCCTGATTTGGCTTGTTTTTTATTCTGAATACTCTGTGCTTTTCTCTTCCCCATATTAGTGGTTACACAAGGTAAATATAATCTACCTCAAATTAAGTGCAGCCTTAAAAGAATTAACTATGGCAGAATTACTGATATCTGTGATACTTAATATGACAACTTAGCTTACAGTCCACAAGGTCTTTTCTAATGAAAGGAGAACAACGTCGAGTATTTAAAATATAATTATACGTTCTCCTTCTTGGGGCAGAACTTGAGTCTTATCATAAAGTCACAGTACCTTTAAAAGCAGTCGATCTCCTCGTTGTGCGGTCTCCCACGCTGCGGGACTGCCTCTGTGCTTTTCAAGCCCCTCCAGGGGCCGGGGGTAAAGTGCTTCATGCGTGGGGCCAGGGACTGGCGGCAAAAGTCGATCTCCTCATTGTGCGGTCATCAAGAGTCATCTTTCTACAGTGCTACTTAAGGAGTCATGGAGGGAGGTGTAGGAAAGTGCCCCTTTTTGCATGGTTACCCCCACTTTTTTGCCTGATATCTGATGCACTTTGACTGAGTGCGCACTGGGTCCCTGCCCATCAGGTTCCCAGTGCCTGTGTTCTTTCCCATAACTGTACCTTTGTTTTCACAATTGGCACAACTCTGGCTCACATGTAAGTCTCTTGTATAAGATACTAGTGGTACAAAGGGCCTTGTGACCAGAGAGAGTCTCTAAGGGCTACAGCATGTATTGTGCCACCCTCAGAGACCCCTCACTAAAGACATACACACTGCCATTGCAGACTGTGTGTTCTGGTGCAGACGAAACTTCAGTCAACATGGCACACATCCCTTTGTGTCATGCCCACCAACCACTGCCTGTGGCATAGGTAAGTCACCCCTCTAGCAGGCCTCACAGCCCTAAGGCAGGGTGCACTATACCACAGGTGAGGGCACAGCTGCATGAGCAATGTGTGCCTACAGTGTCTGTGCCATTCACAGGCACTGTAAGTGCAGTGGAGCCATGTTGAGCACATGGGCTGAGAGTTTGTCATTATGAACTCCACAGCTCCATGATGGCTTTACTGAATGCTAAGGAGTTTGGTATCAAACTCCTCAGCATAATAAACCCACACTGATGCCAGTGTTGGATTTATTACAAAATGCACTCAGAGGGCATCTTAGAGATGCCCCCTGATAAATGACCAACTACCTCATGTCCAGCTGATTGGTCTGCACCAGCCTGCCACACACACACGTTTCTGGCCCCCTGAGGTGGAAGCCCTTGTGCTCTCGTGAGTCAGGGACATAGGCTGCTTGGGGTGGAGGTACTTCACACCTACCCCCAAGCAGGAACAGCATTCAGGGCGGTGAGCCTCAAAGGCTTCCTGCTCCTTGTTATGCTAGCCAGGGCCTCTTCAGCTAGTGGAGATGCCCGCCCCCTTGACCAAGACCCACTATTGGCGGCAAGGTCTGCGGGAACGTTAGTAGTCAGGAGAGGTGTATCCCCTCTCTGCCAGGACCACCCCTAAGGTGGTCCTGGCAGAGAGGTGACCCCTCTTTAGGAAATCCTCCATCTTGAATGTAAGGATTTGCCCCAATCAAGTTGGGGGGATGCCCACTCCCCAAAGGAAGGGGACATTCAAAGGGTGTAGTCACTCTAAAGGCGATTAGCCCATTGGCTACCATCTTCCAGTCCCTGTAACACCCCTAAATTCAGTATTTAGGGGCACCCCTGAACCTTGATCCTCAGATTCCTGCAATCTAAGAAGAAGACGGACAAAGAGGATGCCATGCAGCAAAGCAAGAAGACACCTACTGCCTTGGCCCCAGCCCTACCAGCCTGTCTCCTGCTTCTCAAGCCTGCGAAGAAGACGATGCCTGTCTGTGGCCAACGACTTTCAAGAACTCCAGGAAGACTGCCACTCTTCATTAAAGACCAGATCTCCGGAAGGAGAGCGGCCCTGTCCAGAAGACTCCTACTTTAAAGACTCCGATGCAGGTGGATCCGTGATCTCAATCCTCTCTGCACAAGACACCCACGGCCCGAGTTCGAGTGGCTCACCTGCCCTGCGACGTGTCCCCAGCGATCCTGCCCTCGTCTCCCCAGCGATCCTGCCCTCGTCTCCATCAGTGGCTGACCTCTCCTGGACCCCACAAACTGATTTTACAAAAGTATTTCAATTACTGGAAAGCATTTTCTACTGCCTTGCAAAACAATTCCAAACTGCATTTAAAAAGTATTGTTACTTTTAAACTGGTACTTAACCTGCAACTGAGTTCCTCTTGGTTCTAGAAATAAAATAACAAAGTAATAACTTTTTACACAAAACAATTGGTCTGGATTCAGTCTTTGAGTGTGTGATATAATTTCTTGCCTGAGTGTGTACAACAAATGCTTAACACTACACTCTGATAAGCCTAACTGCTCGACCACAGTACCACAAATAGAGCTTTTGGTATTATCTACATAAGTCTCTGTAAGCCTCTGGGGATCCACTGGACTCTGTGCACACTATACCTTACTTCGGTATAGTATATACAGAGCCAGCTTCCTACAGGGGGTCATGAGGGGTGCTTCTTAAGGAGTCATTGGGGGGGCCACGAGTGGTGCGCCTAAAGGAGTCATGGAGGGGGATCATGAGGGGTGCGCCTTAAGGAGTCATGGAGGGGGGTCATAAGTGGTGCTCCTTTAGGAGTAATGGGGTCATAAAGGATGCTGCTTAAGTAGCCATGGAGGGGTCATGAGGGGTGCACCTTAAGGAGTCATGGAGGTGTTTACAGAGGGCTGTGACCTAAGAAGTCACAGAGGGTACTGTGTATGGGGTCACAAGGGGGGTCTCCTTAAGAGTCATGGAGGGGTCACAAGGAGTGCTTCTTAAGGAGTCATGGGGGTCACAAGGGTGCTTCTTAAGGAGTCATGGAGGGGGGTCATGAGGGGCGTTGTTTAACGCGTCATGAAGGGGTCACGAGGTGTGCTTCTTAAGGAGTCATGGAGGAGGCGGCATGAGGTATGCTTCTTAAGGAGACATGAAGGGGGGTCATGAGGGTTGCTCCTTAAGAGTCATGGAGGGGGTTGCAAGGGGTGCTCCTTAAGGAGTCAGGGGGGTTAAAAGAGGGGCACCTTAAGGAGTCATGGGGATCACAGGAGGTGCTCCATAAGAGTCATGGAGGAGGGGTCACAAAGGATGCTCCTTAAGGAGTCTTGAAGGAGGGGTCATGAGGGGTGCTCCTTAAGGAGTCATGGAGGGGGAATCATAAGTGGTGCTCCTTTACGAAGTAATGGGGGGTCACAAGGGGTGCTTATTAAGGAGTCATGGGGGTGCTCTCTATGCAGTCACAGAGGAGATGACACCAACCAGGTCACAGAGTCTGCCTGAGTTCTCTGTCTCCGGGATATTCTGTTTTTTTATTAGATTCCTTCTACAAGTTTCTCACACTGGATAAACCAGTTCATGCACCTTCTATTTTCATAACTTCAAAACATGCGCTGTATCCTCCCGTCCATCCTCAGAGGTCATTCTCTCATCACATCACCACCATTTTTAATTCAAGCCTCATTTATCCCAAATTAGTTCTTACTGGCACTCTGGTCTCCTCCAGCTCCCTTCTACAGGGGCCACAGATGCCGGTGCTCCCAGCTGATCTGGGTGAGAGAATACAAGCCAGGTTCCTCCTCACTCCCTCTGGACCGTTCCCTGTTTGGTTCTTTTCAAGGAGAAGCTCTAAACGTGGCTCATTAAGTAGCACTTTGTCCCTCAGCTTCTACCCCTTAGCGCCTGGATGCCCTCTCCGGGATATGCAGCACATTATAAATTATGGAATAAAATATTAAAAAGCTCTTCACTGACTCCGTGTGTTGTGTGACATCACCTACTGCGCTCTGATTTATTCCTCTGTGTCTTTCTCCCGCAGGATGCGTGACTGCTCTCTCACTGCTGCACACTGCACAGATCTCTCCTCTCTTCTCAGAACAAACACATCCCTCACAGAGATGAACCTGGCCTGGAATGAACTGGGAGACCCTGGAGTGAGAGAGCTGTGTGAAGGACTGAAACACCCAGGCTGCAAAATACAGAAACTTGTGTAAGGAACTCACCGCGCGTTTATTTGTTACAGTTTTTATGGTTACAGTTGTGGAGATGCTTGTCCAGTCCTTGCCACCCATCGAGTGGCCAGTCAGGGCCCTGGGTAGCTGGTCTTGTTGCCATCTAACAAGGTTGTTGAGGACAGACATTGGCCTAGAAAGAGCTTGGCTGCGTGTGGTGTGATCATGTGCGTGTGCTGGAGAACTTAGTTATTGATGGAAGTCTTGTATGAATGTGCTGAGAAAGGGCTCTGAAGAGCACAGGTGGAAGGAGGTGTCACTAAAAGGACTTATGCTGCAGGTGAGATTACTGATGGGAAGAGAGACCATCTCAAGGCGGTGACACCCATCTCAGTGCTCAGCTTCAAGGCAGCATCTCCTCCTGCAGGATGAAGAGTTACTCTCACTGGTTCATTCTGCAGAGATCTCTCCTCAGAAGAAGCACAACTCTCTGAGCTGGACCTGAGCTGGGGTGACCTGGGGGAGTCTGGGGGAGTGCTCTCACTGGTTCATTCTGCACAGATCTCTCCTCAGAAGAAGCACATCTCTCTGAGCTGGACCTGACCTGGGATGACCTGGGGGACCCTGGAGGAGGGTTCTCACTGGTCCATTCTACACAGATCTCTCCTCAGAAGAAGCACATCTCTCTGAGCTGGACCTGACCTGGGATGACCTGGGGGACCCTGGAGGAGGGTCATCACTGGTTCATTCCTCACATCTCTCCTCAGAAGAAGCACATCTCTCTGGGCTGGGCCTGAGCTGGAGTGACCTGGGGGACCCTGGAGGAGGGTTCTCACTGGTTCAGTCTGCACATCTCTTCTCAGAAGAAGCATATCTCTCGGAGCTGGATCTGAGCTGGGGTGACCTGGGGGTTCTGGAGGAGGGTCATCACTGGTTCATTCCTCACATCTCTCCTCAGAAGAAGCACATCTCTCTGGGCTGGGCCTGAGCTGGAGTGACCTGGGGGACCCTGGGAGGAGGGTTCTCACTGGTTCAGTCTGCACATCTCTCCTCAGAAGAAGCATATCTCTCAGAGCTGGATATGAGCTGGGGTGACCTGGGGGGGTCTGGAGGAGGGTCATCACTCATTCATTCTGCACACATCTCTCCTCAGGAGAAGCACATCTCTCCGGGCTGGACCTGACCTGGGATGACCTGGGGGACCCTGGAGGAGGGTTCTCACTGGTTCATTCTGCACAGATCTCTCCTTAGAAGAAGCACATCTCTCTGAGCTGGGGTGACCTTGGTGAGTCTGGAGGAGTGTTCTCACTGGTTCATTCTGCACAGATCTCTCCTCAGAAGAAGCACATCTCGTTGTCCTGGGCCTGACCTGGTGTGACCTGGGGGAGCCTGGAGGAGGGTTCTCACTGGTTCATTCTGCACAGATCTCTCCTCAGTAGAAGCACATCTCTCTGGGATGGGTCTGACCTGGGATGACCTGGGGGAGCCTGGAGGAGGGTTCTCACTGGTTCAGTCTGCACATCTCTCCTCAGAAGAAGCACATCTCTCTGAGCTGGGGTGACCTGGGGAGCCTGGAGGAGGGTTCTCACTGGTTCATTCTGCACAGATCTCTCCTCAGAAGAAGCACATCTCTCTGAGCTGGAGTGACCTGGGGGAGGTTGGAGGAGGGTTGAAGCATGCAGACTGCAAACTACACACACAGATAGGAAGTTGTGTATTTTATCATGTTTAATGCGGAGTGAGCTGAGGCACCGAGATCTCAGTGGAGAGCTTTGCAGGGCTTTTAAAGATACATCTGGTGCTTTTCAGGTTATTTCAGAAGGTGAAAGGAAAGGGTTAACTCACTGAAAGAACAAACCCACCTTTGAACGTCACAGGTCCTGGTAACATGCTGGTAATCTGAGCAAAACCTTCTCTTTTGTTCTTTGTTTATATGAAGACTTGTGATTTCTGTCTTCCAATGAGGAGGACAGGGCAGCCCTTCCTGGGTTGAAATCAAAGTCACCCTCCTGTGCTTCAGACAGAAAGGTGTGTTTTTAGGAGAGTGAAATCCTTGTAAAATGACATGTAATCATCAGAAGGCCCTTTTAACAGTAGAGGTGCTCAAATGGGAAGCATCATTTAAAGTGAATCGAGCTGCAGGTGAGATCAAGAATAGGAAAGAAGGAAACATTAACCTGAGGCTGTGACATCCCTCCTCGTGCTCTGGGTCATATCTTTGTCTCTTCCTCCTGCAGGATGATCGAATGCTCTCTCACTGCCTCATGCTGTGCAGATCTCTCCTCTGTTCTCACCACACACCCCTCTCTCACTGATGTTAACCTTGGAGGGAATAAACTGGGGGACTCTGGAGTGAGGGAGCTGTGTGAAGGACTGAAACATCCAGGCTGAAAGATACAGAGACTGAGGTAAGGAACTTCTCATTTCCTTGTTAAGTCTTGCAGTGAGCAGCATAGCATGCTGAGTCACCTCATGTTACCAAAACAGAACATAAACATATATAAAAAGTACACGAAGAGTGAATGTTGTCTCAGCCCCTTCATATATGGGCTTTTCCTTTGCATCAACGGTCTGTCCGTGAGGTTCATGGCAGTTTTTGATGCTTACATTCGCTCGCTGGAGTTTTCATTGTGGTTTTGCTGATGGAACATGCAGTGTTTCCGTTACAGGAAATCTCCTTTCGCGCCAAGAAGCCACATCATAATGTGATTGCCTGAGAAGAGAACACAACTTCACTCCCCAACTCCCAAACCAAAGCCGCTTCTTTTCGTAGTTTGGTGTCATCAAAGTTTCATCATTGTGTCCTTTTGTTGGCACAGATCCGAGGAGAGAGATTGCCTCCTATGCTGAAGCATCAGAGGGCTCTGGTCTTCTTCAGAGTGTCCCTTCCTCCCTGAAGCTGCTACAGATCAGTTGACAAATGTAAGAAGAGTGAGCAACTTCTCAGAGGAGGGCTCTGAACAGTCCACCCCCACTGAAGCAGGCACAGAAGAGGCAGCCCGAACACCACCTCAAGCAGAAAAACACGCCACCTGTTCAGTCCTCCCCCAATGATCCCCCACCCCGAGCATCGACAAGGGGTTGGAAACACATGCCTCTTCGCACTCTGTGGCTGAGAGGAGAAACCTCCTCTTCCTCCCAGTCGTCACTGAGTGAGATAAACTCTCCTCCTGCAGAGCTCGTAAACTGCACACTTGGCTTCCTTCTGCTTCCTGGGGATCTTATAAAGATCACTTCCTGTTATTTCTTTCTGCAAGCAGAGCTCTGCTGCCTTTCCAAGCATGCAGGTGTGTTTTGATATTATAGCTGTATTTTATATTTGGACTTGCTCTTATATATTGTTAGACCTGACAGTCTTCACACAACTTTTTTCCTGCCTCCTTCCGATGTTCTGAACTTGTTTTTGCGGGTTTTAAGACTTTCTGCATTTTACTACTGCTAACCAGTGCTAAAGTGAATGTGCTCTCTCCCCTAAACATGGTAACATTGGCTTAAGCCCAAGCGGCATATTTAATGTACTTATAAGTCCCTAGTACAGTGCACTACATGTGCCCAGGGCCTGTACATTTAATGCTACTAGTGGGCCTGCAGCACTCATTGTGCCAACCACTTAAATCGCCCTCTAGCCATGGCTCAGGTCTACCGTTGTAGAGCCTGAATGTGCAATTTTAAGCTGCCACTTCGACCTGGCAAGGTAACCCTCTTGCCAGGCCTAAAATCTTCCCGTTTTATACATGTAAGCCACTCCTCAAGTAGGCCCTATCTAACCCACAGGGCAGGGCGCCATATATTTAAGAAAACAAATATCAATTACAGAGCACAACCAATGGCATGTCTTATTATCTGACTTAGTAGTCAGAATGGTTTTAATAAACCCAAATGAAGATCCAGTACAGAAAAAAGAAAAAACACAACAAATGTCAATAGCAATTTAGTAAACAAATGGAAGATCCATTGGAGTCTTGATGTAGATGACTCAAGGTACAAGATGGATGAGCAGACAGCCGACACGTGTTTCGTCGTATAAGTACGACTTTTTCAAGGCTGTAGAAACAATGTACAAATGTTTGACTTCCCATATATGACATCCAAATTATAAGTACAAGTATGTCTAAAATTAGAACAATGCGACATCTGTTGAAGACCAGCTGGGACATATCATATTTACCTAAAACTGGAGAAATGGTGCTATGGCAACCATTTTTCAAAGAATTACCATCACGTACAACATGAGAAAAGAATCTAACACCCTGCCATCTGAGAGGCATAGTTGGTGTGAACAATCCTTTATGGAAAATTGAGGTTTATTGCAAGCAAACCAGAACAAAGCAACGTGAGAAAGCGTGAGAAAGAACATGAAAAAACGTGCATGGAACATGGAAAACCAGGTTAGGAAAGTAAGTAAAGCCAAAGAATAAAACAATTAGTGTATATAGAATTAATTAACCAGGTAAGAAGTTCACCCATGTTTTAGATAGAAAAAGAAGAGGACTGAATAAGAATAAAAAAGAGAAATACCTCGCAATTGTTATAACAGTCGCTCGAAATATTCTTCTGCTACTAGACCCCGTGCAGTTTTCGGGGGATCTCAAGTGAACAGCATAAAAAATCATTTCTAAATTGGTGTCTGCACACCCCCAGTTGTCGAAAAAGAGTAGGATGAAGGTATGTCCTTAATGCTCCTGTTACAGCAATAACGTACAGGCACAAACTTTGTAGTGTTACCGAATAGTTCATTTGTTTTCCTCTTTGCCTCAAGATAAGATGTGACTACGTGCGGGTGCATTTTTTGCAACTTTATTGAATTGACCTCTTGCCTCTTTTACTCTTTCTAGACATAAAGTGATTATGTGCGGGCGCCAAATTTTTGCAATTTTACTAAATGGGCAATTTGCCCTTTTTTAATTCTTTTCAGACAAGTAAACTTGTTGACAGCGCCTCTTATTAAATGAGTATGTTAGGAAATTCTTAATTCATTTTGTAGGTGTTCGGGTCTCTCACTATCGTATGATGGGACCTTGGGAATTTTAATTACAAGCCTTCGATTTATACTCAAATCCTACACGAATATACGTACTTCTATACTACATCAGGTAGGCACTTTCTAACTAATGACTTTTTAATTATGCCTTATACTTATTAGGAACAACAATTTGGGCTATCACAGATATTTCTCTACTTGTTAAATAGTAATATAGATTTTGCATTTGCAGTACGACTGACTTTTACTCTATGATCTTTTTAGTTAGATGTGGCTTATACAATCCCACAATCTTCCTATAGGTCGCCCTAGACTCGACCCTGTAAAACACATTAACACTGTTGTGCAGTACGCCAGTGTTTCTGTGCAGTAAACACATGATTAATACAAATTGAATATTGATAGAAGTCTATGCTTACTCATCTCTAGATGTTTGCCCTGAACTGCAGTGGACGTCTTAATGCTTGTTAACACCACTTCTGGTGTTCACCATTTGATACCCTGACAACAATTTGAACTCTTATTCGCAGCGCATCAGGTAGGCATTGACATTGAATGTTTTATTAGGGGCCTAATAGTTATTTATAAACTTTCATCATATTTCTATCTTTCTCGTTTGTTTCTAATACTAAGTGCCCACTACTACTTTTATGTTTATAATAGTCATGCAAACATCTGACTAACTTCTGTATATTAATTTCTGTGGTCTATTTGAATTTTCCATTCGAAGTGGTTCCTTTGGTTGTTACAGAACATGGGACCTTGCCTATTCTGAATATTTTACTTTGGATACTTCGTAACGTTAAGAGGATCGTTTGGCGTCGTTGTGATTGTTTTTTAGGTATGTTTCCATTTATACCTTCGGCGAGTACTAGCTTTTACTTATCTATTCTCGAATGTGGTGTTCTGAGGTGATAGTCTTAAACCTAGAATGACTTGTTAACAACATTGAGTATCTAGAAATTAATTAGTGTGCACAGTTTTATAGTATTTGGTAAAAACAACAGAGTGCACTTGTGACAATATAGTTCCTGTTGGATTGCTTCTATGTTGCCTTGGTTTTGCTCAAGTACGACGTGTTTACTAACATTGTTTCAATAAGTCTTTTGTCATACAGTGACAGTCAATAGGTTTACTATATATTATATATAAATATTTTCAAATTTTCGTTTTGACTCAGTTCACTTGAGATCCCCCGAAAACTGCACGGGGTCTAGTAGCAGAAGAATATTTCGAGCGACTGTTATAACAATTGCGAGGTATTTCTCTTTTTATTCTTATTCAGTCCTCTTCTTTTTCTATCTAAAACATGGGTGAACTTCTTACCTGGTTAATTAATTCTATATACACTAATTGTTTTATTCTTTGGCTTTACTTACTTTCCTAACCTGGTTTTCCATGTTCCATGCACGTTTTTTCATGTTCTTTCTCACGCTTTCTCACGTTGCTTTGTTCTGGTTTGCTTGCAATAAACCTCAATTTTCCATAAAGGATTGTTCACACCAACTATGCCTCTCAGATGGCAGGGTGTTAGATTCTTTTCTCATGTTGTAGGTGATGGTAATACTTTGAAAAATGGTTGCCATAGCACCATTTCTCCAGTTTTAGGTAAATATGATATGTCCCAGCTGGTCTTGAACAGATGTCGCATTGTTCTAATTTTAGACATACTTGTACTAAGATTTGTATTCTTATAATTTGGTTGTCATATATGGGAAGTCAAACATTTGTACATTGTTTCTACAGCCTTGAAAAAGTCGTACTTATACGACGAAACACGTGTCGGCTGTCTGCTCATCCATCTTGTACCTTGAGTCATCTACATCAAGACTCCAATGGATCTTCCATTTGTTTACTAAATTGCTTTTGACATTTGTTGTGTTTTTTCTTTTTTCTGTACTGGATCTTCATTTGGGTTTATTAAAACCATTCTGACTACTAAGGGGCCGATTCCGATGTCGGCCGGTAGGGCTCCGAATCGGATTTGGCTTTACCGGATGCGATTCGGAGCCCTGTTTCCCGACCGATTCGTACGTGGGTCCGGCCGAGCGAGTATGATGCAAGCGCCCGCGAAATCGCCGACCGACTCGTACGCGGCTTCAACACGCTCCGACCGACTCGCACGGACACAACTCGCACCGCGCGATGGAGTCGTTCCCCGGCCGGGTAAGTACGATGCGCGCCGCGAGCAGTCCGACCGACTCGCGCCGTCCGGCTCGAAAGAGCTGTCGGAGCCGGACTTTGGGGGTCCGCGTCGGACCCCCCTGTACGCGTAGGCACGCGAGTCGCACACAGGGGGGACCCATGGGTCCCACCTACCTGTGCATATACGGCACGATGCGCTTCGACGCGTACCCGCTGTAGGGGGTGCCCTTGTTCGCCTCGCACCCATTGAGTCAATGGGAGCTTGCGTACGCGTTGTACGACCGGCTCCCATTGACTTCAATGGGAGTCCGACCGAATCGAGTCCGGGTGCATGCGTGCGCATCGTACTCGTTCGGTCGGACTGCCAGAGTCCGATTCGGTCGGAAATCTCTCCGGGTCCGGCTCGGTCGGAGAGATTTCCGGCCCGAATCAGAATCGGCCCCTAAGTCAGATAATAAGACATGCCATTGGTTGTGCTCTGTAATTGATATTTGTTTGTATTATATATGGGGAAAGAGTATTCCTTTCTGTATATAGGACGGACACCGATAGATGGCACGGTGTTCTACATTGAGCACACCTATAAAATGTAGTACTGCTACAATACTGGGATAAGACAGAGACGGAGGTGCTGACCTGTTCTTGTAACCACTGCCATTCTTCTTTTTTCTATAAATCATATATTTAAGACAGGTCATGTACTTTAAAGTTTTGCATGTCCCGGTAGTGAAAAACTCCCAATTTCGTTTTTCACTACTGCAAGGCCTGGCTCTCCCACAGGATAACATTGGTATTACCTAATTACCTCCTTTAAGTGTAATCTCCAATTGTGGAGAGATAGACGTTTCAAATTTGGTGTCACTGAACTCACAATTTAAAATCACAACTTCTGGTGAAGTTGGATTTTAAGTTCCAGTTTAGCAAATGCCACTTTTAGAAAGTTGGCATTTACATACTTTAGCCTTTTGGTGCCTTCCTCCTGTCTCAGAAGCCAAGTCTGGGGTGGATGACAGCTAGCTTCCTGCCTTCCCTCTATACAGCCACACACAAAGGAAGGGTAGGTGTGAGTGAGTGGACATCTGCATGCTCATTGGTCATCCTGGGCAGGAAGAGGGAGGGGAGCTGACACTTACACCTGAAAGGGCACTGTCTTGCCCCACACAAAGAGTTGCATAACCCCCCCCATAGTGAGATGGAGCCATGGAAGGAGGGGCAGAGACTCTGTGCACTTCAAAGCTTTCTTTGAAGTCTCCCCCACTTTAAAGGCACCACAGGGCATAAGTACTGGACCTCTGACACCATGAATTCAGTACATTTCTGGATCTCTGATTACTCTGCGAGGAAGAAGAACCTCTGTGCTGCTGAAAGGACTGCCATCCTGATGAACTTTTGCGTTGCTAGACTCTTGCTCTGCTGTGCTCTTGCTTTGCTGTGCTTCCCTGCTGCCTGCGGTTCACCTGCCTGGATGAGAAGGACTGAACCTGCATCACCTGAACCCAGAGTGACTCTAAGGCCTTGCTGGCTTGCCTCCTGTTCCAAGTCTCAGGGATATCAAAGACTTAAACTACCTGCACGTGGACTCTGCAAGCTGTGAGCCTGCCCTGCAAAGTGGTGCCACCCCAGTCCTGGTCTATGTTCCTTCTAAGCTGCACGCATGCGCGCTCGCAGCCTTTCTACTTTGAGCGCTGAGACTCGCTCAAGGAGCGCGCTCTTCGTTCCTAGATTTGATAGAGATTAAAAAGAGGTGTGAAAACTCCCTTTTCTCTTTTCATGGCAGGCGCACTAGGAGGCCCAGCAAATGCATCAGTGACGAAAGGGGCTGTTTTCTTTAATTTCAGTTCAGAGCGTTTTATGAGGTGGGCGGCAGGCAGTGTGAAATAAACATGTGTGATTGTGTTTCATATGGCACAGAGATGGTGAGCTTGTAAAATTACTGCCAAAGCTGCTGACTTTGGAACTGGGAAAACATGTTCCAGTCTGATGCTCAGGTAATGCGCTCCAATACTTTCTGGTTGTGTTTGTTACATAAAACTGCAACAACAACAAAAACAAATTCAGGATGTTTTTCAGTTTAGTTTAAAAAATCACTTTTAATAAATCCTTCGGCACACAATCTGATGAACTAAGGTCAGGGCCACTAGAATTATGCTGCAAGGAAGCACCAAAATATGCGGCAGAGTTGACTAAATTAAGCGGCAAGATAAGGCAAATCACGTGGCATAATGCAGTACATTTTTTGATTGTATTACTTCATTGTTTTGTCATTTTTACACATGCACAGCTTTTACCTCATTACTACTAGTTTAACAACCAAATGCAGAAATAACTGAAAGATGACCAGTTAACAACTGCTAAAGACTTTCCACTGCCTCCAAACACATGATGCCACATTTTTAGTAACCTTTGATCCGTTTGACCTAGAAACAATTTTTTTTCTCAAAATCTGCAGTTTATGCAACAGACGATGGATTATGTGGGAAGTACAGCAAATCTATAGTTATGAGAAAAAAATCAAATAATTCTAGTGGCCCTGACAAAGGTGAAACGATTCCACATTTTAATTTTTGAATTTTGAAAACACCTTACCATATTTTTACGTGATCTGTGCTACATGATTGACATGCCACATATTTTCAAGGCTCGGATGGTGCATGGGCTCTTCAGAGCTAGAGCTGACCATTGGCTCAGCTGTCCCTGTTAATGTGTTGGCTCGACCACCTGTACCTTGCACCATAGTCAGAGCCTTAGGAATTATGCGGCAGTGGAGGACCAATTTATGCAGCAAGGAAATGCAAATTATGCGGTGTAATGTGGCATATTTTGTGATGGTATTACTATAATATTTTGGCATTTTCACACATTCTAACACTGTCTGGGCAAATGTTGCACCACATTAGTGCTAATTTAACACCCAAATACAACAATTAGCAACAGAAAGGTGACCAGTTAACCTTTGCGAAGGGTCTTCCACTTCGCAGCAATACAGGTAGTCATGGTTTTAGTACCTTTTGATCCATTCAAGCTAGAAAAAAAATTGGGGGTTTAAAATCTGCATATTATACAATAGATGATAGGTTATGTGGCACATGTGGCAAACCCAAAGTTATACGGAAAAGGCCATGACCGTGCATAATTCCAGTGGCCTTGACCTTAGTACAAGGAATGAGGGTTCTGTCAAGCATAGGTTTTGTATTGGAAGGGGATCCTTCTAGTGGTAAAAATATTCTTT
This sequence comes from Calotriton arnoldi, assembly GCA_963921515.1. Classification (NCBI taxonomy): domain Eukaryota; kingdom Metazoa; phylum Chordata; class Amphibia; order Caudata; family Salamandridae; genus Calotriton; species Calotriton arnoldi. The sequence continues at coordinate 125,396 of CAWUFW010017564.1, forward strand.
ACGACTTGTCCCACTGTATGTTTGTAGCAAAGAGCAACACACATAAAAAGTTTGAAAAATATGGAGATTTTAAAAATATACTCCACTGTTATACCTGCCTTGAGGAGACGTCATTTTATGGCTCCCATCCCTGTCTTAACTCTGGCAATTACTTGGGGTAGGATTCCAGACCATTGTTCTTTTGCCCACAATGCCAACTCAGTTTGGACCCAGCCATATGCAAATCAGTCTTGACTGCACTGATTTTGCTAAGATTTTTGTGAAGTGTCTCCCTGGGTTTAGCTCTGTGCAGTCTCTGGGTTGGGGAAGAGTCATTCAAACAGAGAATGAAACCGGTCCCAGGCAGGCCCTGGTAAAACTCAAAACAGAGGATACAGTGGAGCAGAGGCCAAACAATTGTTCAATGGGTCATGCAGGAGCTTGTCATATGGTAGAAAAGAGGACGGGAGACAGGGTGGAAGCTGATGGCTAAGGTGAAAAGGCAGCAGAAATTTAGAAAAAGAGAAGGGTGGGATTACATAGAGATGGATAGAATGAGGTTCGGAGGAGGAGGTCAACTGTGGCGGTGAGATATTAAGAAGGGAGAGATTGGAGGGATGAGATCGGGATATGAAGTAGAGAGAATAAAGATAGAGGAGAGACAGCATTAGAAAATGAACAAGGCCATAGAAAAGAAAGAATAGAAAGGAAGATGGCAGAGTAGAGAAAAGGAGAAAAGATAAGTAGGAAAATTGGAAAGAAAGAAAAGGTCTTGGATAGGAAAGGAGAAACATAATAGAAAGATGGAGAGGAAAGAAGATCTCAGAGTGCGAGAGAGAGGGGAGATGTGAGTGTAGAGAAAAAAGTAGCCATGCAAGGAGATGATGAGCTATGGAAGTGAGATAGAAAAGGGAACAAGTGAATAAGCAAGATATGGAGGGAGTAAGGGGAGTTAAATGTAGAAAGGAAAGAAAAAAAGGGAGGGAGAGGAATAAGGAAGAAAAAGACGATAAAACAACCAAAAGGGGAGAAGTAGACCACGAAGTGACAAAGAAGGAGATCGGAGACCAGAAGAGGAATGAGATGGGTAAGGGAGAAGTATTCAAGGTATACATTTTATAGAGTAAAGTTGGAATGAGAGTGAGTAGGGAGATTAGAGGGAGTCTGTGGGAGAGAGAGAAGAGGAGGAGGACATAGATTAAAGAGAGAAGATAGGATGAGGGAGAAGAGAAGCAGAACAGAAATATAGAAAGAAAAGTGGGGAGGGTAAGGAGGAGCAAGGAGAGAAGAAAAAACTAAAAAAAAAGGGAGGTAAGAGATAAGGACAAGCAAGAGAGATTGAGTGGTAGTGGATAGGGATCTGAAAAGGTGCAAGGAGGAGAAAGAGCAACATGGAGATATCAAATAGAGAGGAATTGCAGTTAGAACAATGAGAGCACAAGATGCTGTGGCACCCATGGCCTGGGGTGCGAGAAGCCCACTGCACCCCTGTAATGGGTGTCTTTAATACCAACCCAGAGGTAAGGGGAGCATTTTTTTCTTGTTTGCATTAGGGCCCATGGCACCCTTACTAAGCCGCTAATTTTGGTAGCTTGCATACCTCACATGCTTGCATATTAACTAAGTTATTGCTTGTCTTCAGTGCACACAGCCTTAGCTGCAGTGCACGAAGCACATTTATTGCCGCACATAGAGGAAAATAATTAAAGGGATCATTGGTCCTGGTCCCTTGTAAGTGAGGCCTAAGGTGCTCTACATCCACAACCCACTCATCCTCATCAGAACCGGTGTATCTTTGCCATTGCATGAGTCGAAACCAGCACAACCCGTTGTTGCGTGGAGTGGACCCGGCGCATCACCCTCGGAACCAACAGATCGCTTTTGGAATTGACACCACCTCCTGCGGGAGCAGCAGCTGCACATCACATCCTGAACCAGTGCCTCGCACTCGGAACTGATGCACCGCTGCAGTTGTGTGGAGAAAATTGAAGCATCTCGTCCACTGCAATGCTCGAAACCAACGCATCGCTTCGCTGCAACTCGCATCCTCGTCTACGACGACGCATCCCGGATCAAGGTACTTTGATTCAGTGGGCACAAGTGGGTCCTGCATCAGGCCCACACTCCCTCGCGGTTGGCCTGAACATTTGACTTTGCCCTGGTCTAATGGGGCCCTGACAACCCATTTCAACACTTATTGAATCTAACCACTATTTTGACATTTGCTCCTTACAAATTCATATCTCAACTTCTACTTGTTGGGTTTTTGTCATTTTGGTCTTGTTTAATTTATAAAATAATAATCTATTTTCCTAACCTGGTGTGTAGTCTTTTTGTGGTGTTTTCACTGTTTAAAGTGTTGCACAAATACTTTACACATTGCCTCTTAAGTTAAGCCTGACTGCTCTGTGCCAAGCTAGCAGAGGGTGAGCACAGGATAATTTAGGGTGTGTTGTGACTTACCCTGACTAGGATTGTGGTTCCTGCTTGGACAGGGCGCATACCTCCGCCAACCATAAACCCAACTTCTAACATTGGTGATCAGCCATACAGTCACTAGGTGTACACCACCCATCCACTTCCAAGACCATTTCGGATTGTCTTCAATTTTTCCCTGCTTTACATTTTGATTAATCCTCCACATCATGTCTCTGGCTGGTTCTGCAACTGGAACCATGGAATTTGAGCTGGCCAGACTGGAAGACTACACAGTGGCTCAGTTGAAAAGCTTTTGCAAGGAGATGGTGGTATCTTCCCAGCAAACCACAAAGGAGGTGGAATCTCAAAAGGCCTTGAGGGCCTGGGCAGAGACCCACTCCCAAGAGAATTATGGACTAGGAGAGTATGGGAATGGCTCTTCTGAGGAACCACCTGCAGCAGTTGAGGGGGACACCCCTTGGATTTGAGCTCCCTGTGAGAGCAAGAATCAATGTTTCCGCCTGTGCTTATCCCCAGAGAAGCTGAGGGAGAGGACAGAGAATTCAAGCTTCAGATGGCCAAATTAAAGATGAAGGCTGAAGAGAAAAAAGCTGAGGCTGACAGAGCCTTAGCAGGGAAGAAACTTCTTTTGGCTTCTGAGCTTAGTCTGAAAGAGCTGAACATCAAGGCCAGGCAGTGGGATTCCATCAGTGATGGTGGCAGCACAAATGCAGTACCTGATGGAGACAAAAGGTTTCGCATACCCAAGGATTTGGTGCCAATTATGTGGAGGAAGATGACATTGATAAGTGTTTTCAGCTTATGAGGTCGCACTCAAAGTACACAGAGTTCATGAGGAGCACTGGGGGGGGGGGAGTGGTCTGTGGAAACACATGCCAACACTTGGGAGGGACACACTTCTGACATTAAAGGTGGGGACCAAACCAAGTACACCCCTATGAAGGCCATTTTGATTGCCTAATTTGTGCTGACTCTCGAAAAGTATCGCCAAAGATTCAGGGGCAGCCAGAAGCTCCCCAACCAATCCGGGATAGATTTTATTGATTACTCCAGTAAGGCACTGAATGGCTGGGTGAGGGACTGCAAAGTTAGTGATTTTAATGGGTTGATTATGCTCGGTATCTGTTTTACAGAGTTGCGCCGGCACCTAGTTGACAGTAAGCTGACTGTGATCCAAACCTTTAGAGGTTTAGATATTCTAGCTGCTGATTATTTAGTCAGTAGACTTTAGAGTTATTTTAAGGCCTGTCTTTCATTCCCCTGAGCTTTCTTGGGACCTGTCTCTAGTTTTATTATTTTTAAAAGCAATATTGGGAGAGCTGAACTTATTTTTTTTTCATTCAAGGTGGTATTCTCAGCAGCAATTTGTTCTGGCAGGAAACCAAGAGAACTGGGTGCTTTACTGTGTACTGAACCTTTTCTTCTAAATAACCTGATTTTAAGATGAAGCCCCACGATCCGGATATGCCTTTTTCTTTCCACGTTACACAGGATTGGGTTTTGCCAGTATAGTTCCCATCTCCCTCTTCTCTGGTGGAAGAATTATTATATACGTTAGATGTCTACTCGGCATTATCAATATATGGTGAGAAAAGACTTCCTTCATGAAGGTGGACTGTCTATTGTGGCATTTGGTTTAGCAGGTCAAGGTTTATGTCCATTTTCATCGACTTTGAATAGGCGGCTTGTGGGAAGCTGGCTCTGTATATTATATTATCACTAGGAGGTAATACCGTGCACAGCTTCCGGGGTTCCGCAAAAGTGTACGGGGCTCAATGTAAAACCCAAAGTGCTTTATTTGTGGTAGTGTGGTCGAGCAGCCTTAGGCCTAACACAGAGGAGTGCAAGACATTTATTGCACAACAGTGATCAATAATGGACACACGATTAAAGAAGGAGTTACAGACCAATTTAAGAAAACTTAAACTTGGTTCATATTTTATTTTAAGACCAGAGTCTTCACATTACGGTAAGTACAGTTTTCATTAAAAATACTTTTCAGGTTTCACAAGTTTGACAGTGCAAATTTCAGAGCAGTTCAATATTAACCTGTGGAAAAAAACAATTGTGCCGTGTAATAGGTACATATACCACTTACAGTTCCAGTCCAGTCTTCGGGTTTCTCAGGCCAACACTGCGGGCAGTGTCAGTTGTGGGGGGACTGAGGGCACCCAAAAGGTGCGGGATTCAGTATCTATGCCGAGTAACGTAGTGAGTTGGTTTTCAGCAGGCCGCCAACAGAGTTATCATCGAGGTCACCGGCGGCAGGCTGCTGTAGTTCGGATGGAGGAGTTCCGCCGCCGTCGGACTGTCACAGAGAGGTCGCGGTTGGGTGACAGTGCAAGAGGGGAAGGAGGAGGGTGACAGGGCCACTTGCAGTAGGGTACGGGCTCTTGGGCACAGGGCTGGGCACAGCTCAGGTTGTGGGGCCGAGAGGATCCCTCAAGGTCATGGAGGCCGTCATGCTGCAAGGTGTTCTTCTGACAAGGTAGAGTCGCGTCGACACAAGTGCTGGTCCTCTACCACTGCGGGTAGGGAGTTATTTAGTAGCAGTGAGTCACGTTGACACAAAGGTTGGTCCTCACCACTGCTGTTCTGGAGTTCTTGGGTAGCAGTGAGTCGCGTCGAACCCAGGGTCGGTCCTCACCACTGCGGTTCTGGTACAGGCAGATGCCGGGGACTAGAGCCTCTAGTCCTTAGGGAGGTTCTTGGCACTTCGGTGAAGCTTGAAAGATTTCCGGAGTTTCTAGAAGAACAGCAGGTCCAGTGGTCAAACAGGTTGCAAGTGACGGGGTTCTTGCCGAGTTCTGTTTGCAGCAGTTCAGTTCCTGGTCCCGCATTCCACCAGCACTTTTCAAACAATGGGCAAAAGACTGGGCAGAAATCTTGGGCCCTCTTTTTCTGGAAGTTAGATCCCTTGGCATAACTCCAACTTCATGGAAAGGCTCAATGGAGACAAGTCACTACCAAAAAACTACCGCTTGGTGGCCTTGATCGACAAAGGCAAAATATTTAGCAGGTACTGTGCTGGCGGAACTCACATCATGGGCAGCAGAGAGTGCAATAATCCCACTAAACCAGACAGGATTCTGTAAAACGTCAGGCATAACAATGAACATCTTTGCTATTTCACAACTCATAGATGCGGCAAAGGCCTTGAATCTCCTGTTACACCTCTGCTTTATCGACTTTAGCGCAGCCTTCTACCATGTAGACAGGGCAAGGTTGTGGGGGAAGCTGGCCCGCTGGGAAATTTCCCAACCTTAATTAAACATGCTAATACTTCTCCTTACAGACACAATGGTACAGGTGAAATTAGGGCCAGTTACGCACCTTTCCAGACGAGTACCAACAACCAAAGGCCTGAAGCAGGGGTGCATGCTCGCTCCCACCATATTCAACTTATTTCTGGCCGACTTGACGCAGGAACTCAACACTAGTAATTCCCATGCCCCTAGGCTGGGAGGAAAGACCTTAACCAGTTTCCTGTATACTGACGATTTGGTCCTGGTCAGCCACACCCAGGTGGGACTACAATATCTCCTAAACAAAATGCAGGATTACACTACGGAGAACAGCCTGAAGGTAAACTGTGAAAAAACACTAACAATGACCATCAACAACAAGAGAAAAAGGCCACGGACATGGCACCTGGGCAACATACAAATACAGTCGGCAGATGACTATAAGTACCTTGGCATCGTCATCGACAAAGAAGGCCTCTTTGCCCGACAGAAAGAACTAATCAAACGGAAAGGGCTGGCACTAGCAGTAACACCAAAAAACCTTAAATCTAAACTGATGGGGCCCACACCTCAAGATTGCACAAGCCAAAATACTTCCAACAATCACCTACAGCAGCGAATCCATGCAAGGCAGAGACGCCAAGATACTGGACAGCACCCTAGTCAAGGCCTACAGAATTATGTTCATCCTCCCAACATATACCTCACCAGCTCAGATACGGCTGGAGTTCGGCCTGTTAAAACAATCCTTGGCCAGGCATGGAGCTTACATTATCTGCTGGAATAAGATCAGGAACGCTTCTCCAAACACCTTAAACCAACTATTATGGCATGATCTACTACAGAGAGACACATCGCCTGCAAGAAGCTACCTCCAGGAGTCCCTGGCAACAACGGGGCTGTCTCATCTCTGGAACGTACACATCCACCAAACAGGTTTTAAAAACCTGGCATGGAGAACAATAAAACAGCTTTCACTTGTGGAAAACAAGGCCACTTTCTCGGCTCCAGCTCATGCCTGGATGACCTTAAACAATTATACAACTCTCACATCTCAAAAATATTTTAATCAGGGTTACCCTAGATCTATTAAAACGCATTCCTTGGGGCATCATCTGGGCATACTCCTGTGTGCCTTGAACTTTCCACCCTGGTTGAGGGACCCGACACAAACTTCCTGCCGCTTATGTGGCAACGGAACAGAAGACCTCCTGCACCTACTATGTACCTGCAAGGAGCTGCTGGAGGAAAGAAGGCAGCTTCTCAAGGCTTCTTTAACCAAAGAGGGATTCATTCACAGAGGTAAGCAGTGCTGGCCTGCTTTAGGCCTGAGGAACCGCAGCTAAACTGCAGGCTGGTAAAATGTCTTACGCTACTAGAAAAGAAAATGCCACCGGCCACTGAAGGGAACAGGAGCCTGGACGCACCGAGCCCTGCAGATCCGAGCCGCAAAGCATCAGGATGCACTGCTCACTGACCTACACTAGAAATGAGAACAGAGTTCATATTGTTGATAACAAAGTACTATCTATCAAGCCAGCGCTCTAAGAACTCAAACAACTGATGTCTCAAACAACTTCATTGCACAGCACATTGCACTTAGACAGAATTTAATGACAAGCTGCCTAACATTTCATATTTCTAATCACACTTATGTGTATTTATGGTGTTAAAGTCGCTCGATTATTATACAGTTGTTTTTATTAACTATGCAATAAACTTAAACTTAAATTTGGTCCGGCAGCGGTCGTCTTCCGTCTTCTCCTTTGGTCCATCGGATTTGAGGGCCAGGTTTGGGAGAGCCACCTAAATACTAAACTTAGGAGGCGTTTTAGGGTAGTAGCAGGTAGTGCCAGTGGGCACCTTACCTGGGGTGACTACACCCACTATTGTGCCAACCTCCAGGGGGAGGGGCATAGACCTAGCCCTGATTGGAGGGGTACCCCCATCTTCAAGATGGCAGGGAATAAAAGTTGTGCTTCGCCTCGTTTCCCCCACTTTAGGGGTGGGGTTGACAGAGGTGGGCACATCTTCTATCTTTTTGAATTTTCCCACCCAAAGTGAGGCTGTAAACCAGGGGCTGCCATCTGCTGCTAGCAGCAGAAGCTTGGGTTAGCATTACAAAGACGGCAAGCCTTTGAAGCTTCCCTCTTCGCGCACTGGCCCATCCTGGGGGAGGAGGCATGGCACCTCTGCCCTGGATGTGCAATGTTTCTGGTCCTAGAGAGCAGGGGCTCTCTACCCAGGGGTCCAGAAACGTGTCTGGTGGTGGCTGGCTGCCTACAGCAGGTTAAAGACCACACCAGGGTTGGTAGGGGTCCAGGGAGCACCTCTGAGGTGCCCTCTGGGTGCATGATACAATAAATCCCACACTGGCATCAGTGCAGATTTATTGAGAGGAGTAGTTTAGTACCAAACACTCCTATATTCAGTGGAGCCATCATGGTGCTGTGGAACTCAAGTTGTCGAGTTCCCAGCCCATGTACTCTCTATGGCTTCACTGACACTTACAATATCAGGAATTGCTGCACAATATTGTAGGGGCATGTCTGCTCATGTAGATATGCACTCACCTGTAGTATAGTGTCCCCTGCCTTAGGGCTGGGAGGCCTACTAGAGGGGTAACTTAACTATGCTGTCAGGCAGTTCTAGCTGGCATGGTATCCAGGCAGCATGCCATGTCTACTTTGTCGTTTTCTCCCTCACAGGGGCATGCAGGCTGCAAGTGCAGTGGCATGGTCCCAGTGAGGGGGGTGCAGCTCCTAGGCCCTAGTTAGCCAGGGTACCATTTACTAGGTACTTACAGGGGGCAGAAGTACCAATTTGGGGTTTGTCTTAGAGAAGGAGCACTGGCACAGGGGATCTGGTTGACAGGGACCCTGTGCACTACATTTGAAACCACATCAAAACCATGCAAAAAGTGGGGGGGGGGGGTAACCATGCAAAAGAGGCACTTTCTCACACAACTCAAACAGACAGTAATGTTTGCTTATGAGAAGGAGGGCATGCCCTTACCAGATTCTGTTTAAGGAAGAGCTACCGGGCATGGCCACTTCCTGGGCAGTGCTGTAAGGTGCAACCATGAAGGATGTGTGTTTGGTTGGCACGTCGGCTATATTACATACATTCACATTACTATCTCCATCCAGGTGGGCATAGGGTAAAACATATTCAACTGTACAACACATCTAGTAATAGCCCCATTTGCACTCAGAGTCAGCCTGTGTGTCCCCCAGCTTGTGTGGCCAACAAAGGCCATAATCTGTTTTACGTGCAGGAGTTTTCTACTTCTTCCAATTATAAGAAAGAGCTACTTTTGCCACCCTTAAGCATTGTAGGATGGCATATCATTCCCGTTTGGTCAGTAATTTCTATCCAAGGGGATCAGGTCCTATATCATAACTGAAGGGTCATCGGTTAGAGGATATCCAAGCATGTGGCTTAGTGTTTCCCAGACTCATCCCAGAATGACTTCACCACCGGACAATCCCACCATGTGAAAAGTGCCGTAACCCGTGCACCACACCATCTCCAACAGTTCCCTGTGGTGTTTGGAAAAGTGTGACTCAAACGTGCAGGGTTGTAATACCATGCATCCTTTATAGTGAATATCCTAATTTTAGGACTTATTGAACTTTTATGAATATCATGTTGCACAGTCTCCCATTGTTTTGACAGGATTTCTCTATTAAGTGCATTTTCTTAGGTTGACATGTGAGACCATTTTAGACTTGTACTTGCTGCCAGTAAAGTTTTCACATAACAAGGATATCCCTCCCTTTCAACCCACCATTTTAGGAAGAATAATTTAGAATTGGGTCCGTTCTCTAGCTGCTGCCTTTCGGATTGTAGGCTCAGTCAGGAGCGTATCTTCAGGGGGGTGTATGGGATGGAACACCTCCCCCCCCCCAGTAAACTTTCAGAGTCGGGTCACAACAGCTCTAGTCGGTCGTATGATGATCGGGTTCAGTTACCACCATCAGGCAGGGAGCTTTGTGAGGGTGAGATGAGCAGGCCAGGCACACAGAGGATGGGCGCAGTTTGGATTTAAAATTGTGCGCCCAGGACCCCGATTTTGTGCCCATTCTTCAGTGACTCAATGTACAGCAGCAGGGCAATGTGGCTGGATCAGAAATTGGGACAGTCTTCTTCGTCCCCCAGCCAGTTTATGTCGGGTTGTTTTAATCCACTGCAGCAGAACTGTATTTCTACCACACACAGCTATAAAATCCAACCTCAGAACTGTGTGCCAGGTTTCTTTTGGTGCCACCTCAGATCAGGACAGTATTCGTCACATTCACTCAGGAAATAAAAGTCGAGCCTTTTTCGTTAGACTCAGGGTAACCAAGTCCCACATGCCTGGCTTTCCTCCAGCTCTGCTATGGCATGTCACCCACCTGTCCCTGCACTGTGTAATAGGGGGCAGCAGAGCCTGCCATGGGCAGTGACAATCACGGTGCAGAACGGTGTATTTTAAGTCAGAAGTCAACTCGCTGTCGATTCATTTTTCAGGTCGAGCCTAGGCAGCGCGTGTGTGCTGTCTACAAGTCCTGCTGTATTCAATAAAGGACTTTGCTCCAGCCTGCTGCTTACCCTAGGTTCAGTCTAGCGTTGCTCTTTTTTGCTGCCGCCTAACTGGTTCACGCAGTGATACGTCACTTCTGTTTTTTGCAGCGGAGCACTGGCCAAGTACAGTTTCCTTATGCTTGCATTGATTTTTTGTAATTGTTGCATTATGCCCCTTTGATTTTCCGCCCATCACTTTCTGCCCGTCGCTGCTTCTTTTGTTTTTTATTATTCCTTTAGAAAATCTTTTCACGAGCGCTGTTTTAACTCACACATTTTCTGCTCATGCAGCTTTATGTCACGCTGCCTTCTGACGCCTCCCAGACCGCAATGCTACCCCCCCCTTGCCCAGATGATTGCTGTAGCTCGTCACATTTCATGGAACTTTAGAAGTCATTGTTGCTATCCGCGCACTCCTCCCCGTTATCGTTGTTTGTTTTTCTTATCCTGCCTTTAGCTTTAGCATGACAAAGAAGAGCTTACCCCCATTGCGTGCAGTACAGTGAACAAAGAGAGTTGATTGGCAGAGATCAGAGGTCGAGGCAGGACACAGTGACATGAACTAGTACCCCATGTTGACTTCCATGTTGTTTTTCTGGCGAGTGCTGCATTAAATGACGAGAGGGTTGTGAAGAGTCTTTTTTAAGAGACTTGGACTGCTCTGTGTTGAGCGGTTTCCTGTGGAAGGAGGGACATGAGTGGTGTGGTGTTGTGTGCACTGTCCTGTGTGCTTTTCACTCATCAGTCTGCTTTCTGTCGGATTCTCCAGGATTGCAGGGTGGAGTACTCTATGTGGCTAATGGAGGTTCCTTTAGAAATCCACAGGGACACCTAGTAACAGCCTGTGGTACTGCACCCTTTCCCTGATTCGTTGATTTTCTATTATTGCTTAAGATACTGCGGGGAGTCCGAAACTCCCTTGTGTCCTGTAGCACTGCCCCTCTTTGCTGTCCTCGTCACCGTGTGTAATTAACATTGATTCACATTGCAGCTGGCTGCCGCTCTCTATGGCCTTTTGGTGTAGCGCTGCCCCTCTTTGCTGTCTTCTACGCCGCTCTCTATGGCCTTTTGGTGTAGCGCTGCCCCTCTTTGCTGTCTTCTACGCCGCTCTCTATGGCCTTTTGGTGTAGCGCTGCCCCTCTTTGCTGTCTTCTACGCCGCTCTCTATGGCCTTTTGGTGTAGCGCTGCCCCTCTTTGCTGTCTTCTACGCCGCTCTCTATGGCCTTTTGGTGTAGCGCTGCCCCTCTTTGCTGTCCTCGTCACCGTGTGTAATTAACATTGATTCACATTGCAGCTGGCTGCCGCTCTCTATGGCCTTTTTGTGTAGCGCTGCCCCTCTTTGCTATCTTCTACGCCGCTCTCTATGGCCTTTTGGTGTAGCGCTGCCCCTCTTTGCTGTCTTCTACGCCGCTCTCTATGGCCTTTTGGTGTAGCGCTGCCCCTCTTTGCTGTCTTCTACGCCGCTCTCTATGGCCTTTTGGTGTAGCGCTGCCCCTCTTTGCTGTCTTCTACGCCGCTCTCTATGGCCTTTTGGTGTAGCGCTGCCCCACTTTGCTGTCTTCTACGCCGCTCTCTATGGCCTTTTGGTGTAGCGCTGCCCCTCTTTGCTGTCCTCTTCACCGTGTGTAATTAACATTGATTCACATTGCAGCTGGCTGCCGCTCTCGAAGGCCTTTTGGTGTAGCGCTGCCCCTCTTTGCTGTCTTCTACGCCGCTCTCTATGGCCTTTTGGTGTAGCGCTGCCCCTCTTTGCTGTCTTCTACGCCGCTCTCTATGGCCTTTTGGTGTAGCGCTGCCCCTCTTTGCTGTCTTCTACGCCGCTCTCTATGGCCTTTTGGTGTAGCGCTGCCCCTCTTTGCTGTCTTCTACGCCGCTCTCTATGGCCTTTTGGTGTAGCGCTGCCCCTCTTTGCTGTCCTCTTCACCGTGTGTAATTAACATTGATTCACATTGCAGCTGGCTGCCGCTCTCTATGGCCTTTTGGTGTAGCGCTGCCCCTCTTTGCTGTCTTCTACGCCGCTCTCTATGGCCTTTTGGTGTAGCGCTGCCCCTCTTTGCTGTCCTCTTCACCGTGTGTAATTAACATTGATTCACATTGCAGCTGGCTGCCGCTCTCTATGGCCTTTTGGTGTAGCGCTGCCCCTCTTTGCTGTCTTCTACGCCGCTCTCTATGGCCTTTTGGTGTAGCGCTGCCCCTCTTTGCTGTCCTCTTCACCGTGTGTAATTAACATTGATTCACATTGCAGCTGGCTGCCGCTCTCTATGGCCTTTTGGTGTAGCGCTGCCCCTCTTTGCTGTCTTCTACGCCGCTCTCTATGGCCTTTTGGTGTAGCGCTGCCCCTCTTTGCTGTCTTCTACGCCGCTCTCTATGGCCTTTTGGTGTAGCGCTGCCCCTCTTTGCTGTCTTCTACGCCGCTCTCTATGGCCTTTTGGTGTAGCGCTGCCCCTCTTTGCTGTCTTCTACGCCGCTCTCTATGGCCTTTTGGTGTAGCGCTGCCCCTCTTTGCTGTCTTCTACGCCGCTCTCTATGGCCTTTTGGTGTAGCGCTGCCCCTCTTTGCTGTCTTCTACGCCGCTCTCTATGGCCTTTTGGTGTAGCGCTGCCCCTCTTTGCTGTCCTCTTCACCGTGTGTAATTAACATTGATTCACATTGCAGCTGGCTGCCGCTCTCTATGGCCTTTTGGTGTAGCGCTGCCCCTCTTTGCTGTCTTCTACGCCGCTCTCTATGGCCTTTTGGTGTAGCGCTGCCCCTCTTTGCTGTCTTCTACGCCGCTCTCTATGGCCTTTTGGTGTAGCGCTGCCCCTCTTTGCTGTCTTCTACGCCGCTCTCTATGGCCTTTTGGTGTAGCGCCCCCCTCTTCCAGCCCCCTTGGTACCGCAACCCTTGCAGGGGTGAGAAGTGGGCCCTTTCGTTATCTGGGGTTTGAAGTGGCTCATGTGGAGTTGATTATTTCATTGCTCCTCTGGCCTTTTTGGTGTCATAACTCGAGCTCACTTCCATATTATTCCCCTGCTTCAGGCTGCCACAACGAAAGGAAAAGCTTTTGCTGGCGAAAGCATCTGTTTGCACGCTTGGCTGGCTAGATTGAGACTCTACAGAAAGTTTTTTGTTTTTTTTTGGAGGAGGGGCGGGAGGGGGCGAAGTTTATCTGAACTCTTTGTCAGGGCTGGAGTTCTAACTATATTTCTGTTATATAGATTAGAAACAAAATGCTGAAACCACTCTTAAAAATGCCTCTAAAAAGAGCAACAATTAAATGTGAACATGTGAAGAGAGCATTTTCTGAAAGCCAGTTTCTCAAATGTTTGAACAGAAGCAACAAACATTGACAGCTAAACCCTGCCATGTAATAAGTTTGTTAATGTCAGGAGTGCACAGAGTTTTGTAATACCAGTAACGTTTTAAGTAGTTATTTGGCTACCCATAGGTCATGGACCCTTCTGCTTTATCTGTATTTGAAACCGCGCATAGTTGCCACGGGTGTTAGTTGGTGCGGAAAGTTGTATAGTTTTCTTACATTTTTAAAACTGTTTAGAACAGGAGTCTCCAACCTTTTCTGTAATAAGAGCCATTATGTTCAATGAAAATCAGTGTGAGCTACTAATATTAGAGTTGTAATTGTGACCACATTAGAAAAGATTACATTAGTGGCCACCAAATACTAAATTACCAGCAGTGAATCTCAGTTCATCGGGTCTGGTTGCCAGCAGTAATGTAGAAAAAGAGTTGTCAATGTGGAATGTCTCTACGCATGTAATACATAACAGCCATAGCTGCAATGCACCTGTCATAGGTAATATTAGTAATACGTTATTATTACTCAACATAATTACACTAAACTCCATACCACATAAATACACTCTACATAAATCCACTCTATGCCAGGTAGCAACACTCCACAAAAATACACTCCACATCATACCACATAATACCACTCAAAAGAATTTCACTCAACAGCACACAGATTCACGCCACACAATTCATAATTCCACACTACCGCCTCTCATCTCACAATTCCACTGCCCACTCACATCCCTCCCTTACACTCCCTGTCTCCTCTCTAAACTGCCTGCTCACACATGCTACCTTCCTGTACATACTGGATACAGGTCCACGTCTCACCCCTCCTCTAGGTGCCCCTTCCACTTCTCCCTCCCTCTTTCTCTCTCTCTCATACTCTCTCTCACACCACTCTCTCACTCTCGCACGCACTGATCCAGTATTTCTTATATTGGTTCACTGTAGGTCTTTCAGCACAGTTTCTTTCACATACCTTTTAAAAAATTGCAGACCTTGAACACACATTCTTCTCTTCTTCTTTCAGTGTCTTCTGCGTACACAAGTGCAGCCTCTTTATGTGTCTATAACCTTCTCTCCCCTTCTTTCTCTCTTTCTCACATAGTATATCTGGTACTCTATCTAGACTGCACTCTCCACTTCATGCACAAACTACCTATCCCTCTCAATCTTCCTCTCTATGTATTCTATACAACCCTCACCCCTATCTATTCACCATGCCACATATTCCAGCTGCACAAACACACTACACACCACACAATTCCACCCCTCACAATTCCTCCACTAACAATTCCAAATCAAACCATTTAATTCCACTACAAACAGCATCATCCCCAGTGGAAACAAAAAAACATAATTGAAAAACATTGTCATTTACAACGCCAAAAGATTTAACTTTAACAAATGCGAGACCGATTGCATTGCAAATGTTGTTTTTTATAGTAGCGCTTCACACTGCATGTCATTATGAAGCGCACTAGATGATGGGTGCTAAAGGCACCCTGGTGGTGTCAGAGTTGTATTTGGAATTTATAGCCACATGTTTGAATCCTCGTAAAATCACTCTCCAAGCCAATGTGCTTTTCAGAGCATTACATGTGATTTAGGTCTTTGATTTGCATTATGAGTAAGATACCTCCGTGAGTTAATGCTTTTTTTGCAGTGATCCACATGTAACCTGTGGGTCACAAGGTGCGATCCTGGTAAAATAACTCATTGAGTTATGCACCCACCTCAAACCTCTGCATGTGATGCATAAGGCATAAGCCTGGATCCCTAAAGCTTTTTTCTTACTCTTTCATTCTTCTAATGTGCATAAAACTGATTCAATTGTCTAGTAATAAACAAAAATGAGTTAGCAATGGTCTTTATAAATGGTTATTAGTGGTAGAACAACACACAGAATGTTTCAACAGGTTCCTCGCTTACCTGCCTCTCTCCCCTGTGCTGGTTCCCTCTCTCAGGCCTGTTCTGTACAGACATTGGATTGGAGCTCCTCATCCCGCTGCCATAGCGATGAGGAGGTCTACCTGGTGCTTTATCCTGTCCCTGCTTGCATTTCTAAACAGCAGGATGTGCTTGGTGGTCTGCTTGTTAACTGACATGCTGTCCTACAGCAGAGAGAACAATGGGACAGGTCTTCTGCTATGTATCCGCAGATCAAATCAGATTTCCTGTCTTTTGCTCTGACCTCTGCCGCCTCCTTTCAAGTCTGCTTTAATTGGCTCTTTTCATCTACTCTACTTGGGGTACTGGGTGATGAGAGGTTTCTTGGCTTGGACTCCCTGTTTCCCATCTTCTCACCTCAGCATGGTCTCTCCCATGTACCCTTTCAATGGTATATCCCTTCAAGTCATGTTCTAGTGAGTCACGAATTGAGGTTGCCCTTCACATGCCTGCTCCAGATATAGTGAGAGGAGTTGAGGGATATTAAATCCAATATGCCTGGTTCAGGTATGTTAGTGAGAGGGTCTGTGTTCAAGATAAGATGTTTGATGTGTGTGTGTATACCCAACATCCTGTAACCAAAGGAGATGGTTTCTAATTTTTTACCTTTAAATAAAATCCAACTAGCAGAATAATGGATTACCTGTGACGACATAATATGACCTCCGGATTGATGATGTAATTACAAGAAGATTCCATTACATGACACTGGTAGATTAGAGGAAGTGACATGGTGAGGCAGAAATACTCTAACATAAACGAGTTATTCTGAGCTCAGTAGCTCGCATTAACCTCTCTCTTCAGTACCTGTCCAGTGATGTAAGCAGCCCAGTAATTGGCATGTGAGGGTTGCATTTGAAACTATAAGGTGTTTTCTCAAGGTTGCCCCGAGAGTTTTCATGGGTTAGGACTCATTTTCCTAACACCACCCATATACTAAATAAGTTTTGGGACTATGCAAAAAGTGGGAACGTCATATACAGAAGCATAGAGTTACATACTGGACATCCCTGCAAAGCACACACGTAGCTACATCTCACAAAGCTTGAGAAAGCCAGAAAATGTGAACACTTTCAAACTTTGCTAGAAAACCACACTAAATATGTATCCAGACTATCAACAGAGTTCTTTTTTCCATGTGTATACAGTCACTGAGAGAGGAAGCATTTCTTTCTCACCTCCGGTAAGCTGCATTGCGATAATAACGTTAGTATTAGTAAACACAATCTGAATAATATTTTTTGACCACATTTATTTTAGCTGTCATGGTATCTATATTATATATAGTATAATGGTTCTAGCCCCCGTTCCTGGCTAGGCTTGACCCGACTAGGTCGCATCACTGCCCCAGATGTGTGGCGGAATAAGCTGATTTTACTCACTTGGCTTGGAATTGCGGCACTATACTTAGAGTTTGGGAAACAGTCCACTCCACACTGTCACGCATGACGAGGCTGACACTCACCCCAACCCCACTATTGACCCTGTTAGGTTATGTTAATCTAATACCAGCAACTGTTCACCACTTTACTGCAATTGCATTACCGTTGGCCAAACGAGAAGTTGCTTTACATTGGTGTGGTGTTTCCTGCCCTACTGAAGCGGCGTGGATACGTGACTTGACATATTATGATATTACAAGTGGAGTATATGCCTCTTTAGCGCCTCCCTCTTCGCGATGGAGGACATATGGCAACCGCTCTGAGACTATTTATTACTCTCAACTCCTGACACTGGTGAGGATGCAGAAGCCCCTCCTGTACCTCAATGATTATAGATGGATGGTATATCACATATACTTCTGTTATGTATGTATAATTTACTGTATTATTGTATATTTCTAAATTGTCACCTCAGGGGTGGGTTAGCTGCAGGGACCAGTAGCCCATTGGCCACTGTCCCTCATGCCCTCAACGCTCCATAACCTAGGATTAAAGGGGTTCCCCTGGCACGAAAACCTCAGTTCTGACTTTGAATCACAGAAGAGGCACAAAGAAGATGCAGTCACCAAAAACAGGACCTTGGACTCTGCCACAGCGCTAAGAGAGGACACTTAAGTGCCCTAAAGAGACCATATACTGGAACCGTGTGTTCGACATGTGTCCGTAGTGAAAGCTTGTTGCTCCGAGTGAGAAGGACTCCAGTGGACGCCAGAAACCGAAGCAAGGATTGGTGGGTCCAGTCCTTGCAAGCTGCAGGAAAATCGACATGCTGCGTGACGAGAATTGCAACCCGCTCGACCTATAGAGTGTGAGCCTGAAGAGAAGTGATGTCCTGCAAGTCTGGAGTGGTAACCAAGCTTTCTCCAGGTTTCAAACTGCTACTCTACTCATATTGTCCTCCAGTCGCCAAAGTAACCGTGGACTACATTTGACACTGCCAAGGCTTGGTGATCACCAGTCGGGTGATCGACCCCTTGAATGACATCTCCAGACCGAGAGCACCTCAAAGTGACATTGACCGACGTCAGCAATGACCCCACTGCTGTGTTCCGGAAGTTGGTGTCATTGAGCACGTGGCAAAGCATCTTTGGCGCGACCTACCCCGGAGCCTGACAGTTGCCAGCTAACCTCTGCACTTGGCACAGCCAAGCAAGGTAAAAGAAATCCAGCTGTTGAACTCAGGTCCTAGGACCTCATGGGCTTCTACTTTCCGAGGGTAGAGTTTAACTCCATTTCCAAGTGTGGTTTTGTCAAGTGGTGCAGGTTTGACAGCCCCGGCGGATCCCGCCTCACACAAAGGACAGCCAAGTCACCTCTACACCCGGACTCCCTGGGCAAGGTAATGAAGAAACGGCTGTTACTTAGTCTAGGGACGCGCATGACCCTATCCACAAGAGGGTTCATTTGAACTCGCCCTGCAAGTGACCAAGTGTCACATGTGTTTTTCCCCATTGGCTTCAATGGGACCAGTTTGACTCCTTTAATGCATTTATTTTTAAAAATCCACAACTCCGGTTGCATGTAAGATGCAAAGTTCGTTTTAGTGCCTATATTTATATAAAAATGCTCTACATTTTTGTAAATTGGTTTCCGTTTTCTTTCGAGTTGTGTCACTTACTTATTTGTCAATGTTGGTACTGTGAAATGCTTAACACATGGTTCTCTGCAGGGTGCCTGACTGCTCTGTGCCACACTACCAGGACTGCGCTAAGGTTTCTAAGGGCAAAACTGAGGTCCAGCTCTGTGGATTGGGAGGGTATTACCTGGTAAGGCCTCCCAGCCATACCACATAATATTGCACCTTCCAACATACATCCAGTCACATACCCACTCAGACACTCTTGCACCCATTCATAGAGCCACTCAGACACTTGTACACCCAGTCATAGATCTAGTCACAGACACGCACCCACTCACATACCCACTCAGACACTCATACACCCACTCACTTACACACTCAGAGACTCATGTACCCACTCACAAACCCACTCAGACACTCATGCACCCACTAATAGATTCATAATCCCACTGACAGACTCACTCAGACATTTAAGCACACATTCACAGACCCACTCAGACACTGACTCACTCATTGTCAAACCCACTGAGAAACGCATGCACCCACTCACACACACACTCAGAAAGTGATGTTTGTATTCACAAACCCACTGAGAAACTTATGTACTCACTTACACACACTCTTAGACACTCACAAAACTATTTACAGAGTCATTGTCATGTGGGTCAAGTCAAATTGAGAGTTATAAATCTTAAATACGTAGTTGTACATTGAATTTGTGCATTTGCTTTGAGGATCCATGATGGAGTCACAACTCCCATTTTTATTTAAAAAAAGGATTTAAAAAAAAATTATTCTGTGTTTGGTAATAGGGTGGCTCTTAGAAGAGCCTTTGGGTTTATTTTGTGTAGATGATAGCTACATATAAATGAGGATTCAGTCTTTCAAGTTGTTAAGGAATATCTTGTTGCCTTCCTCAGAGAAATGTACTCCATCACTTCTATATATAGGCTCCATGTCAAAGCGCAAGTTATTGTTGTAGATGGAGCCCATGTTGTGACCTCTGAGCAATGCAGAAACTGTTTTATTAACATGTTTCCTTGCTTTAACTATTTTTAGACAGAATTAACTGACCATTTCCATTTCTGCCTTTGGCAAATGTAAGAGTACACCAAGGCATTACCTTTATTTGGCCAAAGGTCTCTTTCATTGCGATTTCCAATCCTACCCCAGTAAGAGTGCCTAGGTCATTGCCACCACAGTGCACAAATAAGAGGTCTGGTTGTTGGCAATCTGCAATGGTCTCAACCAAAGGCAGCAGTTGCTGCCACTTTAACCCTCTCTCGCTAATCCAAGTTATATCCACATTAGGCAATGTTGGAATGGGTAAATACGATGTCAATGAATACCATGATATGTGCAAGCCCGACAACGGCAATACCAATAAATGAAATGTCAACATGTGCCATCACCTGAGCCCGCACAACTGTGTGGATGCCGACAGTAATGATATCAAGGTATGCCATAATTCATGTACGAATGACATTGTTGTTGACAGTAAAAGCAATGTCAATGTACATCATGATCTAGGAATGCATAACTATGTCAATATCAGTAAAGACAATATCAATGTACGCTATGACAACTGTATGTTGAGAATGACGATAAAAATGACACCATTGACTGACATATTATTTCCAGGAGTTCCAGTGAACTTGCATCCTTGCTGTCGGATTTGCCCAACATGATCTCCCCATCAACCCCGAATCAGAGATAGGTGGTCAGACAGGCCCTGCGACTCACATGCATGCCTATCGAATAAGAGGTCACAATAGAGGTCTCTCTCTTAACCCAAAGATAAAAGGCATACCCAGGGAAAACTCTGATCGATCCCACAGATAGATAGTTGCACCACAAATAGGTCTGAGGCAATTGGCCCCAAAAATACCCCAAAACTAGATACCACATGTAGAGAGGGACACTCAGCCAATCAAGATGTGACATGCATACCACACGTAATGATCACACGCTCCTCATGCCGGACATCTGGAAACATACAAACTGGCCCATATTTGCTCTCCCAGAGGTCGAGAGCCATCTGTGTCCTTATCAGATGCCCAAACTTGTTAATTTATAACTGAGATGCTTTTTAGGAATGTAGAAATAACTCTATAATTACTTTTTTGTACCTCACAGATGTATATAATGTCATCCAAAATTTTGTACCCTGAGAGACTTTCCTCAGACGCATTCTGTTGAGACTCTCCAGGCCGCTGCGTTTAATTAAAACAACTTTTTCCTGTTTGCCAAACGTCTCTTGACTTTTCTTTTCTTTAAGGTAAATTCATATCTGACCAACAGCAAACCCAAGTCCCTGTCAATGCCACTCTTTCTAGAACACTCTCTCACCCAAAACACATAGCTGTGACCCACAATCCACACTCCAACCATTTTGAAGGAAGGAGCAGTAGCACACAGGAGAAGGCTGCAGTTGAATGTGGCAGTTGGTAGAAGTGAAGGAATCTAAAATGGAAGAGTGGACCTGGTTTAAAAAAGGATGTATTTGATTATGTGGTTTAAATAATTCGGTAGCTAAAAATAGGTAGTGATTTAATAGGTAAAGTAAGTAGATCTGTAACTGGCTGTGGACAAAATTAAGATAAGTTAAGCTTTTGTGGATATGCTCATATTTTCAAGCAGCCAAAAGCACCTGCTACGGTTGAACTTGAAGCTGATAATGTTTTGTTAGATAGTGCTGTGAACATTTGACTTACTGGTACAGTAGAGTGTTTGAAACTAGGTTGCTATAGCAACTGTGGTAAAATAGGTTGGGGACGGGTTGCAAACACACTGCCGTTTGAAACTCCAAAGCAGAGTAGTTTAGACATAGCATGTGTGATGAAGTGCACATTTTCTAATTCAGCACTATCCTAGGATCTGAAATATAGTTAAAAAATTATAGTAATTGTAATTACTTTTATTTCGAACTTACTACCCCTGACAAGGTGTTGAAGTGCTTTTTCGGTGAGTAGCACGCCACTCCGGAACCCACAAAAAGGATTTGTGGTGATTTAGTACAGGGAATTATGAAATTAATTTGAGCGGTGGACATGTTAGTCTGTTGTTTGGATTGAAAAGGATAGTGGAGGGATAGAAGAGGAAAGAGTTTGCATTTATATAGCGCTTGTTACCCCTGATGAGGTGTTGAAGCTCTTTTTGGCGGGTAGCATGCGACTCCGGAACCCAAACAGGATTAATGGGGAATTAGTATAGGGGAATATGAAATTAATTTGGGCAGTGGACATGTGAGTTTGTTATTTGTATTGATAAAGGATATTGGAAGGATAGAAGAGGGAATGGTTTGTATTTATATACCGCATGCTACCCTTGATGAGGTGTTGAAGCGCTTTTCAATAGGTAGCACGCTACTCAGGAACTCAAACAGGATTAGAGGGTAATTAGTGTAAGGACATATGATATTAATTTGAGCGGTGGACATGTTAGTCTGCTATTTGGATTGAAAAGGATAGAATAGATAGGGGTCTAGAAAGTTTTTTTTTATTTGGAGCTCACAGCAGTAGGAGGAGGTTTGGGATGAATAAAGCGGGGGTGGAGGGATGGAGGGGAGATTAAGATGGAAGGGTTTAGAAAGGCTTGTTTGGGAGATCTGAATATTAAAAGTGGTATGAGATGATGCAAGGAGGGGTAGAGGAGGAAAAAGTCTAGAAAGTGCTCTTTTGGGGATCTTAGTAGTAGAATGGGGTTTGGGATGAGTGAGAGAGTGGAGGTTGATGATATATTGAGAGAGGCATAGGGTGAGAAATAGGGTAGTGCATTAGAGAGAGTAGTAGAATGAGGTTTGAGATGAGACAGAGAGTTGAGGGATAGGATATATTGAGAGTGGTATAGGGTGAGATATAGGGTAGTGTATTGGATATGCTGAATTAGAAGCAAAGTAATAAATATAAAGATACATAAGTACATGGAAGGTATATGGAAGAGGTGTGGTGCAGCGGCCAGGGCAGCTGACTTCGGAGCACAGGGCTCACGGTTCGATCCCCGGCTCCGGCGGCAGCTCAGCTCAGCACCTTGTGACTCTGGGCAATAGCTCACTTAATTTCCACGACGGCCCCCAGCGCCTTGAGACCCGTAAGGGTGAGTAGTTCGCGCTTTACAAATACGGATTTACATTTATATATGTATAGGAAGGAAATATATGTAGATTTAAGTTGTATTTAATAAACTCAGACTTTCAAGTGTTGCTGTACTTAAAGTTCATTTATTTGTTTTTATAAAAAAAATTGTAATTCAATAGGGAAGCAATTGTAGATAAATAGTTATGATAAAAGGTTTACTTATTTATGCAGCCACCTATATACATGTTAAACTTAGAATAATATAACCATAAGTAATATGTACATTTCTGAAGCAGAACTAATGAATACCTATATATTTAAAAACATAATTATTATACATGTTTATATAAAGCAATACACATATATAGGTATACATCTACAGTCCAAATAAATGCTTATATACAGAGGGCACCTTCCTGCACATAAACAATCAAAGGTGTTTTGTTGTTTCTATCTGTGCTGCACAACACAGCACACATGGAAACAGCAAATACGAGGAGAAATTAAACATTTATCCTCGTTGCGCCAGGGTAAGACCAGGTTTTCCCTGGCCTTCATTTTTGCGCTGCCCCATATTTACGCCACACTTGTAAATATGGGGCAGTGTCAAAATCAATGGATGTTGCTGTGGAACGCCCACAGCAACACCCATTGCCCTCCTTTTTCACGCTAAGTAAAGCGTGAAAGGGTGCCTTATTTACAAGGCAGTCTTAAGCCACGTTAAGTGGGGTAACACTGCCTTGTAAATAAGGCGAAGCCCCTATAGCCACCACAATGTCCTGAAAGGTGACTTTGTGGTGGCGATAGGGGCTTGTAAATATGCCCCTTTGTGTATGCAAAGTCCGCCTACACATGAAAGACGAGGAGTGGATTTCACGTTTCTGCAGAGTGGGTTTTATAACGCACTGGAGTGGAGGGAGCCATGATGGGGTGAGTTTGTCCACGCCACTGTGGGTGCTCAACACACATGCCTACAAAGCTCTCCTCATACCTGAACCACTGCCATGCATTTTATTTTTTTATTTTTTAGATTTCTATATAGCGCAAACTAGACCCGAAGATATCAGGTATCAGAGCGCTTTACATGAGCACCAGTTTCGTTACAGAGGGACACATTCATTTTAAAAAAAAAATGTTTTCTTAGGCCTAGGAAGATTAAGTGATTTGCCCAGAATCACAGGATGTTGAGCACCATTACTGAGACTTGAACCTGGTTCCCCAGTTTCAAGGTCAACCGATCTAGCCTTAAGGCTACATCCTCTTGCATTCCATGTACCCGTTAGACAACTCCGCTCTGCCCACCACGCCCCAGCCACCATCCCCAGGATCCACAAGACAGGAACCGGAGGAAGTTCTTTCTCCTACCTCACCGCCAAGACATACAACACCCTGCCCCTCCACCTCAGGTTATCCCCGTGCTGACCCAATTCAAGAAGGACCTCAAGACCTGGCTCTTCAAATGATCCTCCACAACCAGAAAAACCAGCAGCCCACCCACACCCGCCAGCGCCTTGAGACCCTCACGGGTGAGTAGTCACACTTTACAAACCCTTGATTGATTGATTGAGGACAGCAGCCTTAGAAGCAGGAGTGGTCAGTGCAGGTAAGAGCGGCGGGGCTGGGTTGGGGGGATTCGACAGATGACCATGAGGGGAAATTAAATAAATAATTACATTTGCCCCGTCATTGTCTGTCAAAATCCCCCCCACCCGGCCCCACTGCCCCTCCCCTCTCCCCTGCATGGGCTGCTGCTGCTTAGAAGACATTTAGTAGTGCAGCCCATGAATGTGTTTATTTTATGTAAAAATACAACCTCACTCATTTTATTTTTAATTACTCCATTAATTGTCATCAGAATTCCAAACCCCGGCTGGACTAGAGGGACATCAGGTGGATACTAGGATGAACAAGGAGCAGACCCTGCATTTCTACTACTTGCTGTCAGCGTCGCCCGTCAGAGCTTCAGGTCCCACCTACCACTGCGGGCTTACTAAGGGAACACCTATCCAGGCAGAGCCGAAGAGCATCACAGACCATGGGACACTACTAGTACAATGACGACTGCCACCACAGGTAATACCATGTAAGGACTGGCCGGTCCAAGACCCTGAGAGAAGCACCCCAAAGAGCAGCACTAGGGAATCCAAGACCTGGGTAGGATGGGTAAATGAGAAGAACAGAAAAAACACTCCTTCTATGAAGGAAATAAGACTTAAACTGGTCATAATTATTATATAGTAAATAGGGGTTGTGGTATCTAGATAAAAAAATAAACAACAGAAAAAAACCTTTTTCAGTACATAGCATGAGTAATTATTCCAGATTCTTGACCCTCAAAACGCGACTCCAGGACCCCAAAGCACCTGAACTCCGACCGTGCAGGATTACAGCACACCTGGTTGATCGAAAAATGAAACGCAAACTTCCTACTGGATTTGTAAAGGTGAAGGGCCATATTATCAAGAACAGGCGATAACATTCCAATAGAAGCCCAGGTTTGATGTCCTTCACACCAGAACCTGGGCTTCTATTTGAATTCTATAGGGCATATTATCAAGCCGCTTATCGCCGCTTTAGCGGCAGTTTCCTGCCGCTAAAGCGGCGTAATGTTATCGCCCGTTCTTGATAATATGGCCCGAAGTCTTCAGCTGTCCAGGCACTGCCCGGGCTTAGCTACAAGTCACCAGCCACTGAGAGTCCACACAAGACACCAGCTGCGGCAGTAAAGCCTTTACAGGGCCAAAGGTTTGGATCAAAATCGCATCTGGGGGCTTGGCTCCAAATCAACGAATCCACAAGGACCAAAATAATGAGGAAAAGAACAATGTGGAGTATCACTCCTGTGCTGCTGGGCATGTCCAATCAAATGCAAACCCTAATGTGTAGAGACGAGGTAGACTAGGTCTGGAGGGGCTGCTTTAGGAACTATGAAGACCCATGTTTTTATGCAAACATGCACGACCATGCCCAGGGGCTGCACAGCGGTTAACTAGGCTAGGGCTGGGTGACTGGGCAGGACGCTGGGTAACTGTATGGAGCACTTAGCCACAACCTGGAGAGATGGAAATATGCCTCAGAGCCATATTTCCATCTTGTCTAGGTCATCCAAGGGAGAAATGAAAAACAGTGCCCCAAAGTACCTGATTTTTTCAAGAAGCAAGCACCTACTATAAGAAGGAATCTGTGTAATAGAGCAGGTGCAATGTCACCTGTTAACCCCATTTACATTTCTTCCTAACCAACGGAAACAATGGGGGAAAGTAAAACTATGTATTGGATATACCACTGAATCGCTAGTGTATAATAAACCTAGCAAGACTATCTAGGGTAAGTCACGGAGCAGATGCGCCTCAGAAGAGGAGAGACAGGCATAAGCACAAGAGCCCCCCCCCCCAAAAAAAGTACTCAGCGTCATACATTGTAAAGCTGCATTCCCTATGGCATGTGCTGAACACAATTTGCACCATTTTAAAAGCCTTGTTTCAGAAACAATGCTTCCATTTACAGATACTGCATTACTACAGTAGATTTAATTCACCTGGCTTGAGTAAACTGTATCTATCTCCAGGGGCGCAGGGCATTCCGATCATTATATGGAATCACAAACCCTTTGGGGAGCCACGTGAAATAGATATGAAGAAAGCGTATGCATGGAAAGAGGTGTGTGCGTGTGCGTGTGTGTGTGTCTGGTGAAGCTCTCTTCACTGCTGAACCCTTGATCTACGGGTGTTACGTCATTGAAACAACAAGGTTTCTGAAAAATCAAATGGCTCCATGAAGTGTAGCAAATGAGCCACTTCCATTCACCAAAAGAATAGTAGAGTGTAGTCTCCATCCAGTGTTGCATCTCTCAGCACACTGCCCTAAATAGAGGAGTGAAGCATGGCGTGGGAGGGAGGGCATTTTCCATTGAAATGTCTTCATTAAATGGCCATTAACTTTGAATCAGGCGTGCAGTTCTCTGCTCAACCTATATGGATCAAAAACAACGCATGGAAATCTGGTTTCTGAGCATATTTATCACACAAATAAAGTATCTTGGTTTGTTTTGATTCTACTAAAATCTTTGTTTCCATCACACTTCAGAATTAGAAAAAATCTAGTTTGCAGCTGCAGCTTCTTGCAATATTTTGATGTATCTTCAGTAGTCAATTGCTCTTTACTTTACTCTTTACTTGTTGAACTTACATTTTGAAATATTTGTAACTTCCTTTACAAGTATTGCAACCTTGTTATGTGTTAGAAAACATTTACCGCAGCCTTTTCCTCTCACACTCTATGCCCCAGGAGGATTGTCAGTTGCATAATTCACTCACCTTGCAGTGAGAGAAGAGAAAAGTAATCACCAGTTCAGGTTAAAAACCATAATAAACAGCAGTTTGTCAGTAGACTATCATTGTGAATTCTTTAATGGACTCCCGTTGGATTTGCTACTCTGTCTTGAAGTTACACAGGGAGGTCACACTGGGTGTTGCGACAGAGTTCCAGATCCACCCTCAGATGCTGCCAGATTGGGCTTCTTATCAGGAGAGTAATACAGGTTTAAAAGAAAGTGACCAATGAAAACTGATATAACAACAGGAAAAAATGAAGGGAATGTTTTGATTTGCTAAGTACATCACTATCACTGGAAAAAGAGAAGGAAATATTGCCATTACTGGTTCTTTCTTACAGAGAATGTTACTCATCATTTTCAGTGAGAACACATTTGAAGCGAAAGTGTTTTAAGAATTGAGGATCAACAAAGCGAATACAGAGGTATATTAAAATGGGGACATTGATAATGTATATATAGAAAAATAAAGTGAGTTACAAGTGTCAGGTATATGTAATAGCATTTGAATATTAGTTACATTTCCTGAAACATACTCAAAAAGGGCTGGAATAATTGATTATATATGAAGTGAAGTGCTTATGGATTTAGTCATGTAATTTGAAGTCTCTGTGTGTCACATGTACTTTTGCAGACCCATATGCCCAGTTATACATCCAGTCTCCCACCCATACCAGAACTCACATACCTATGTACAAAAGGATTGAGCCACTAATAAACCCTGCCAGATAGTAACAGAGGCACTTAACATTTACTCACATACACATACAGCTCTTATGTATTCAGCAGTAATGCAGGCACTTGCACACATAGTTAAATACCCCCACAATCACTCACACAGCCAGTAAGCAATCCATGCAGCCCCTTACATGCACATTTAGAGATCCATAGAGAAAGAAAGAGAGCCAGACATATACAAACATACTTACTTAAATGTCCAGTGACACACCCACATAGCCACTTTAGGTTGGTACTGAAGAACTGACACCTGCAAGTCATCTATCCAGACAGGTAGGCCTTTAAACATATCTCAGGCCTGCTATAGTAGAGTGTGTATATGCAGTTTCCCTGCTAGGCTGAGTTGACATTCAAAACATGTTGCTAAGCCTTAAACTCCTCTTCTACTACATATAAGTAAATCCTGACAAGGCTGTAGGCAGGCCATAGGGCAGGGAGGTACGAGCTAAAGATAAGACAAGTTGGTTCAAGTTTGATTGAGTTACATGCAGACTTGCAGACCCATATGTCAAATTATGGATCCAGTCTCTTACCCATCCATACTGGACTCACATACATATATGTTAAATGATACAGCCACTAATACACCTAGTGACAGAGACACTTAAACATTCACCCACACACACACAGATGCGCACCTCTTGGGTATCCAGCAGTAATGGAGGGAGTTGCACACACAGTTTAATACCTCAGTACTGACTACCACCGCCAGGAAGCAATACTTGCAGCTCCTTTCATAGAGATTGAAAGTTCCATAGAGCAATTAAGAGCTCCAGAGATATATCAACATACTTACCTGCATAACCAATGTCACACCCACACTGAACTTATGCAGTAGCACAGCTAGTTGCACACACAATTACATACTCAAACACTATCTAGGAGAACTACTAAGCTATATATACAGACACTTTTATATACATTTACACACCCGTTGAGTAACTAAGAGAGCCATTCTTACTTACAGAAATATTTACACACCCATACAGGGACTCATACAGTCAGTCAGATTTGTACTCAAGCGTTGAGACAAGCAACTCACCCATCCAGACAAGTAGGTGTTTATGTGTCTGTGAGGCCTGGTAGTGCAGAGCCTGTGTGTCCACGTTTACTGCTATGTCAACTTGGCATTTAAAAGCCTATGTCAGGTGTTAAAGTACTCTTCTACTACATACAATTAACTTTTACGGTAAGCCTTAGGTATTTGTACAGGAAATTAAATGGTTGCATTTTGTAATTTTGTAATATATAATAATATAATAAGAAGCTAAACATGTTTCCTTTTTTTCTTAGTTTTACCTCTGTTTAAAAACAGATATTTAAAATGCCAAATAAAACACAAAAAATTAAGAAACAGAGGAAAGGATACTATCTCCTTACAACATAGAAAGAAAAGGGACAGAATGTGGACCATGTGGCTAAAAAGAAAAGAGATGCTGGTAAGAAAACTAGCAAGTTTCTTAAAATAGTATCTGCAAAGCTAGAAAGTGAGCAGAACAAAGTAAATAAAATGGGAAGTTTCAAATCAGCTAACAAAGGGAGAAAACTAAGTGACAACAAGTCTAATAAATCATATAAGAAAGGAGATAGTTTGATAAGAAGACAAAAGCAGTTTAAAGAAATCTGAGTCAGAATATTCTGTAGCAGGGTAGCTCAGAATCTCATACGAACTATGAAACACTATAAAAGGAGAAGAGAAGCAGTCAAACAAAAGGAACGTGTTGAGGCTGTAATTTATAAGGCATTTGCCCTGAAGAGGAAGATATTTATTTTGATCCTGAGCAGAGTGAGATCACTGGACAAAATAGTGTTGTCTATGAGAAGAAGCCAAAAGAAAAAAATTCTCAGTAGAAGTAATTTTTGCACAGTTTTCACTGGCGAATAGATGCATACTTCCAGTACTGAGCCTTTCTATAATGGAGAAAGCTACTTTCAAGGGAAAACATTAGTGCGTTCAGTTGAAACAATTGGTCGATGTTATGAGGTTAAGGATGTAACTCCCATTCCAAAATAGGAGATGGTTCCTAGGAATGTTGAAGTGATAGCTGAAGAGGTACAGGGAAGGCATAGACAGGCCCCTGTATACAAATGGAGCTGTAGCAGTAGGTGCAGTGTTCGCCAGGAATCAATTAATATATTGAGAACTTTCCTACGTATGTTTCCATGCAGAAGTCTTAAACAGAAAATACGAGTTTTGTAAGGATTAGATCCATGCAAAATGAGGAAAGTTTACTAATTTGCAGGGACATTCACTAGCATGTCTATAAAAGAAAGTGTGCCAAAGCAGCTTTCATTACTTCAGAATGTTAGCTGTTCACCACCCTAAAATGCTAAATTTAGTTAGGAGATTACTATGTCAAAACTCCTGCGCTGTATTGAGGAGAAATAAATAGAGCTCTTTTACATGGTACAGTAGCAGAGGTAGAAAAAGTTTCTGAAGATGTTCAGTTTCGTTTATTTGGCCCCAAACAGGAGTATTTGTATTTTTTGGTATTTGTAAAGCGCGACATTTATCCCAAGGGACATCACGGCGCTAGGACCAAAAGCAGTACAGAGGGTGGAAAGCAGATTAATCTAAGTTAATATGCCGTGGGGTCAGTATCTAGGGAACAAGGAAGTTTTTAGCTTCTTCCTAAAAAGCAGATAGTCGTCAGTCAGGCGAAGGTCAAATGGGAGGGCGTTCCAAAGTACCGCGGCTGATTTGGAGAAGGATCGGTCGCCCATCCTAACTTTGGTTGTGCGTTTGACCTTTGCAAGGGCCTGATGGCGCAATCTCAAGTTGCGTGATGGGACATGGATTCCATTTTGTATTGCAAAATGGGAGGACCTTTCTTATGTAAAGTTCTGTGAGGGAGTCTAGAGAAAATGTGAAGGTGTAGAGGAACACAACACAAATATTAGGTTTGATAACTTTTCAGAAGAGATTAGGAAGTTCAACACAGTTTCTTCTGAGAAACCAAACTGTGTTTGTATTTGTTGTCAACACACTCACTACAAAATCCAAACACGCAATGTTGATCTGCACTCTAAAAGTGAACAAGAGAACAATGATAGTAAATGGTGTGCCTTTAAAGACAAATACATCTGGCAAGAGTTAGTGGGTTAGTAAGGTAAAAAAAAAGTGACATTATACCTGGTACAAAATAATGTTTTTTATAAAAATTTTGATGTTTGTCCAGATGTGACATATGTAGAGGAAGAAACATCACCATCAAGTGGACAGATTGAAAAAGTGGATCGATCCAGGTCAGAAGAGATTTACGAACACTACAGTATGCGCCATCTGCAATCTAAAGAAGTCATCGTGATGCTATTGATCTCTTTCAAATGAAGCAAACAAAAGGAGCTCCCTTGAGTGTATGGGAGAAAAGTTTAGAAGCTCGCTGTTTCCACAGCTGACTCCCTGGAGAAGGTGGCCGGTTTGATGAGCGCCCTGTACAGATACCAGCAGCTGAATACCGGTCAAGCAGATTATACTCAGAGGATCCAAGATTTTGACAGTGTAATCCCTACATATTCCATCTTCTGTTTGAGAGTGACTTGTCTGGACTTTCATATTCTGTTAACAAAATACTGAAGACAAGAGTTCATCTTCAAATTCTGTCTGCAAAGGAATTCATTAACAAACTTCATGGGAAGGATGAAAACGTGGAGTACAACTTGATTAATTTGATGGTGTGCCAACGTGGAACCTACGAGTATTGGTATCGCC
Source organism: Calotriton arnoldi (assembly GCA_963921515.1). NCBI lineage: Eukaryota > Metazoa > Chordata > Amphibia > Caudata > Salamandridae > Calotriton > Calotriton arnoldi. The sequence goes on from CAWUFW010017564.1 coordinate 156,750, forward strand.
AACATGGAGAAGTGAAATGTATGTGGAGGAATCTAGGTGCACCTACTTGGTTCCTGACACTTAGCTCTGCTCAGTACGCGAGGGATGATCTGCTTGAATTTTTGAGACAAGCGAACTCTAACATTAAAAACATCACAGTGAAGACAGCTGGAGAACTTTACTCCTTGTTTGCAGATATTTTAACCACAGATTTGAAGCTATGATGTCTTTCATCTGCAACAAAACAAATCCTCTTGGTGAAGTAACCAATTTCTTTTGGTGAAAAGAGGACCAAGCAAGCGGTGCTCCTCAAATTCACATGCTGTTATGGATAAAGGATGCACCGACATTTGGAACAGACAGTGATGAGTCTGTCTTGACTTTCGAACAACAGTATGTGACATGTGCCATTCCAAGAGACTGTGGTGAAAAGGGCTTGTGACAACAAGTACCCCGCTTTCAAACTCATAGATGTGGGAAGCACTGTAGTTGAAAATACCATGCAAAGGAAAATTTTACACAAGATGTACATTTGGATTTCCACAACCTGTGATTTCACAAGGAAGAGTGAACAGCTTTCTGTCTGCAGTTGGACTTATTTTGACAAAAAAGTACATACAAAACACATACAACCCGAGAAGAACAAAGGCCTAAAAATATATAAATGACTACAACCGTGTGATTCTGAAGTTGTGGAATGCAAATATCGATGTACAATTTGTTGCAGAAAACTCCATCGCTATTGCTCGGTATGTCACTTTATACATTACAAAATCAGAGATGAAGGAGATGAGGGAGGAGACATGGTAAAGACAAATATGTTGGATACGTACTATCCAAGAAGGAGTCCACATCTAGAGGACATGTGCCTTTATGAAGTACTTCAACACTACAGATAGAAAAGGAATGCGACACAAAACATAGAAGAAGGAAAATATGCAATAGACAGTTGTTTGGTGAGACATAGCAAAGGAAATCTATTTAACCAAAGGAAACTGAGTTGCCAAACTGCAGACAGAAGAGCATTTTTCTATTTGACACTTCTGCAACTGTTCAAGCCTTGGCATGCTGAATCAGAACTACCTGGAGACTACGACTGCTACGAAGACTCTTTCAATGCTGTTAAAGACAGCATACAGTGTCCAGTCTTTTCAAACTATTTGCAAATGTTAAAAGATAAGATTGAACAGGAAGAAACAATTGCTGCTGAAGTAGCTAAGGAGAGTTCACAAAAAAGCAGCCAAAGTTCTGCACCACTGAGTCAAGATCCACTTGGACAACCAATACTTTAAAATGAAGCAGCCATAGCCATGAGTGAGATGGAGACTGCAATGCAAAAAGCAAGAGAGGAAAGTGTGGATTTCGAACACTTAGTAGCACAACTGAACGATGAACAGAAACAAATTTATTTCGATGTAACAGATGAAATTGAGCATGGACTTCTGCACGAGAAAAAAGAATGTGAATGCTCTTCATTTAAGCCAGTTCTACTATATATCAGTGATCAAGCTGGCACAGGGAAAAACTACAGAATCAAATTTATCATCTGTAGTAACAGCAACAACTGGATTAGCTGCACACAACTTTAAATGAATTACTTTACACTGGCTGATTATGCTTCCTGTTGAAAATGACAATAAGCTGGAATACAAGAACTTATTTGGTGAAGCTTGTCATGAGGTGTCAAGAGTTTTGAAGAAACTGAAGCTTTTTGATCATCAATGAGGTGAGCATGGTTTTAAACTTAATGCTCGCCTTCATACACTTAAGAATGCAGTAGATTTTAAAAACAGAGTATGATGTGCTGTTTGGAGGAAAGCATTTAATTGTCTTCGGTGACCTACTGCAACTCACCTTGGTCAAAGGACAGCCTGTTTTCAAGACACTTCTCCATCATGAAACAATAAATTCTTTGGGAAGTGTTAGCAATGTAAATATTTGCTTAAACTTTGAATACAAGGAACTAGTGAAGAACATGTGCCAAGCATCTGATGTGGAATACGGAAATATCATGAAGGACATTAGAGTAGGAGTTCTGACAAAGGAGGGCAGTGCTCATGATTCCTTTATCTTCAGGCATTCCGCCATCAATGAGCGTTTCCAGAATGGGACCTATGGGAATGGCCTACTGGTCGGTAAGTATTGTATTGTATTGCAATTGCATTTATATAGCGCTTACTACCCCTGATGAGGTGTCAAAGTTCTTTTTCGGCGAGTAGCATGCTACTCTGGAACCCATAAGGATTAGTGTTGAATTAGTATAGTGAAATATGAAAGTGATTTGAGTGGTGGCTATGTTAGTCAGTTATTTGGATTGAGAAGGATAGTGGAGGGATACATAAGGGAAAAAGGTTTGCCTTTATATAGTGCTTGCTATCCCTGATGAGGTGTTGAAGTACTTTTTTGGCGAGTAGCACGCTACTCTGGAATCCAAAAAGGGTTAGTGGTAAATTAGTATAGTGAAATATGAAATTAATTTGAGTTTTGGACATGTTAGTCTGTTATTTGGATTGAAAAGGATAGTGGAGGGATAGAAGAGGGTAGGATTTAGAATTCTTTATTTATTTATTTTTTGGGGGGAGGTCATAGCAGTAGGAGGAGGCTTGGGATGAGTAAAAGGGAGGTTGAGGGGGGAGAGTCAGAGGGAAAGTTTTAGAAAGGCTTGTTTTTCGGAGATCTGAATAGTAAAGAGGTATGAGATGATGTAAGGAGGGGTAGAGGAGGGAAGAGTCTAGAAGGGGTTATTTTGGGGCTCATAGTAGTGGTATGGGGTTTGGGATGGATGAGAGAGTGGAGTTAGGATATATTGATAGAGGTATAGGGTGAGAAATAGGGTAGTGCATTGGAAAGAGTAGTAGAAAGAGGTTTGAGATGAGTCAGAGTTGAGGAAGCGGATATACTGAGAGCGGTATAGGGTGAGAAATAAGGTAGTGCATTGGATATGCTGAATTAGAAGAAAAGTAATAAATATATAGATACAAAAGTACATGGAAGATATATATGCATAAGGAAGGTAGTATATGTAGATTAAAGATGCATTTAATAAACTCTGGCTTTCAAGTGTTGTTGTACTTTAAATTAATTTATTTGTTTTGTTTTTTGTATTTCAATAGTGAAGCAATTGTAGGTAAATAGTTATGATAAAAGATTTACTTATGTATGCAGTCACTTATATACATGTTAAAAACATAGGATAATGTAACTATCAGTAATATGTTCATCTGTTAAGAAGAACTAATGAATATCTATATTTTTAAAAACATAATTATTATACATATTTATACAAAGCACATAAATAGGTACATATCTATAGTCCAAAGAAATGCTTGTATACAGAGGGATATGCGGTATCTTTCTGTCTGCATATCGTGGTTGTGGGGAAGAGCCAATTCTTGAGTAGTTTTCTGAAGATAAGGTGGTTGTCCATGGATCTTATGTTGAGGGATAAAGAGTTCCATAGTTTGGCTGCTTGAACAGAGAAGGATGTGCCACCCATGGTTTTTTCTTGTATCTTGGGATTTTGAGGTGAGGTGCCACTCTAGAGCTGAGGTTCTTTTGTTGAATGTGTTTGGTGATTTTATTTCTGATGAAGAGCGGTCCCATTCCATATATCACTTTGTGGGTGATACAAAGCAGCTTGAGCGTGGATCTCTGGCAACCGGTAACCAATGTAGGGCTTTCAAGGCATGGGAGATGTGGGCTTGTGGCTTTATATATAAGAGTAGTCTGGCAGCCGAGTTCTGAATCCGTTGTAGTCTTTTCATAGTCGTTAAAGGTGATCCGTGGTAGAGGTTATTGGAGTAATCGAGTTTGGACAGAACAAGAGAGATGGTAGCTTGGACCTTGTGTGGAAATCCCAGATGGGGAAAGATTAGTTGCAGAGTTTTTATAGTAACAACGCTTGATCTTGTTAGTTTGTCCACTTGGGAATTCATTGATACCTTGGAGTCCATGGTCATTCCGAGGTTTCTTACTTCCTTCGATACTTTATGCGGTGTTCCCAGAAGTGCACCTCAAGCACATGACAGACCACATGGCAGTCAATTATATAGGAATATGTTGACATATCAGTCATGGGTTGAATGAGATAGTGCTTACGTAGATGGTGTGGCCCTACATACTTGCACCATACTGCATGGCATATGTGCAACACAATCCTACACGTCATGTATATCGACACCACCTATGCCACTGTGGGCCACAAGTATAGGAGAGCTGTGCAGATGGGCTATCACTATTCATGATGCTCTGGTGAAGCAGCTTCCCAAATCATATCAATGTGGCAATGCAAAGTCTGTCTGTATGACAATGTATGGCCTCATTGGTATACAGTAAAGCAAGCCACACCAAAGTGCAGCATTCATTCACCCTACGTTAAGGATGTCTACCAAAGGCCTTGGTGCGGCCTATTCCCATCCAACACCAACGATTTACTCACACATGTACACATAACCTAGGTTCAGGGACCCAGGGACAGTGTGCAAATAGAGTGCCCCCCAAGGGGGGTGAAATGAGGATACAAAATCAAATATCTCTTTGTCATGTCCAATTACTATGTGCCCAGCATTCCGCATGACACATAGAAGGAGGGAATTGCATAGATGGTGTGTTATTGATGCTGGAATGTGTCCCATAAAGCAAGACGTCATGTGAGGACACTAAACTGACACACATGCACTATGGTGCAAGGGGGGGCTGGTGGTAGCACTAGTCACTATCATGTGATGTTGCGAATGTGGACAAACCATAGATGTGCTGTATGTCAACTGAAAGGCACAATCAATCAATCAATCAGAACTTTTGTAAAGCGCACTACATACCCGTGAGGGTCTCAAGGCACTGGGGGTGGGGGGTGCTGCTACTGCTCGAACAGCCAGGTCTTGAGCAGTCTCCTGAAGGTTAGTAGGTCCTGGGTCTGCCGCAGGTGGATGGGGAGGGTGTTCCAGGTCTTGGCGGCGAGGTGGGAGAACGATCTGCCGTCGGAGGTCGCTCTTCGGATGCGGGGGATGGTGGCGAGGTCGGCCGAGCGGAGCTGGCGGTTCGGGGTGTAGAAGGTGAGTCGTCCGTTGAGATATGCTGGTCCGGTGTTGTGGAGCGCCTTGTGTGCGTGGGTGAGGAGCTTGAAGGTGATCCTCTTGTTGACGGGGAGCCAGTGCAGGTCTCTCAGGTGGGGTGTGATGTGGCTGTGGCGAGGGATGTCGAGGATCAGGCGTGCAGAGGCGTTCTGTATACGTTGTAGTCATTTCTGGAGTTTGGCCAAGGCTCCAGCGTAGAGGGCGTTCCCGTAGTCCAGTCTGCTGCTGACGAGGGCCTGGGTGACCGTTTTTCTTGTTTCGGTGGGGATCCATCTGTAGATCTTGCGGAGCATGCGGAGGGTGTTGAAGCAGGAGGATGAGACGGCGTTGACTTGTTTGGTCATGGAGAGTGCTGAGTCGAGGATGAACCCCAGGTTGCGTGCGTGGTCGGTGGGTGTCGGTGCTGCTCCCAGTGAGGTTGGCCACCAGGAGTCGTCCCAGGCTGAGGGGGTGGAGCCGAGGATGAGGACCTCCTTCTTGTCCGAGTTCAGCTTCAGTCGGCTGTTCTTCATCCACTCGGTGACGGCCTTCATTCCTTCGTGGAGGTTGGTTTTGGCAGTGCAGGGGTCCTTGGTGAGGGAGAGGATCAGCTGGGTGTCGTCGGCGTAGGAGATGATGTTGAGGTCGTGCAGTCGGGCTATGTGGGTGAGTGGTGCCATGTAGGCAATCTACAAATTCACTTTGGATGCAGGTCAGCTCAGCCAGTTCACATCCATTGCTGCCCAGTGGCATCAAATGGTACATGAGGCCCTGTGTGTGCATTCAATAGTGTCAAACGCCCTCACAAATGCAATAACTAGTAAAATTATGCTTCCAAACACCCTGTTGAAGCAAGGCAATCCCTGTCTCTAATCCGTGTATCACATGTAAATTCCATGGTCAGGAGGCCTGAAGATGTATCCCAGACCTGTGAAACTGAGAAATATGGTCATATATGAACCTCACAGGATCAACTCTACCACGCTACATTATATTACACAAAACGGAGGTCCTCATCCTCGGCTCCAACCCCTCAGCCTGGGACGACTCCTGGTGGCCAACGACGCTGGGAGCAGCCCCGACACCCACCGACCACGCACGCAACCTGGGAGTCATCCTCGACTCAACGCTCTCCATGGCCAAGCAAGTCAACGCAGTCGCCTCCTCCTGCTTCAACACCCTCCGCATGCTTCGCAAGATCTACAGGTGGATCCCGACAGACACAAGAAGAACAGTCACCCAGGCCCTCGTCAGTAGCAGACTGGACTATGGGAACGCCCTCTACGCGGGAGCCCCGGCCAAGCTCATCAAGCGACTGAAACGCATACAAAACGCCTCTGCACAACTGATCCTCGACGTACCACGCCACAGCCACATCACCCCCCACTTGAGGAACCTGCACTGGCTCCCCGTCGACAGGAGGATCACCTTCAAACTCCTCATCCACGCACACAAGGCACTCCACAAAACTGGCCCAGCCTACCTCAACAGACGACTCTTCTTCTACGTCCCCAACCGCCAGCTCCGCTCCGCCGACCTCTCCTCGCCACCGTCCCTCGCATTCGAAGAACAACCACCGGCGGCAGATCCTTCTCACACCTCGCCGCCAAGACCTGGAACACCCTTCCACTAAGCCTACGACAGACCCAAGACCTGCTGACCTTCAGGAGGCTACTGAAGACCTGGCTGTTCGACCAGTAGCAGCATCCCCCCCCCTTCCCTCTCCCCAGCGCCTTGAGACCCTCGCGGGAAACTAGTGCGCTCTACAAATTCTGTGATTGATTGATTGATCATATACACACATCACATCACACATCATATACACACATCACATACTATATGCACAACAATTATATTTCCTATGCGGAAACCACTACAGCATTCATCCAAGGTGGCAGACTGTGCAGCAAGGTGCCCCCTCAGGCACAAACTACATCCCCCATGACAAAAAACAATACAGTTCTCAGGGAAATAATGTGACTCTCTTGGAGCTATGCTGCAATGGTTCTGCCTGCGCAGCCACAGAACCCTGGACACTGAATCATGTGGAAGATATAGCCTACACTGTACACAAGACGTGTGTCACTGTACTGTACTTAGTCTACCAGTTACACTGTGCAGCAAAATATTCACACAATCTATAACCTCTTGTTTACTGTCACTATAGTGGACACTGTGCACTGTGCACTGCCATGTGTACACTACCATGTCCCATATTTATACCCACTCACTACCCTTACCATGGCTGAACACATTAAAAAATGTTGACAAAAACTATCAATACAAAATATGTGTGACAGAAATAACACACATCACCAGCTCCTATTACATGTTATCAAATCAGACAGGTATCAGTTCCAGTCCATGGGAGGACCTGGCTTGGCACTTCGGGCTGGACTGTTCCCATTGGGCGCAGGGTCAAGACTGATTTGCATATGGCTGGGTCCAAACTGGAATGGCATGGTGAGCAAAAAAACGATGGATTTAGGCCCAGATCTCTGTACTGGGGTGAATGTATGACATTGTTCTGCATTCTGTCCATCAATTGTTCTTTTTGCATATATCACCCCGAGTGGGACGGGTATGCCCAGACTTGGGTCCCGTGCTCTCCATGCCACTGGAGTCAAGCTATCCTGGCTGATGAGGGCTGAAAGCCCGAAACCGGTCCTAGGATGCTTGTTTCCAGTCCATGGGAGGACCTGGCTTGGCAGTTCGGTCTGGACTGTTCCCATTGGGCGCAGGGTCAAGACTGATTTGCATATGGCTGGGTCCAAACTGGAATGGCATGGTGAGCAAAAAAACGATGTATTTAGGCCCAGATCTCTGTACTGGGGTGAATGTATGACATTGTTCTGCATTCTGTCCATCAATTGTTCTTTTTGCATTTATCACCCCGAGTGGGACGGGTATGCCCAGACTTGGGTCCCGTGCTCTCCATGCCACTGGAGTCAAACTATCCTGGCTGATGAGGGCTGAAAGCCCGAAACCGGTCCTAGGATGCTTGTTTCCAGTCCATGCGAGGACCTGGCTTGGCAGTTCGGGCTGGACTGTTCCCATTGGGCGCAGGGTCAAGACTGATTTGCATATGGCTGGGTCCAAACTGGAATGGCATGGTGAGCAAAAAACCGATGGATTTAGGCCCAGATCTCTGTACTGGGGTGAATGGATGACATTGTTCTACATTCTGTCCATCAATTGTTCTTTTTGCATTTATTAGTTCAGAAATGGCATTAGTAGACAATAACAGACACAATAGATGACTGTGAGAAGTGTCTACTCAATGGCAAATAGACTCACCTCATTGGTGACAAATCATCACCTGCATGACATTGGCACCCAGCAAAATGTCAAATACTAAGTGTATCTCAAGGGACATCATACCTGTATGTGTAGCTCAGTGTTAGCCATGGCCAATCCCAGCTAGTGTGTATGCCACACAATGTCATAGCATGTCCATGACAGAAATCAAGGTGTATGATTCAAGCTGAACACAGACCAGACTGAAAATTAATGTTGGGCTATCCCTTCTAATGACTCTTAACTAATATAACAACTTCTTTCTTTGCAGCAGACCACGGATACGCTCTAATGCTGTGGATCATGACTCTTGTAAAGATCCCACAAACAGAAGCCCAGCGGAGCTGCAATAATGCCCTAAGCAGCACCCGGTCTATCATTGAGCGGCCATATGGAGTACTAAAATCCCACTTCTGGAGGCTTGACATCTCTGGGGGCAGATTGCTATACTCGCCACTTATGGTATGCAAAATAATATTGGCCTGCTGCATTTTGTACAATATCTGTGTCAGGACAAATGTGCCATGGGCTGATGACAATGGGGAGCAGGAACTGCAGGACGATGAGGAGGAGGAAGATGAGGAGCGTCAGTGCCTGGACCACCGGATGCTGCAATACGGTGGAGGGGCCACATCATTAATAATTTCTTTTCTGGACCATGAATGTTCAACATTATATCAAACTATGATAAAAGATAACACATTGTGCATCTATCTGTAAATACATTTCTGAGTACTACCTCCATGTATGCATTTTTATTCTTTACTCACACTAAATAGCTAAACTTCCACATTTGACTGACTACTATTTGTCACACAGATTATGTATGTAGCAATGTTCAACAAACAACATTGAACATCATTTGGTACAAATGAAATAGTGTGTATGCCAACTACATGTAGCAGATAGTCCTCCTTTGCCAGACACAATTACCATGGCGTGGTAACGTAGAGAGTGGACAATGACTGTGTGTGTGTCTCTCCTGATACTATCCATGTGTACGGCCTCATACTTGTGGACAAAAGTAGAATGTTCCACACAGTATGTGCATGGGAACACACTCTCAAAACTACAGTCTACATAATCTACATCAACAAACGTACCCACATGTCAAATCCATTAGGTTATCTCAATTTACACAGACAAATTCTACATACCATACTTTGCCAGTGCAACAGTCTTGCATGTGTACACCCACTGCTATGCACAAGCAACACTGTCTTGATGCAGAGTGTAGGTATGGTGTGATTTAGGTAGCCATACTGTCAGCAATATGTAGGAGGTCACACCAAGTCATGCATGATGGCCTGCCATTCCACAATCACCACGATTAAGGATAATGTTGGCCACAAATGATGACACTGTCACTGTCCTCTGGGGTATGGCTCTTGGATAGGATTGTCAAATGCTCAAACAATCAAATGGCCCCATTCATACATCCCCTTCCAAGTGGGTGCAGCCAATTGCTGCACACTCTCAAATATTACTACAGCCTGATGCCTCTACTGTGGGGCAGGGCGCTGTATGCAAGTAGGCTGAGTAGTCATAGATGTGGGTGCACCGACCCCATGGCAGTGGTAGTCTCTTGCATCCCTGGGGAAAACCGATACAATGTCAATGGGTGCCATTAATAACTTAGCACACAGAGCATCTCTGGTAAGGTGCTACATTGTGCTACCACAGTGTTTGGACACTATGCATAGTATGGTCCCTGGACAGGATGATCCCACACATATGTTCACTTAATAACACACATATGACACATATTGCAAAGACTGTAAACAGGTCAACTCCACTAATCACACACAACACTGCATTTACTGTTAATCTTTATATGAATTGCACATCCCAAAACACCCAAAAATAATTTAGACCTCCAGCCTAAAAATAAATAAATGACGCAACACCATTCAGCGTGAACATTTTCAGCCGCTGCGTCAGTGAAAAATTATGCTTCCCCACCGACGCGCCATATAAACAGTAGTTTCCATTTTCAGGCCTTTTGTGAAATCGACGCATTAAGTGGTAGCATAAAAAAAAGATGCATCGACTGAAAATGTGCCGCATCCGCCCAGGAAGTGAAGCAATGGATAAAGGGAAGTGATGTAATGGATCCTTCATGCTGCAAACTAGGAACTGTGAAATAACTTTCACGATAAGTCACAGTTTTACTCTCTGAGCTTGGGAGTGGTGGTCTTGTGCTGGAGAGCGGTGTTGGAGTTTTTGGAGCTGGTGCATCGTGTCTGCTGTCCTTGTTGTGTCACTGAACTCATTTCTGTGCGTATTTGTAGTATATTGTTGTTTATTGTCCTGTATGCTGTCTGGTGTTTGTCTTTTGGGGTATATTTGTTATAGGGGCAGTAGGGTTTTTTTTTGTTGTTAATGTGTTTGGGTTTGATTATTGCGGGTGGGATCATGCCGGGGCATAGTCGTAGTTGCTCCATGAATGAGCAGGAGTTTGGGCCATTGCTGTGGCTGGTCTGCCATTACCTGCCCAACATATTAGCCAGTGAGGGCTGTGTCATTCAGGGCTACCCTGTGAAGGTCCGCAAGCATTGATGGAAAATGCACACACCTCCAGATGCTGCGAGCCGGGTGGTGTGGACCGGGACACCTAGCAGTTAAAGCATCGCTGGACAGATGTGGTCGGCAGGGAGTCGGACCTCCTAGACTATGTGGGCATTGAAGCTGGTGGAGCAACATGTAAGTATACATATGTGTTTGCTATCCTAATTTTCTCATGTACCCATCGATGATTTGTGGAACCATTAAGTATGGCTCACAAGAAAGTTTGTCTCAAAGTAGCCATGCCCCCATGCAAAAGGGGCAAATGCCGTGCCTACAGTGCTGGCACAATATGCGCACCAGTTCTATCTGTGACATTGTGTGGCCCACACTAGTATTAGTGTTACTGTAGGTGACAGAGCTGAGTCCCAGGGAAGCATGGAGCTGATGTACATTGCCATAGCCTGTCTAGACAACTCATATCAAGACAGAGCAGGTAGAGCTGCTTATTTCACAACAGGCATTTGTCATGTACAGTTGTGATGGGCCATCACAGAACATATGTCATACATAAAGGGACTTATTTACATGGCCCTTTCACTGCTGCCATGTCACTTCTTACAGCATCAGAAGTGATGCGCTGGCTGCGCAAGAGCCTTGTGAAGAAGCCCCATAGTGTTGTGCCGATGATCCTCCTGGCATACCTCCCCTGGGTAGTCATGCATTAATGAGGCCTGCCATGGCTTACACTGCTTAGCTCACCTCTGATTGTGGCAATACACATAACACTGGTTTTGAACAGCATTTCTTATGTAATAGGTATATTTCCTTGATGCCCACTATGGCTACGCTGTGCTTTGCACTGGCTTGACAGACTACATACCTCTGACTGCATAGCAAATCCTGTATGCTGCCTTTGCATGGCCTCATGGAGGGGTTTTTGAGGCCGGAGCCACTGGAGCTGTCTTTACATATGAAACTCACATAGTACATGACTCCATTATGAGAGCCCAAATGTATGTCAGATGGGAGCCAACTCACATGGTACAGTATCCAAGGGTATGCTTGCCTGAATGAGACACGTCTCTACCTATACCATATGTAATCTTCAGCTTAGGGATGCATGGGACATAAGTGTACAATATCATGCACTCAGCAGCACTGACGGGTGCAGTACTCACGTTACTTAGGGCACAAGAAAACATGAAGTGAGATGTATGTAGCGTACTCATTTACAGGAGTCTGCTTTTAAGAGGGCCTCCGTATAGCATCCCCTTACTGAGTATGGTATGTGACTTATGTAGGTGCAGAACATCATCCAAGTCAGCTACCATTGTGTAATTTGGTAGTGATGCACTTTACTTCCTGGTTCTGCAAAATGGCCAACAGGTGCATGTTTAAGGCATTCATATGTATGTTCTCCTCAGCAGGCCTTACCAATGTGTATCAACCAGGCATGCCAACTGTGTCATCTGAACACTTACAACCTGAAGGGTTACATAGCCAATAGCCTTGCATATGTACTGTGCAGTTGTTGCATATCAAATATGTGTAGTAGTTTTCATGATGTGAGTTACATGTTACGTCTTGCAGCTGGACCCTCTTCATACACAAAACTTGAGGTTGTACAAGAACCCCAACTTCACCGGTGAGTGCCTTCATCAGTGCTAATTGCATAGTGCAAGGAGTGAGTGTGATGTCAGATGATGTGGTAATTGCCAGATTCAATGTGCATCCTTATCACAGTTGAACTTTTGGAAGGAGATAAAAAGGTCATGAAAAGTAGAGGTGCCGTGTTGCATGTCTATCAGCCTCTGACTTGCCTATGTAGGATGGACCATATGATAGTTGCTTGACAGGGGAGCCATGATCCCAGCGGCAGACAATTGAAATGTATGCAGTAGTGAATACACATCTGAAAATGGATATGGCTGTGAATGCTACAGAATGCATGTCAATTGCACATGCTATGCTTTTGGGAGCATGTATTGGGGGGTGACATGGTCCACCATGGAGTTACTACAGGTCAAATATGAAAAGTTACATATGCGTCTGTATGATGTGATTTTCCAATCCTGCACCTATTGTTACATGTTATACCTGACAAGTTATTTGTATAGGTACCAGTGTGACCTGATATGGCTCCTTGCCTTATCAATTACAAAACGTTGTGAGACAATACATGTACTGTCAAGACATAGCACTTCTTAATGTGTTAAAAGCCTATGGCATCAAGGCCACTGCTGCATGCTGAAGGTACACTGATATACTGTGAAGGTGAAAATGTGTACCAATGATCTCTATCCTGAAGCATACCCAGTACTGACATGGTCATACGTAGCTCTGCCAGTGGTGTTGTAATTGTATAGTATAACAACTGGCCTGCCTTTGCAATCAGGGCTGAGGACATCTGATATGATAGATAATACGTATGTGTACGGTCACTCTAAGATGCGAGATGAATTTAGGCTGCAGGGGCTGCAACCTTAGATGGAATGTAAATAATATTTCAGGATGTTGATATCTGTTCCTAGTCAGCCTTTGAGTGACATTTACCGTCATTGCTTCAACAGACAACATGACCCCCAGATGAGAAGAGGCAATACAACAAGAGAAAGGAGTGCTTGCACCACCTCTGACGGGTCGCCAAGGCACACAGGGCCACAAAGAGGAGATATGAGGAAGAAAAGGCCCAGGGGAGGTGGTCGAGCTTTCCTATGGGACCACCAACCACCACAAGGGGAAGCTCTGCCAGGCATGGACTCTGCTTCAGGTGCCTCCCATCCAACCGTCTCAAGTACCTCCACCAGCGGCCCTTCTATTCCACCTGGACCGACACCTCAAGCCACAGGAGGGCCCACAAGTTTTGAGATGGACCTGAAAAACCTCTGTGTGGCAGTCCTTGAAAATAAGATGGCCCAGGCCTTATCCCTGCTGCGGGAAATAAAGCAAGCAGTTAGGCAACCCAAACATAAATAGCCACAGGCACCCTTTCTGCCCTTCCCTCTACTTGACATGTAGATTTTTTTATCAATAGGTTTTTATAGCTTAGTTTAGGTTAGTGTAGTTATAGAGATAGTGTAGGAGTAGTGGTTTTAGGGGACTTTTAGGTGTGGGTTAGTTTGTTAGTGGGTGGGGGTAGTTTGGGTTTTTGGGGGGTTGATGTGCTTATATGTAATAAAAATAAAAACACAAAAAATGATGAAAAAATACAAAACAAATATGATTGTTTAGGTTTCTATGTGTAGGTAGTTGATGTTTAGGAGTGGGGGGTGGGAGGTTGATGTTTATCATTAGATGCTAAATGTGTAGAGTAAGCTAAATTAAGTTAAGTTAGTTTATATTATAGATAGGCTAAGATAGTCTAGGATAGGTTAGGATAGGTATTTAGTATAGGGTAGATAGTTATTTCTAATTTAACTTTTCTATTTACATTATCTGTAATTGTTTGCTACATACAGGTGTACGTCATGATTTACTGTGTGGGAGTTATCATGTGCTCAGGTGAAGTTGTATACTTGCATTAGTATTTGCTTGCAGTGCTTGGTTAACATGTGTGAGTAGGTTTCTTATCTATGGACAGGGATCTGTCAGACTGCCCATGACTTTACATAATCTTATGATCAGACAATGTTGAGCAGTGGACCTGGCAAACATGAATGAATGTTGACACAGTGCTCATCATGTGTTCACATACAAGATCTATGTGTGGGTTGCTAATGCAACATGCCTTGGAGGAAAGTTGTGGTCAAAAAAGTTTGTACATATAGTAAGTATTTGGACTCATACAGTGATGGCTGCCCCGTAACCTCTCACACTTGCAGCGTCAACCCAATGTTGTATGTTTGCTAGTAACCATGGATGGACCCGTCACAGATCACTGACAGAATATCAAGGAGGACAATATCGACCTGCAAAAATATTGAGTTAAAAATATCGAGTGACAGAATATTGACTCCCTATCTACAAACAGGTAAGTACAAAAATATCGAATCAAAAATATCGTTGTTAAAAATATAGGGGTCCATTAGGATGGCGGGCGGAGGCACGACCGCGGTGCCGGCGGTGGCAGAAAATGCTTTTTTCCGCACGCCAGCAGTGGTCCTCACGCCCGCCATATTAGTATGACCAAACATAGCCCAATTCCCGTCCGCCGTGGTGCGACGCGGACCGCCATCAAAGTGCACCCGCCACCGCGGCGGTGGTAGCCAATGGAGACTCACCGCTGTGCGGAATGACGTCCCGTACGCCGTACAAATCAGGATGCTCCAAACAGCCAGCCGCACCGCAGCGGAGAAACTGCACAACCTGAGACGGCGGAAACACTACAGCGGAGCACGGAACAAGACACACGGTCCCCTCCGGAATGGATCCAGCACTACACGCCCTTCCGGTGCTGCACTTGATACACCACCTGCAAGTCATCGGCCGTCGCGGACGCCGCCGCAGGTACGCAGACACACAACTACGCACACAAACACAACACACAACTCATGGGCTGATATGCGGCTCCTGTCCACAACAGCCACTCCTGTAGGGAGAGGAACACATCCACAAGTGCACACACATGTCCTACTTGTCACAAAATCACCCCTCCGCATCCAGGTCACCCATCTTCCGGGACCATTAATTAATGTCCCGGTCACGTCACCACAGCGGTGAATACGCGGGGAAACATGCGCACAACGCAGAGTGCTAGGCCAGCGCCAGGCATATGCAGTGCACAAAGACCACAGGGTCACAACTCCACCCTCCACACACTAGCCCCCCGCCGAAGGGAGATGTCATGTGGCCCTCTCGTGCCCCCCCTGCACAACAACGACAACAGATTTTCACCTCAAACCATCCCTCATTGCTCCCACAAGTATCAGACTCTGGAAAAACTGAAATCCCTGTCACCGCTGTAAAACCTAGGAAAAGTGAGACAAGCCATTGGCAAAGTTGAAGTGGCATGCAGAGCATGTGACACAGTAAACCATACACACTCTGAAACAACTAATATCATTAAGGACACTGACAAAACAGACAACAGGAGAAACTGTCTTTATTCACACACTGCACAAATAGGCAACAACATTACACAAGAGCAAGGCCAGTGGCCAGTACAAAGTGCAGAGTAAGTCCATGAGAAGCTGCACAGGCAAGAGGCAAACAGCAGTGATCAACAAGGCCAGTGGCCAGTCCAAAGTGCAGAGTAGTTACATGAGAAGCTGCACAGGCAATGGGCAAACAGCAGTGATCAACAAGGCCAGTGGCCAGTACAATGTGCCAATGAAGTCCATGAGAAGCTGCACAGGCAAGGGGCAAACAGCAGTGAACAACAAGGCCAGTGGCCAGTCCAAAGTGCAGAGGGAGTCCATGAGAAGCTGCACAGGCAAGGGGCAAACAGCAGTGAACAACAAGGCCAGTGGCCAGTCCAAAGTGCAGAGGGAGTCCATGAGAAGCTGCACAGGCAAGAGCAAACAGCAGTGATCAACAAGGCCAGTGGCCAGTACAAAGTGCAGAGTAGTTACATGAGAAGCTGCACAGGCAAGGGGCAGACAGCAGTGATCAACAAGGCCAGTGGCCAGTACAATGTGCATAGTAGTTACATGAGAAGCTGCACAGGCAAGGGGCAAACAGCAGTGATCAACAAGGCCAGTGTCCAGTACAAAGTGCAGAGTAGTTACATGAGAAGCTGCACAGGCAAGGGGCAAACAGTAGTGAACAACAAGGCCAGTGGCCAGTCCAAAGTGCAGAAGGAGTCCATGAGAAGCTGCACAGGCAAGGGGCAAACAGCAGTGAACAACAAGGCCAGTGGCCAGTCCAAAGTGCAGAGGGAGTCCATGAGAAGCTGCACAGGCAGGGGGCAAACAGCAGTGAACAACAAGGCCAGTGGCCAGTACAATGTGCAGATGAAGTCCATGAGAAGCTGCACAGGCAAGGGACAAACATCAGTGAACAACAAGGCCAGTGGCCAGTCCAAAGTGCAGAGGGAGTCCATGAGAAGCTGCACAGGCAGGGGGCAAACAGCAGTGAACAACAAGGCCAGTGGGCAGTACAATGTGCAGATGAAGTCCATGAGAAGCTGCACAGGCAAGGGGCAAACAGCAGTGAACAACAAGGCCAGTGGCCAGTACAATGTGCAGATGAAGTCCATGAGAAGCTGCACAGGCAAGAGGCAAACAGCAGTGAACAACAAGGCCAGTGGCCCGTACAAAGTGCATAGTAGTTACATGAGAAGCTGCACAGGCAAAGGGCAAACAGCAGTGATCAACAAGGCCAGTAGCCAGTACAAAGTGCAGAGTAGTTACATGAGAAGCTGCACAGGCAAGGGGCAAACAGCAGTGATCAACAAGGCCAGTGGCCAGTACAAAGTGCAGAGTAGTTACATGAGAAGCTGCACAGGCAAGGGGCAAACAGCAGTGAACAACAAGGCCAGTGGCCAGTACAATGTGCATAGTAGTTACATGAGAAGCTGCACAGGCAGGGGGCAAACAGCAGTGAACAACAAGGCCAGTGGCCAGTACAATGTGCAGAGGGAGTCCATGAGAAGCTGCACAGGCAAGGGGCAAACAGCAGTGAACAACAAGGCCAGTGGCCAGTACAATGTGCAGAGGGAGTCCATGAGAAGCTGCACAGGCAAGGGGCAAACAGCAGTGAACAACAAGGCCAGTGGCCAGTCCAAAGTGCAGAGGGAGTCCATGAGAAGCTGCACAGGGAATGTGTGCAACTGTACCCTGCTATGGTCAGCAACACAGTAATGGGTGTAACAATGGGCAGTACAGGCACCGTTGTGGGAGAGAAAGGTGTGTGAAGGTGACTAACACTCAGATGTGGCTGTCAGTTGCACTGGGAGATGGCTGTGTGTCGGGGGCAGTTTGAGGACTGGCCCGGGGAGACAGAGGCACAGCTGTGGAAGAGCCATCCGTGGTTTTGGAAGTGGAGGGCTGCTTGGACCAGGTGGGGTGGTGGCACGGGGAGGTGGAGTCATGCATCGGTGAGACTCAGTGTGTGCAGGAGATTGTGGAGGGGTGCCTTTCCACTTCTTTGGGATTCTGAAAGGCTTCCCTGTCTGGGGATGAATGTGAAGTGGTGTGGACACAACAGGCAACCTCAACACCAAAGCTGCATCAGGTGCAGACGGTGGCCCTCCCTCTGGGGACATGCTGGATCCAGCTGTTCTCTTGGCCTGGCCTTGCCTTCGCCCCTCCAACCCCTGTCCACCAGGTGTTCCCCCTACAGTGCCCTCCTTTGCCTGTTTTGCACGGCTCTTAATGGGAGTGGAGGTAGTGAGTGAATCTGCCTTGTAGCTCTCCCTATGTGTACTCCTAGCAGCCACGACCTTCTCTGCGGGCAGGGAAACCGTCTTCTTGTCTTTACGAGACGTTTTGGGGACAGGAGAGTCCTTGGTGGGGGATGCCTCTGAGGCATGTGACCTTGTGGCATGTTTCTTGCCTTTGTGGCCCTTGGGGTCGCCTGACGGGCTTTGGTCCCTGTGCTCTGGGGTGGTTTTGGATTTCTGTGGTGATGGTATTTGCGCCCTGGAACGCTTGGGCTGCTGCTTTTCTGAGATGCGTGTGCTGTGTCTGGACCTTGAGCTCTGTTGTGCGTGGTCACTATCATCAGAAGTGGCCACTGGCAGGGGGGTAGACGAAGGCACTGGAGCTAAACTCTGGGATTGTGCCAGTTGAAGGGCTGCCGTCACTGTGGAGGACAACAACTGGACAGTCCGGTGTAGCCCACCCACGTCGGAATGTATGCCCTCCATGAAAGCAACCACCTGTGCCAACTTTTTGTCGTGGTCAATGAAGGCATTGAGGACAGCTGTCTGGCCCACACACAGCTGGCGCAAAAGGTCCACACACTCAGCATTTAGGGCAGCAGGGGGGACATGGGCAGGGGCAGCGGTGCCTGGGGTAAAGGACACTCTTCCCTTCTTACTCTGGCGAACACGGGCAGTACCAGTGGAAGTAGATGGGAGGGAGGGCACTGGACGCTGTGTGGCCGAAGAGGAGGCAGAGTCCCCGTTACCTGTGCCTGCCAACATGGATGCGTCACCGCTTGCGTCAGATGACGTTGTGCTTTGCGTCTCGGGCTGTGATTCCTCCAGCAGACTCCTGTCCCCCTCTGAGGCGCTGGTCACATCTGTGTCACTCTGCTCGTGTGCAGCTGTTGTACTGGGTGCATCACCACTGGTGTCCGTCTCCGGACCTTCCGTGCCCACGGGAGATGCTGCATGAGAGAGAGATGTTGGGTCAGTGTATTGGCATCAACAGAACAAACATATGCAAGCAAAGCATCACTGAAGATGATGAAATCTACATGTTGCACACCACCCGGGCCAATAACATTGTGTGACCTCAATTGTGAAACCAAACTGAGCATGTAATCAAGCAAACCAGGCATATGTAAGACATGTGATGGCCACAGTAAACAACATCCTGCCGGTGGCTCACTTCAACAGACCCACTAATATATCAGAGCATAACCAGTGTCCTGATGGTGGCAAGGATGAAGCCCACAACATGTTTGACAATAAAAGACCTGGACGGAGCAGTAGGGGACAAATCAGACACAGACTCCAACATAACAGACCACAATGTCCAGGAGCTCATGCCATCCACCATGTTGTAATTCCGGACACAAGTACTGTTGCACACTGGCCTCAAATGTCTAAGCCTCACAAATCTGAGGTCAGGCATTGCACTCATTGATTAAAACACACTCAGACTAGGCACACTGCAGATCCCTTCCATGTAATTTGTCAGACTACCCCAATGCAGAAGATACCTGAAGCCCACGACTCATAATGCAATGGCAATGCACAGTACTCAAATTACACGAGGAAGTACAGGTAGGGCAAATGCATGACAGATGCTCCCAGCACAGAGGCCACTTACAAGCCACTGCATCACACTACCAACATCACATAGCCCAGAGTTGGGCCAGTGTGTGTACACATGCAGCCACTCACACCCAAAGTCACCCTTCACAAAATGCTCACCCCTAGCTTGCTGCTGATGCTCCTTCAATCGTGCATCCAGCTCAGGCTGGGTCACGGCCAAGATGCGGGCCATTAGTGGTGTCATGCTGCGCTGTGCCAACCTGCCAGTCCGAGGGAGCAGCCCCAGCGTCATCTCCGCAACGTTCTTGCTCAGCCGGCAGATGTCGTCCCACCTCTTGTGGCAGTGGGTGCGGCGTCGGTTTGAGACACCCAGATCCCGCACCTTGCACGCAATGGCCCTCCACACGGCCTTACGCTGGTGGACTTTGAGCTGCAGGCATGGGAGACAAGAGGGGTAAAACATCAGTGACACAGTGTTATGTACCAATATCTCCCAGTACAGTAGCATGATACTGACTCATCCCAAAACCACAGATATGTGTCACAGAGCCAAGAATGCATTGCAAATGGTACAATGGCATGGGAGAACCACACGTAAATGCATGCAGGTGTGAGGGTGGACACAGCACATGCACATCTCATTCACATGCAGGATGCAGCACATAAAGCAATGTGTAGTCATCCCACATCTACTGTATATTGTTAGCTAGAGCAAGACATTCATGACGTAGCAACACATGTTTGGGGGTAGACTCGCTGGGTCCAACACTGCACAGCACTCAATGTCCTAACCCTGTGAAAGGCTCACTGTATCATGGAGCTAACATGGAGTGACAGCATCTCACATGCACACAGCCTTCTCACAAGGCCTGTCGTGTGCAATCTACAGGGCTGAGATGGCTCATTTATTGGAGACTCAGGAACAAAAGACACATGTAACACACTGTACATTCAGTGATGTGTCCTTGTAGGATTGGGCGGTGAGTATGCAGGCCAGGTGGGCTGACACTGAGAAGGACAGCAGGGACCCACACAGCCATTCACAGAAGCAATCACTGTCCTGACTCCTGCATTCACAATTAGCTGCGTCACTGTAGGGCTGACAGGACAATACAGGTTCCTCAAATCTGGATATGCATGCAGGGAAAAGTGTGAAATATGCGACACACCCCTTCCCCCTTGAAAAAGCATGCTAGGCAGTGCATGTCAGAACCCCACACTCTCTGGCACATACTGCAGCAGCTCTACTTCACGTGTGCCCCCTCCTGCACTCTGTCACACTGTTGAAGACTTACCAAGACATTTGGGGCACCATATAGCCTTGGATACTGTGTCAGCACCTCGTCCACCAGGACCTCCAGCTCCTCGCTGGTGAAGGGACTGGCCCGGATCTTCTCAGTCCTCGCCATCACTGGGGACATGTGACTGCAGCAGCAGTTGGTGTTGAGGGGTGGCAGGCCCTGGAGACAGCAGCAGCAGCAGTTGGTGTTGAGGGGTGGCAGGCAGCAGGCCCTGGAGACAGCAGCAGCAGCAGCAGTTGGTGTTGAGGGGTGGCAGGCAGCAGGCCCTGTAGAGAGCAGCAGCAGCAGTTGGTGTTGGTGTTGAGGGGTGGCAGGCAGCAGGCCCTGGAGACAGCAGCAGCAGCAGCAGTTGGTGTTGAGGGGTGGCGGGCAGCAGGCCCTGGAGAGAGCAGCAGCAGCAGTTGGTGTTGAGGGGTGGCAGGCAGCAGGCCCTGGAGAGAGCAGCAGCAGCAGGTGAGGGGTCTCAGGCAGCAGGCCCTGGAGACAGCAGGAGGTGAGGGGTCTCAGGCAGCAGGCACTGGAAGCTGTGAAAATTTGAGGCTCTCTCCCACACATATATAGCCCCCTGGGCCATTTTCTGTGTCTCCAAGTTGCTGCAATTGGTGTTCCAGGTCTTCCTCTTTCAAATGCATCCAATGACCGGCCCCGCGGTGGCGGAGGACGCCTACCGCGATTTTCAAAATTGTATCAGGCTACCGCGCTCGCGGTTCCCATTGGCTGTTGGGCATGGTCCATGGCGGTGACACACCGCAGGCCCCAGGCGTGTGCTACCGCGGTGGTGCATCTATTCATTGCATCCAATGACCAGCCCCGCAGTGGCGGAGGACGCCTACCGCGATTTTCAAAATTGCATCAGGCTACCGCGCTCGCGGTCCCATTGGCTGTTGGGCATGGTCCATGGCGGTGACACACCGCTGGTGCCAGGCGGTAGTCTCCGCGATTTGGGTCCCATACATTGGCCGGAGTGACCGTGATTTGGGTCCCGGTGCATGTCAACCGCCATTTCACATTTCACATATGCCTGTGACTACCGCGAGTGTGGCTTATGCATTGGCGGTGACACACCGCTGGTGCCAGGCGGTAGTCTCCGCGATTTGGGTCCCATGCATTGGCCGGAGTGACCGTGATTTGGGTCCCGGTGCAAGTCAACCGCCATTTCACATTTCACATATGCCTGTGACTACCGCGAGTGTGGCTTATGCATTGGTGGTGACACACCGCTGGTGCCAGGCGGTAGTCTCTGCGATTTGGGTCCCATACATTGGCCGGAGTGACCGTGATTTGGGTCCCGGTGCATGGCAACCGCCATTTCACATATGCCTGTGACTACCGCGAGTGTGGCTTATGCATTGGCGGTGATACACCGCAGGTGCCAGGCGGTAGTCTCCGCGATTTGGGTCCCATACATTGGCCGGAGTGACCGTGATTTGCATGGTGGAGCCGTTTACGAGCACATTTGGACACATCCTGCTATGTCAATGTCCATTAAACAACAGTGCACAGTGTCCACATGGTTAATGGCACATCATTGTGCACACAATGCCAAGGGAACTATTAACCCACAACTGCCTACACATGCCATGTTTGTGTATGTGATTATGTACATTGGCATGTACTCCCTCACATTTCACTTGTGACGTGTATGTGCATGTACACAGTACAGTGTTGCAATGGACTTGCCAATGTGCACACATCGCAATTTGTGGAGGTGCTGAGAAACGCAGTGATGTATGTATGTGCGAACGATGTGCATATTTGACTGTCGCATTGTTTGGGGATCATGCACACACGTGTATGCCACGCTCAGCCTGTGGTCATTGCGTTATGGACGTGTGCCCTATTCTGCTTTCGTTTGAAGGTGTGTCTGGTACAGCAGCTAGGTATGGTACAGTAGTGCAGGGCTTTAAAACATATGCTGGATGAAATACTCACAGACTTGCACATGCTCATGTGGCCATATCCCTATGTGTATGCTCATGAGCAGGAGTTGTATCAGATGTCCTTGCTGCGGGTAAGGGGACAAGTGTACGAGTAGTGTAGCTGAGGTGTCCCTACTTGTTGGTCTGTGGGTCAATTGTGCTGTCAGTCATTGTATGCGTTGTCAGTCAAAATGGAAACTGTTGTGCACATCTCATGTTGTGTTGCATTGACATGTGTCCACTTCCATCTGAACTAGGAGGAGACCAAATATCCATTGTCCCTTCACAGTGCTGGCTGACATGGAGAATGAAGAGATAATACGGAAATTCCGTCTGGATAGAGCCACCCTACAAAACTTAAGTGCTATGTTGGAGCCCCACCTGCAGCCTCACCGAACATATCCAACAGTTTTCACACCAACGTCCAAGGTAATGGCGGCCCTGCATTTTTTTGCAACTGGATCCTTCCAGCACACGGTGGCAAGCGCAGGTGGGATGTCACAACCGATGTTCTCCATGGTGCTACGGGATGTGCTGTTGGCTATGATGCTATACAAGGACAGATACATACATTTCCCCAGGGGACCGGAGTTGGTGGCTGTGAAGGGAGA
The DNA here is from genome assembly GCA_963921515.1 of Calotriton arnoldi. Lineage (NCBI taxonomy): Eukaryota > Metazoa > Chordata > Amphibia > Caudata > Salamandridae > Calotriton > Calotriton arnoldi. Next base: position 180,243 of record CAWUFW010017564.1, read on the forward strand.
TTTCTATGCCCTTGGACACATCCCCCATTTTGTTGGTGCCATTGATGGCACCCATGTAGGGCTTGTTCCACCACAGGCCCGCGAGCACATCTACCGCAATCGCAAACACTTCCACTCCATAAATGTGCAAGTGGTGTGCCTGGCGGACATGATAATCTCCCACGTGTGTGCCAAGTATCCAGGCTCAGCCCATGACTCGTTCGTCATGCGCAACAGCATCGTACCACAGATTATGGCTAATCTGCTTCCTGAGCGTGCATGGATTGTGGGTGAGTATGCATAGTTGAGTAGTGTGCTGTATGTGTGGCATGCTGTCCTTTGGCAGAGTGGACTTGCAAGTCTAACCTGTGTTTTTCACACCTAGGTGACTCTGCATATCCCAACCGCCCGTGGTTGCTGAGCCCACTGCGGAATCCTGTGACACCAGCAGATGTCCGCTACAATGATGCCCATGGGAGGACACGTCGGGTGATTGAGCGTACCTTTGGTCTCCTGAAGTCACGATTCCGCTACCTGGACCGGACCGGAGGTGCACTGGTGTACTCGCCCGCTAAGGTGTGTCAGATAGTTGTGGCATGCTGCATGCTCCACAATCTGGCCATTCACAAGGAGATCCCCCTGATCCTGGATGACAATGATCAGGCAAGGCCCCCGCCTGCAAACCAACCCGGGTCCAGTGACGAGGACAGTGGAGAGGAGAAAGGTATTGGCATGCGTCAACAGCTCATCAACCGCTACTTCACCTGAAGGTGAGGGACGATGTAGGACCGTCACATTGTCTGATGATCTTGCTGTTGTTGTGGAGGTGTATGTGAGCTTTGTTACTGCAGCCTATTGACTCAGTGGTAGCTGGCAATGTTTCAGGGTCAGGGTAGTTTGGCACAGATACAGGATGTCAATGTTGGGACTGTTGCTCTGTGTAATGTGTGCCGATTGGAGTACCTTGATGACAAGTGTTGTGTGATGTCTGTGTTGCCACACCCATACAAGTGACTCTTGTTCTGTTGTATTTTCCTAGGTTCCTTATGCCTCTGCTTGCCTACAAAAATGCCATACTCCTGGTACATTGTGTTCATGGTGAAGGTTGCACATCCTGGATTAAACACGGAGCAGACACAACAACATGTGTGTAAGGTGTATTTATTTACAATGGTGACATGTGAGGGTGGTAAACATTTACAATGGGGTGAACAGTGAAGCAATGAGTTGAGGATCATGGTAAATGGGATAATCGAGTCGTCACCACAGTGATGTGGAGACCCAGTCCAACAGACAGATGCCATTCACATGGCAATGTGGGGAAGGATAGTCCAAAAGGTCAATGCAGTGGTGCAGTGGTAGGCCATCATGGCTGGCTCCGTGTCTGACGTTTGGCAGGTGCTTGGCCACCGGATGCTCCAGGTTCTTTCCTTGGACGACCCCTTGGTTGCTTGGCAGGGGGGGCATCAGCTGTAGGGGCAGTGGGGTCTGAGGACTCACCCCTCTCTGGGGACGCAGGGGAGGATGGTGAACTGTCATCCTGCGTCCCAGCAGGAGGAGGTGGAGGTGTTGTTTGTGGCGCTGCCCTGTCCCTCAGTACCGCCACTAGCTGCCCCAAGAGGTCCACAATCTGTCCCATGCGGGTGTCCATGGACCTCATCAGCTGTAGGAGCTCACGTGAATCTTCCTCCGACCGGCCCATCCGTTCTTGGGCCTGTTCATAGGCCCCAAGGGCTCTGTTGATGTGGGCTAGGGCTTCGGTCCCAGGCTCTGGTCCTCTCTGCCTCCCCCGTGACCCTCCCACCTGCACTGCTCCCACGGACCTGCTCTATCACCACATTGGTACCCCGCATCCTCTCCCTGGCCTCCTCTGTTGATGTTGTGGGGTGCTCATCCCCTGGGGCCGGGCGAGTGTTGCCGGCAGCACTGGTGGTGGTAGTGGTGGTGGTGGTAGTGGTGGATGCACAGGCCGTGACAGCAGGAGCTCACGTGAATCTTCCTCCGACCGGCCCATCCGTTCCTGGGCCTGTTCATAGGCCCCAAGGGCTCTGTTGATGTGGGCTAGGGCTTCGGTCCCAGGCTCTGGTCCTCTCTGCCTCCCCCGTGACCCTCCCACCTGCACTGCTCCCACGGACCTGCTCTATCACCACATTGGTACCCCGCATCCTCTCCCTGGCCTCCTCTGTTGATGTTGTGGGGTGCTCATCCCCTGGGGCCGGGCGAGTGTTGCCGGCAGCACTGGTGGTGGTAGTGGTGGTGGTGGTATTGGTGGATGCACAGGCCGTGACAGCAGGGGTCTGCGGATTGGATGGTGAAGCAGCAGATGTGGTGGTGGGGATGATGGGGGCCTGGGACCGGTTGAGCCCTGCCACACCAGATGGGCCGGCTTGGAGCTCCTCGTCCAAGGAATCCATGGAGTCCACATCTGAGAGTCCCTGTTCCGGGGGTGGAGACTGGCTCTGCATGTTGCTGGTGCTGTCCTCTGCAGTCAATTCTTGGGCACCTGTGGGTCAGATGCAAAAAGGTCATTGTAGTGTACACCACAAAATTTGGGTTAGCTGTGTATCAAACACTGTTTGTGCCCCACACAGATGATAAATCTGCACAATTTTGTAAGCGCAATACTGTGGCGCATGACATGATGTTGAGGTACATGCATTACTTTTCCATGGTGTGAGTTGTCATGACATACCATGCGCTACGTGCATATTTTGTGCTTACAGGGTCATGTTGCAATCTATTGAGTAGCAAAAATCAAAACCCCTGCTGTGAAGCATCTTTGTTGATTGCTGTGCCCTGTCAGCCGTTGCATTGGAACCTTGAGCGGACAAGGTCATCTCCTGCATACCATTGTCATGTGATGTGCATATCTGGATTTGTACATCCACCCATGCTTCCTTTGCTTTCATATGGTCCTTGCTGCTCTGGCCTCATGGTACTTTCACATGGCATTCACTGCTGTGCATGGTTGTGCACGGAGTTACTTAAACCTGTGGATTGGTATGTCACACTTTGGTTGCTGTGACAGTTTCATATGCTTAGCTGTCTGCACAATGTGGTTGGCAATGGGATCTGTGTGTTTATTTGTGCAATGAGAGGGCTGAGGTTATCCTATGGCACCATGCTTGTTGTGATGCAGATCTGGGTGCATGTCCTGGCTAGTTACATCTTATGTTTTCAGTATTTTTCTTGCATTTGTGACACTTCTCTGTGTGTGTGTGTTGTAGGCTTCCATCCTGCTCAGGTGTGGGAGAAGGCAGCATGATCTGTCTACCTACCTGTTAGTTTGAAGTGGACAGTGCAGACACCGACACAAGCATCTGGGTGGGAGGAAGTTATTCCTCTTGACGATCTGGGACACAGGGGGGCATGTTGTAATTTGTGGTGCAAGCTTCCCACCCCCAAACACACCAACCTGTGTGTATGGATACCAACCTGTAATTTGATGCAGAACCAAATAATGTCTACCACATGCTTCTGGGGGATACTGCTCCACCCTGCTCATGGCTGGGCTTGGTGGCCTTGTGTGAGTTGTAGTGCCAGCTTCCCATCCCACAACCACACCTCCCTGTGGAGATGGCTACCTACCGGTTAGGTGCATGTGAGCCACGGAAAGGCTTTGTGAGATGCCAGTTATTTCAGCAGGTAACGTGAGTGTAGGTAGCATGTTCAATCCCCCTGCATTTACAGGCACATAGGGGAAAAGGGGTATGACCCCCCATCACTGTGGAGACAAGGATGTGGGTGTGGGGTTCAATCCCCCTACATTTACAGGCACATAGGGGAAATGGGGAATGAACCCCCATCACTGTGGAGACAAGGATGTGGGTGTGGGGTTCAATCCCCAGAATTTACAGGCACATAGGGGAAATGGGGTATGACCCCCCATCACTGTGGAGACAAGGATGTGGGTGTGGGGTTCAATCCCCCAGCATTTACAGGCAGATAGGGGAAATGGGGTATGACCCCCCATCACTGTGGCGACAAGGATGTGGGTGTGGGGTTCAATCCCCCTACATTTACAGGCACATAGGGGAAATGGGGTATGACCCCCATCACTGTGGAGACAAGGATGTGGGTGTGGGGTTCAATCCCCCTGCATTTACAGGCACATAGGGGAAATGGGGTATACCCCCCCATCACTGTGGAGACAAAAAGGGGAGTGTATATCTCACACAACCAGCATGTCCGCACAACCATGGTATTTTTGTAGCTATGAACACAAGCATTGTAAGGCTGAAGTGGTGGTTGTGTGCCAAATAACTTCCCTGTTGAGGGCAACAGTGTTGTTTGTGTCACATACCCTCAGCCATGTGCAGCCAATATGTGCTCCTGGGGGCAGACAATACCAGCAATGTTACAACGGACAGTATGACATGTGAGCATTCAAACTGCATTCACGCATTTTTTGTCACAGGCAGTCCCACTTGCATAGTATTCCATTTGACACAGGAGTTCAGATGAGTCAGTCCAACACATTGGCAGCCAATGCTCACATGTCATACTGTCCGTTGTAACATTGCTGGTATTGTCTGCCCCCAGGAGCACATATTGGCTGCACATGGCTGAGGGTATCTGACACAGGTCAGATGCTAAACATTAGGGATGTGCATAGTGTAGATGTAGTAGTCCCTGGTCCAATAGAACATATCACTAACTAAAAGTTCAACTAAATGACATTGCGACACTGGCACAATACATGGGTGAAGTAGCACTGAGACAACCGACCAGTCTGACACTGCAGCAGAAACTCAACATCTGTCTTAGTGTTGGAGTGTGTCTTGCCTGGCACAGTACACAGAATGTTGGTCAGTACTCCACTGAGACTTGTGCATGCTGAGTGCAATCCAGACGTATTCCATGAGTTGAGCTGGCGAATGTAGACAATGAGGCATTGTCTTATGGTGGGTGCACAGGAGTCACATGGTTATGAGTGGGAGCAGTGCTCCATCCAGCTGGGCTGTGGGATTGGGGCCTGTTGGGAGTTGTAGTGCTGCCTTCCCACACACACAGAGCCCTCCCTGTTCATATGGTTACCTACCAGTAAGTTAGATGAGTGTGATTCAATGGCTGCCACATGGGTGTGAGGGGGGGAGTGTACCATCCTGCTCAGGGGTGGGACAAGAGGGCCTGGTGGGAGTTGTAGTGCTGGCTTCCCACCCACACAGAGCCCTCCCTGTGAAGATGGCTATCTACCAGTAAGTTAGATGAGTGTGATTCAATTGCTGCCACATGGGTGTGGGGGGGGAGTGTACCATCCTGCTCAGGGGTGGGACAAGAGGGCCTGGTGGGAGTTGTAGTGCTGGCTTCCCAAACACACCCACACCCTCCCTGTGAAGATGGCTACCTACCTGTAAGTTTGGTTGTTGACACACAATGGCTACCACCTGGTTGTGGGTGGGGTGTAGTGCTCCATCCTGCTCAGGGGTGGGACAAGAGGGCCTGGTGGGAGTTGTAGTGCTGGCTTCCCAAACACACCCATGTCAACAAAAGTGGTTCCTTTGGCAAAAGATTCTCAGTAATAATATTGTTAACTATATAGCCTCAGGTATTAAAGTAATCTACCTGGTACTACAACCCACTCACATACATTCTCCCAGTTCACATACATAAGGGAAACAGACTAATTACACACCCTGAACCCTTTTCTCACTAATTAAGTAAAACCAAATACATTTTATTAAAAAAACAGTTTATTTCTCTGTTGTTAAGTAAAAAAGTTTGCAAGTTCTTTAGAATATAACAGGAATACAATATCCAAATTACAATCTCATCGCGGTTACATACAAATAATACATAAATAACACAATTCACAATAAGACCAAGGAGATTACACATAAAAAAGACAAAAAACTATGTCATTGCGTGGCCACATGCGTGATTACTTCATTTTAAAGGAAGGGACCTGATGCTAAATAAAGAATAAGCATTCAATGGTCTCAATTCCCACACAGATTGTGTTCCTGTTGTAAAGCGTCGACGCGTTTCAATGGTTTCTTTATACATCCATCTTTTTCAAGACCAAGATATTATTGACTCTCACGAACAATAGATAAAAAGACTGGAACAGTATGAGTCACCTCTTATTGTGGTCAAGATACACCCACAGCGTATATGTAGTGACAGAAGTTTGATGGGTTACTAAGGGCATCCGCCTCTTTCCTTCCTGTTTCGATTTTTATATGGTGAACTCTAGGTCATAGAGACGTGAAATTGCCCCTTAATAATGGCGCATGTCAATTGGCTTCAATCTCCGGAATCTGTGCTCTCAAGCGGGTAATGAGATAATAAAAGTGGGGTCTCCTGGAGGATTCTGTTGTCTATGCAGGGGGCAGGTATTTGAGAAGAAAATTACTGCTGACACAGCGCCTTAATGGTCGCTAGTAGCCCCAACAAAGATCCCTTTTATAATTAGGGTTTCAGCGGGATCGGATATCCTTCTGTGGTCCTCCGCTTGCCGTTCGTGCTCACTCCGGCAAGCGGTGTACTGGCAGGCGGAGGCTCGCTCACTGCAATGCGTTCCGAGATTTTCTAGCCGCTATTTGGCTAAATGTCACTTTTTGTACAGTAGCGTGATTTTTTTAATCGACTTGGCGCTCGCTTCAGCATCTGTTTTTCTGCCACTAGATCTTCCTAACGCCATGTAGCGCCCTATTGTTAATACAGCGCTAATATGGCGTTAGGAAGTGTCGCACCGCAGCAGTAACATTTTTGCCGCTCCGCTGCGGCAAAAAAGTGGAGCACCATTTCTTGTAAATATATCCCTGAGTATCTTATTTCTTGTTTCTCAAGACATTCGCGCTCAGCTCTTTCTTGTTCTGCTGAGATTACCGCTTAGGTTGTTAGGGAACTCTCTGGATGCCTCACTGAAGCACTAGGTTCCTTGCCTGCTGCTCGCCTGAAAGGATCGCCTTTTATTTGACTACTCCTCCGCCGCTCTTTCCTAGAGCCCCCCTAAGGGGTCTACCTTTCCTATCTGACCTCCCCTATCTCTTAGTGTTCTCCTCTAACCCAGTCTACTTCACCTCCGCTTACTGTTCCATCCCCGCTGTTCTGTTTTAAGTGCGCTCCTTGAGCTGACTACTTTTCCCCCTCTACTTCCTAGTGCCCCCTCCTACGGGACTAACTTTCTTCCCCCTCTCTCTTATCGCTCTCCTCTGAACCTGTCTTTTTCGCCTTCTCCTTCTGGTCGCTGCACTCATCATGGCCCAACACACCTATCGCTCCCCTGGCCTACTAGCTCAAACAGGTTTGAACTCTTTTAAGATTATATGCCCCTCCAACCTGTCGAAGAACGCGAAGACGACCTTCAAACACAATCTCCTCAAGCGTTGGCCTGAAACGCTTGTATCGGACACATATATCTCCAGCAAGGGCAGTGTGGTGACAGACCTAATTTTTTACACTAACAGAAGAGCGCAGTGGAGAAAGTCTCTAACTTCTGAGCTTTGCTCCAAACAGCTGACCAAAAGACCTCACGTTTCCGTTTAACCACACTACCACACTACCTCTTAAGGCAGAGCTGACTGTCTCCTTATACAACAATGGGAACATCCTTATTCAAGCCTCGTACCTGAACCTCAAGCGCTTTGACTCTGTCTTTTTGAGGATTAAGAATACACTGACTAACTCTAACCCGACTAGCCTCCACCAGAGCTGTCCACCCACTATATCTGCTCCCTCTGTGTCTTACGCCTCCTCCTCCCCCAATCCTATGTCCCCATCTGTACCTACTCACCGCACTGATCTCTCCAACAACACGGAGGATGTGTATATTACCCACACCCTTAACACGGACAACCCTATTTTTCCTCTCGTGGACTATGGTATGTCCGACCTGAGTGCCCTCCACCAAGCTGATGTCCACAGCTCTGCTCCTTCTTTAACACTTCTTACCTCAAATCTCCCGTCACCTACGTCACCCACTGCACACTCCAACAACCGGGGTAATGGGCACCACACCAGCACTAACAACCAGGATATCACTGTTATTCTACCCTCAAACTCAGGATCTTCCAATTCGAGGGCTCTGGATCTAGCTGCTGCCTCCAGTCCGTTAACCCGTAACCTTCGCACACCCTCTCCCGCCCTCCATGCTACACCTAGTGCCTCTGCTAAATCCACTTTGCTCGCTTCTAATCACACCCCAGGCTCTGCTCAGCTCGATCTTGCACCTAATCCTAAGCTATGTCATGCTAAGCCTCTTTCCTTGGGGGACGGCGAGACCAGTCTCAAGCAAGACTTTATTCTCCCCTGTAACTGTGGTAAGGGTCTTACACAACCCTCTAATACCCTTATCGCTGCTGGGTCAGTTCTAGCATCTCATACTGGTTCAGCGGAAGAGAGCATTAACAGGCCCTGCCTGGAGGAGAAGATTGCTGACCTCAAGCAGGAGCTCTTGGCTGTCAAAGAGATCGTGCAGAGCCTACTACAGTTCTCCTTGAGGATGGAGAAGCTCTGGGTCACTTCCCCCTCCCAGAGGACCGGTAAATACAATGCACAGAATATGTTCTACACGGCTAACGATCATTCCTCTTTTCACTCCCCTCTTAGTACCAGCTGGAGGTCTAGGCCTCTACTTAACCATCATTACAGGTCCCATAGACTCCTGCCTCAGCTATCTGAGGAGGACATTCTCGCCCTTCTACTCTCGTACACTGACTCAAGGACTGTCTCCTCCTCCTACCCTACTCTCAACATCCCCTCCATCACCTCAGACCCAGACAGGGAACCGATTGTCAATCACAGATCAGTTAACAAAGGAAACCTACTTCAAATAACCACCTCTCATCATGAAGTAATCACCTCCTATCATCACATCAAATCTATGCATTCATCGCTCCAACCTCACCGTAAAGCAATCGCTATGTTCTGTGTTATCCTCCTGTGAACAGCTGGTCACCGAAATCTGGAATAGGGCAAGAAGGTTTGTGTGCTGCACTCGATTTATCATCCATCGGGTGACAATCTGGTCTTCATAGAGCAAATCATGGGGGTCATTACCTCGAGCTCGGACCAACTCTGCCACATCTTCCTCTGAGACTTTAACTTACATTGGAATGACTCAAATGATCCTTTAGTCTACTCCTTTAAGGCTTTCCTCTCGGACCTTAACTTCTCACAGCTCTGTAAGGGGCATACCCACAATAAGGGCGCCACTCTCGACCTTATCATTGCCAAAGACAATAGTATACAACTTGGCGACATCGTACCCTGTGACTGGTCGGATCATCATCTAATTCCATTCCACATCCTGGAAAAGGTATTGTGTAGACAGGGCCAACCCCTTAAAGCTAAACAACTGACGCGCAATATGAGAGACCTCAACATCAATTTGCTAACTTCAATCACCAAAAATAGACTTCAGCCACCCCCCAACATGACCAACCTTGACGATCTCTCTGATCACTACATTAACACTGTGTCTAACATTCTTGATACTATTGCACCGAAGCAACTCAAAAAGATTCCAGTCAAACAATCCAAACCTTGGTTTAATGGTGCCCTAAATGATGAGCGGCGCAATCTTAGATTCTCAGAAAAGCTCTGGAGAAACTCGCCCTCCACCACAAGTCTCACTTAACTCAGGAAAGTGAGAAGTACCTACAACAAACACATCCGCATGGCTACAACTGACCACTTCAGGGCTCAGCTGGATGGAGCCAAAAATAGACCCAAGAAGCGCTTTGAAATCATCAAGCAACAAGCTAACCATACTTCCAACCCAATCTCTACTCCTGTGTCTTTGCTCCCTAGTGGGGACGATTTCACAGCTCACTTCTCTGAAAAAACAATCAAAATCGAATTGGAACTACTAGCTATCACCCCAACTCAGAGGCCTCCGACCCTCTCCGCTTTTTCAGCTCAATTGGCGGAACCCTCAGCAATATCCTCACCCTTTGGCTGTCCTCTCAAAAATAACGCCTCTTGGAATTCCTTTCTCCTCCCAGATGTCACGGAGCTTCTACACAACATGGCGTCCCTTAAACCCTCCAACCATTTCAGTGATCCTTTACCTGCTAAGTTTTTTAAAGAGCTCAATTCAGCCATTCTCCCCCTTTGGTCCAGGATCATTCATGAATCCCTCTTACAGGGAAAGATACCTGATTGCCTCAAGGTGGGGCAAGTTACTCCCATTCCTAAGAAGCCCAACACGGATCTTTCGGATCCTAACAACTTCCGACCTATCACCAGCAGTATGACACTAGCTAAATTGCTCAAAAAATGCGTCCACTCAAAGCTTTGCAACCACATAGAGAAATATCAACTCCTTGACCCCTATCAGTCAGGTTTCAGAACAGGGCACAGTACTGAAATGGCACTAACTCACATTGTAGATGACGCCTTGAGATCCCTTGACCAAAATGTCCCTTGTCTCCTGATCTTTCTGGACCTTTCATCAGCTTTTGATACCATCAAACATGAAAACCTGATTGCTCTGCTTCAGCACAGGATGGGTCTCTCAGATCTGGTCCTAAATTGGTTTGCCTCTTTCCTACATAACCGTACACAAAGGATCAAAGTTAACCATTCCCTTGCATCCAGTTCCCCTGTCATGATCGGAGTGCCTCAAGGATCCGCGCTCTCGCCCACTCTCTCCAACCTTTTTATGGAACCACTTACTGTCATTCTGAACCTTGCTAACATTCTGTACCACATGTATGCGGATGGCACGCAACTTTACTTGAAGATCTCCTCTCAAGAGGACATAAAAACGCTAAATGCTGCACTTGCACAAACCCAAAAATGGTTAGCTCAGAACCATCTTCTGTTAAATACTTTCAAAACAGAATTTCTACTGATTGCCCCCCCAATCATTCAGCACCTACCCTGGTCTGGCTTAATCAACTCACTGCTCTTAACTGCACCCCTCATGTGGTAGATTCCGCTAAATCTTTAGGCATCACCGTGGACAAACACTTAAACATGCAAGCGCAAATCAGTGCAGCTATTAGGGGAGCCAACTTTCAACTTAACACCCTTAAGAAAATCAAGCCTTTCCTCCCCCTGAAGACATCAGACCAGCGGTTCAATCCCTGGTGATCTCTAGACTGGAATATGGTCTGGTGACCCTTGCTTGACTTCCCAAAGCTAGCTTGACCCTGTTCAGAGCCACCCTGAACGCATCGGCCAGACTCGTCATGGGCTCTAGAAAGCATGACCACATCTCCCCTGACCTTCTGCAACTAAATTGGCTATCTATCGAAGCCAAGATCCGCTTCAAGGTAGCCTGTTTGACCCATAAAGCCATACATTACAACACCCCGATCTACCTGGCAAATAAGATTGAACTTTCGGGCTCAGGCCGGAACATAAGAAGTACGTCCACCCTACAGTTGAAACCGCCCAGATTCAAAAAGAAAAGATCTTACAATCGTGCTTTCACCGGTCTTGCTCCAAGAATCTGGAATGCCTTGCCTCCCGAGATCAGATCCAATCCTTCCACTGCATCGTTCAAGAAACTTGTCAAACGGCTATTCCTGAACGAACTTTAACTGCATTTTTAACAGCTTCGACTTGATGCTTATTGTACTACGTTGCTTCGATTTATTGTACGCTGGTCTGTTAAACTGTTATCGTGCTCGAGGGCACTTCTGTTACTGTTCTGGTCGAGCCAACCCCCCATCCCACGACAGGATCTGTTTCCCCCTTTGTTTTTAATCTCTCCCTCTGTCCCATTGTGATTTGGTTACCCATGTTTTCGTCAAATATGTACAGCGCTCTGATACCCGTAAGGGTCTTGTTCGCGCTTTATAAAACTTTCAAATAAAATAAATAAATGGGACATGTTGAGGCGAGGAGTGCTTCAGTCAGGAGGATGACCACAATGTCATTAAAGGATAGGCCCCATTGACAGTCCACAAATGGTCAAGGTGAACAGGGCGAAGTCAAAATGAAGACAGTGACGGCAGATGTTCCCTGGCATGCTGATCAGCACAGGGCTGAGGAGAAACGGGGTATGTGGCACAGATGAGTGCTACCGGACACTTGGAAAGAGGTACCGTCCACATCTTCCTCCTCTGATGTGCCTGGTGTCTCCCGTGAGTGTGGTGTTGTAGAAGCGGCAGCCAAGGGAGGCACACACACGTCAGGGGTGGAATATGTGGATCCTGTGCCTACAGCAGCATTCATCTGTACCAACACATGAGGCAGCACAGCAGCGAGGAGGTTCTGCTGGTTTTGCAACACAGCAGCAGCGTCGCGGTGGTAGGCAGCCATGTGGGAGTCCTGCTTCTGCTCCAAGGACTTCAAGATAGTTGTGATAGCCCCCAGCTGATTGGCCACCTCGCTGGTGCCACTTTGGCAGGACAGTTGTTGACGCCTCTCCCTCATGACACCAGCGATGTCAGCCAGGGACACCTAGAGGCCGCGGAGCGGTGAGTAGGTGCCTCTGATGGCAGCAATATTGTGCCCATTGGGACTGAGGCATCCATGGACTCCCTCAAGGGTGGCCCGCCGCCACAGTCTCCATCCCCGCCCGCACCTGATCTGCCAACTCTTGCTGGACTCCTACCGCAGCACGTTGGAAGGTAATCTATGGGTCCTTGTTGGTTGTTAGGCAGGGGATGTGGAGACAGCACGACACTGCTGTCCCTCCCCGTGTCCTAGCTGGGGTCCCAATGGTGTCCAGGAGCTCTTGGGCATGTCATGGTCAATGGTTGGTAGGTTGTCATCATCACCATCATCACTGATGTCCGGGACAGGGTGCTGGCCAGGAGGTGAGGGTTCTTACTCTGCAATGCTACTGGTGATGTCTTCTACATGTTGACATGGTTAAAGCAGTTGAGAAACAAAGGGGCATATTTACAAGCCCCTATCACCACCACAGCGTCACTTTTTTCGATGTTCCTGTAGCGATAGGGGCTTCACCCTATTCACAAGGCAGCGTTAAGCCACTTAACGTGGCTTAATGCTGCCTTGTGAATAAGGCCCCCTTTCACGCTACACTTAGTGTGAAAGGGGAGGGCAATGGGTGTTGCTGTGGGCGTTCCATTGCAACACCCATTGATTTTGACGCTGCCTCATATTTACAAAGATGGCTTAAATATGGGGCAGCACCAAAATTAAGACCAGGAAAAACCTGGTCTTACCCTGGCGCAACGAGGAGAAATGTTTCATTTCTCCTTGTTTTTGCTGTTTCCATGTGTGCTGCATTGTGCAGCAAACATAGAAACAGCAAAACGCCTTTGTTGTTTATGTGCAGGAAGGTGTCCCTTCCTGCACATAAACAATCATTTAAAAAATTATGTTTTGCAACTTCTATGTGTTCTGCATTAAGCAGCACACATAGAAGTTTCAAATTGCCATTTGTGATTGTTTATGTGCAGGTAAGGACACCTTCCTGCACATGAACAATCACTCCCCTCAATGCAGGCACCCTTGCACTATGGTGCAAGGGTGCCTGCGTTGACACTAGGCAGCTAAATTTAGCGCCAGCGCAGGAAGAAACGCAGGGCTGCACCATATTGTTGTAAATATGGTGCAGCCCTGCATTTCTAAAGTGACAGAGCGTGGCTTTAGCCTTCTTGGCTAAACGCCACGCTTCACCACCTTATTTGTAAATATGCCCCAAAGTGCATTACATTACACTTTCAGTTCCTCATTGGTGCGTAGGACAGCTGTTACGCTAGGGTATGGATTGCAAATAGCACTGTATTTCCCTTTCAGATGACTGGATCTCAGCATTGTCATCACTACCACTGTGTGCCTACTCTGAGTGGATGGGCCCTGTCACAGTAGTCCGATTCCAAACACTGACCAGAGTTGGTTATCTGCAGGGTGTCACACATTGTTTTAACCAGATCCATGTACTTGTATGTGTACATGCCCCCTCTGGCTGTTTCCAGTTTGGTCCTGGCAGCCGACCTACTGCCACACAGTGATGGGACCCTGATCATACATTGACTCTCATGTGCCTACGACACATACATTATGCGTGGCCATCTCCAGTGGACTGACATGGCAGGCTGTTATAGAGTGAAATGTGTCAGGCAGCACCCCAGATGGTAGTAGTGCTGGGAATGGTGATATGTACCTACTGAGCGCCATTTTCACATAAAAATGGCACAGCACGGCAGTGCAAGCACTTTAGCTGCGCCACCCTGTGTCATTCCACAAACACAGGAAGGCACCATATTCACAGGGATACGGCGCACCCCATGTGTTTTTCCTTGCGCTGGCACCAATAATAACAGCCAAGCACCAACACAGACACCCGTGCTCCATGGCGCAAAGGGGCCTGCGTTGGCGCTCAGCTGTTCTTTTTGCAGCGGCGCAGGAGTGTGCACAGAGGTGGCACATATTCCAGTAGATACAGCCCATCCATGCATTTGTGAAATGATGCATCTAGGCGCTGCAGATTTGTTAGCATAGAAGCCCTGCACCTTTTCACTTTAACTATGGCCCATGTTCCGTTGGTGTACATAACTTGCATTACCCCCACACCCAGTCATATTTATGTAGATGAGAGGAGTTCAGGTGGCTGTGACTCTTGAAATGCCCCTAAATGTAGGTATTATCCCTGGCCCACATATCCCCCCACCCCTCAGGTGTGTTGTTTTTCTTGTGAGATACCAATTGTATGTTAGGATTTTTGAGAGTAGGTTAATGTGCCTGGGCCCTGGTGAGACATAGGAGCATCTTTCATAGACATGTGGTGCAGCGCAGCTCAAGAAACCATCTTTCTGTGCCAAACTGTGTGAATAGGAAAGTGCAGGCTTGTGCAGTGTTGATGACAATGCAACGCATCCATGTGCTTTCGTATCTGCTGGTGCAAATTCAGCTGGCTAGCACCAAAGCAAGTACCCTTGAACCATGGTGTACATCTGCTGTTTATGCACCAGCACAGGCAAAGACAGGAATGCGCCGTATCTTGTTGTAACAGCATATTGCTGCTCTTTAATTTTGAGGTAGGATAGCACAGCTATAAGGCTTGCGACGCTGCCCTACAACAACATATGATCAAAATTCCCATGAGCCTTCCATTGATATGTCTAACCATACATGAGCCAGGTGCCTACCGTTTGACTTGTAGACAGTGTGGCAGAGAACTGGGACATAGCTGCCTGGACTGCACGACATTACGTACTTCCCCAAATTGGCCTTTTTTGGGACTTACCCTGTTGCTGATGTAGTTCGTCATAGTTAGCACGGTCCTGTCCCACAACTCCAACCTCCGACTCCTCAGAGATGATTACGGGCACCTGCTTCTCCAAGGATCCAGCTTTTCCTGGGGCACTGGACTACCACCTCCGGTCTGCAATGCAGCCTGTAGATTGGTTACCAGTTTATCCTTAGTGTTTCACTTGGCATCGTGCCAGCGCTTCTTACAGGCCGTCGCTGTCCTCTTGACTTCAGCAACACTGTTCACCTTGTTCACTATAGACTGCCATATGATCTTTTTCTTCCCCAATGACACTTTAGCGATGACGAAAAGCTGGTGTTGGTGCTCCATCACCTCCGCAATCAAGATCTCATTCTCCTCCTGTCTGATCTAGCACTTCCTCTTCCCCGTGGACTCTGGCTGTCCATCCTGGCTGGTAGTGGAGTTGGGTGGGTTGTTGTCCTGGGGTGCGCTCACTCTTGGCTGTTCCATAGCTGCTTTCAGGTAAGTGTGACTTTTTTTTCTCTTAGCGGCACTTTTTTCCCTCACTAGGCACAGTAAAGTGACGTTAGGCCTGCTAGCGTGTATTTTCTAGCCGCTATTTGGCTAAATGTCACTTTTTGTACCGTTGCGTGATTTTTTTAATCAATTTGGCGCTCACTTCAGCATCTGTTTTTCTGCCACTAGATCTTCCTAACGCCATGTAGCGCCCTATTGTTAATACAGCGCTAATATGGCGTTAGGAAGTGTCGCACCAGCAGCAGTAACATTTTTGCCGCTCCGCTGCGGCAAAAAAGTGGAGCACCATTTCTTGTAAATATATCCCTGAGTATCTTATTTCTTGTTTCTCAAGACATTGTAAGTATGTCAATTCTTGCTTATAACATCAAATAGCGGATGCCTGCAAGATTGGGACTAAGAATTGTTTTCGTAAAGTGCCAGATAAAATGTGAAATAATGTAAGATGGGTAGTACATTGCTGAGACGAGTTGTCGCACAGACATTTTGTCAAGCTTATAAACCAGTCTCCCTGATAGGGGAAGCTACATAGAAGTGTAAAGTGCTAAAGTAAAAGTGAGTCAAATAAAAGTTGTGTTTTGAATTACTTGAGGTAGCCAAAGAGGGTTCTATAATAGGGGAAGCTATATGGGAACTATACGAGGCTTCAGTCGGCATGTATTGGAATTGTTCTGCCCTCTCATTTATACACTGGCTTAAGAACAAACTTTTTTTTATTAATCTTTTTTATTGAACAGTTGCTCAGTATACAATTATACGTGTAGAATGAAAGGCTCATATAGCGGGCCAATATGGGAAAGTGCAGACCACATTGGTTTCCAACACTGATTGTATTGTCAGGTACAATTCACACACATTTTAATAGGCACAGTGTTCTGTGAAAAACAGTTCAGGCATTGATTTCCTCTAACCCTCCCTCCAGTACGACCGCTAGCATACCTCAGGTCTCCCTGTATTGGACCCAGCTATCCCACACTTTGTCGTACTTACGGGGGGCAACCCCGGCTCTGATACACTTCAGTCCAGGTCATTCTTCCAATCCCAGATAATCAGGGGTCTACTCGCCCCACCATGGCTTTGCAATATTTAGTTTGGCTGTCAATGTCAGTCACAGTTTAGGGTACCTAGGCCACACTTCCTCCCCGGAAATGGCCAGTACCAGCCATCTAGCCTTTAGTGGAACCTCCAGGCCTGTGACAGCAGCCATGACAGTTGTGACCTCCCTCCAGTATGATTGAATCTCAGGGCATTCCCAGAGTGTATGGAAGAAGGTGCCAACCATGCCACAGCCTCTGGTGCAGAGGGCAGAGTCATATTGGCCCATGCCGTGTAGCACGGATCTGGAATAGTAGGATCTATGTAGTATGCGCCGTTGTATAGGGTGGAAACTGGTCCATATGGCTGTTTCCCTGGGGCTCTGGACGGCCTCCGCCCAGTTGTCATCTTCAATGAGCCCTATGTCGCCCTTCCAGGCCTTGCGCAATAAGCAAAGTAGGTCCGATGACTTATTGATTATTTTCCGGGAAACCAAGGAGACTGCTTTAGCCGGCATTGGGTCCAGTAGCAACCGGTCCTCCATGGGCGAGGATTCCGTTAGCTGTTCCGCCTCCGGCAGATGGCACCGCAATACATGCCTCAGTGGTAAATATCTGAATTCCTCCCCAGCCCCCATGTCGTACTCCCTTTGTAGGTCCTTAAAGAACAGGAGTGCCCCCCCTCCAGACATCCCCCAGTCTGTCAATTCCTATCAAACCACATCTAATGTGGCCCCTCAATTCCTTTACCTCCCCAGGGTGCTCGCTGTCTCACAGCGGCGTTGTGTCAGTTAATTTACCCTCCCAACCCAAATGTCTGTTAGCTTCATGCCAGGCCATAACTACCACCCGAGTGTGCCCTGGGAGTGCGCCCACCTTCTTTCTGTCATATAGGACGAAAGATTATCCCCGGTTACCCATAGCTTCTCGGTCGACCCTGTAGACTGGTTCCCCCCTTTCCCAAAACACCCATTCATTACCGACCATCAGTTGGGTGGCCCAACAGTAGGCTCGGAGATCAGGGACCGCCTGTCCTCCCTCGAACATTCCCCGTTGTAGCTTCCAGAGGGATATCCGTGAGATGCCTCCATTCCAGAAGAGTGTGCACAGTTCACTGTTGACTTCGGTAAAGAAGTGCGGCGGCACCCTGTAGGCGTACAGCATGCAGGGAAGGATCAACATCTCGAAGAGCACGGCACTGCCCATCAAAGAGATCCTTAGTGCCCACAATGAGTCACATCCTCCCTGAGGCGCTCAATCTGGGCGGTCAGATTCTGTTTAAGGAGTTTCTCTTTGTTCCTGGTAACAAAAATACCCAGGTATCGAAAGCCCTACTTCGTCATCGGAGCCGGGCATGCCGATGGAAGAACCGGGCTTCTCCCCAACAGCGAAGAGATAAGGGATTTGTCCCAGTTGATCTGATAGCCCAAGTAGCTCTCGAAGAGGTCGAAAATGTACAAAATCTTATGTATTGAGAGGCAGGGCCGCAAGACATACAGCAAAATGTCATCAGCGTGCAGAGAGATTCTCTCCTCCCAAGCATCGCCGCTTTGAATCCCCCACAGGAGAGGGTCCTGGTGGACCAAGCCATCACAGGTTCCAAGGTCAGGGCAAAGATCATCGGCAATAGGGGGCACCCCAGCTGCGTGCCCCTGCAAAGAGCAAAAGCGCAAGACACTACACCATTCACATGCACTGTGGCCGAGGGTCCTGGTAGAGGAGTAGGACCCGTGTGCAGAATTTAGGGCCAAAGCCCAATCTCGGTAGGACTGCAAATAGATAAGGCCACTCTATACTATCAAAGCCCATTCTCATGTCCAGGGAGAGTACTACTGACTCCGCTGACTCTGGCGTTGCCGTCATATGCATCACCCCATATAAGTGCCTCAAGTTTAGGCGGGTACCTCTATGCAGCATGAACCCGGACTGATCCTGATGTATCACTGAGGTTATGACCCTCACCAATCTGTTTGCCAAAGCCTTGGCTAGCACCTTGGCCTCTATATTGAGCAGTGATATGGGCCTGTAAGAACTACAGGCCAAGGGTGGCTTCCCTTCTTGGGAAGAACGATGATCGTGGCCGTTCTCTGATCCACCGGAAGGGCTCATTCTGTCTTCGCATCCCAAAACATGTTAAGTATGTCAGGCGCGATCTTACTTGCCATGCATTTGAACAGTTCAATTGGCAATCCATTGGGCTGCCTTGCTCGATTGCAGCCCATGACTAGCCCCCTCAATTTCTTCCACTGTCAAGTCTTGTTCCAGTGCGTCCCTGTCAGCCTCGGAGAGGACCTGAAGCATTAGATCCTTTAGGAGGTCCACACCTTCCTCGCCAGACCTGCGTGTCCTGGAAGAGTATACGCTCTCGTAGTACATTGCGAACGCTTCTGGTATACCCGAGGCAACCGACGCTTTGTTTACCTGAAAGTATTGTTCCGTGCATTCATTTATCCGGTTTCGGTTTTACCCATCTTTCAAGTGTCAAGCTGCTATTCTGGGTGGCAGTAGTCTCCCTAACTGGCCCCAACAGGCAAGTCGCCATTGGGGAGTGGTCAGATACACCCCACGCCAAGTGTTGCTAAAGCGGCCCATGCTGTTGCAGTGGGTAAGAATATAGTCCAATTGGGAAAGGCTACCATATCTGGCTGATGGGTGGGTAAACTGGTTCTCACTCGGATGGTGTGTCTGCCATAGGTCCGCCAGTCCCATGGCGCCCACAAAAGATTTGAGTTGGCTCTCACCCTGGGCCTGGCCGCTCTCGGGCCACCTGTCTCGCCCCAATGTCATCACATGTTCATGTCACCGCCTAGAATCAGGGTGCCCATTGGCATATCTGAGAGGCGCCAAGCACTGAGAAAGTGTCCCCCTGTAATTTGGGTGGCGCATAAAAGGAGCCCAGATTGATCATACGACCTTCCCATATGCCCGTCTGCTGCACAAATTTACCCATCGGGTCGTGCCACGTCCTGCCTTGCGTGTATGGCGTAGAAAGCCTTAGGAGGATGCCTGTACCCCTTGATCCAGTGGTGTAACCCACGTGTGCCACCAGGGTGTGTCCCCATCTGTCCAGGGCTTTATAATGCTTGCCTTTTAAGTGGGTCTCCTACAGGAGGACCAGGACCAGGGCCTGTCGTTTGATACACTGTAACACTAGGGTACGTTTAACCTTGGAGCCAAGGCCATTCACGTTCCAGGACAATATTTTCAGGTCAGTGTGAGCCCGTGTCCCCATAAGATGCTAGATTGCAGGGTCTGCCCTGAGCCCTCCCTCCCACCATCGAGTCGCCCCCCCCCTCCCTTTTACTCACCATGTAACCACAATACTGGTTGTAGATACTGGTGGTAGACTTCGCAACTTTCAAAGTATCGAACAAAAACATAGCAATCCCTGAAACTCCCCCATCCCTGCTTCCCTGAATTGCCCACCACCGCAATTTGCAGAGCGCCTGTCGCCCTAAACTGAACAATGACCATATCAAGGGTTGGCCACCATTATATCATCCAATGTCCAGGACACTCACAGACCCTTGTGAAACCTATTGTAGTGACATTCTTATGTATCACCAAGATTGGTTAATCATGCTGTCCCTTGGCCTTGAATAGCATCATATACTTCAGTTCTTTTGCTCGGAGCACTCTCTTGACTTCCTCGAAACTGCGTCGTTGATGCTGTACTTACAGTGTAAAGTCCGGAAACAAAACGCGCCATTGAGTTTTCGTACTTCAGGCCCCCAAGATGCGAGCCGTATGGAGTATAGCGTCCCTGCCTCGGTGGTTGGAGATCCTGGAGATAATGGTACGTCGGGGGGGGGGGGTGGATCCTGTGGCGGTATCAGAGTCCTATGTGCACGTTCGACCGAGAAGACTTTTGAGAGGCGCTTAGTATGAATGAAGTTTGTTATCAAGTCTTCCACAAAGAGGTCAGCGCTAGACCCCTCCGATCCCTCCAGGACCCCTACCACTCTGATGTTGTTTCGTCGGGCCCTGCCCTCCTGGCCCTTGACTTTAGCGGCCAGAATCTCCTGCTGTTTCGTGAGGGTGCGGACCTGTTCCTCCAACGACTTGGACGTGGCTTGGAGAGTGTGGATGCTAAACTCAGTGGTCGTTACCTTGACCGACATTTTCTGAAAGTCCACTCGCAGGAGGCCAACGTCTATGGTGACCGCGTCGATTTTGGGTTCGAGCAAGGTCTTGAGGTCCTGAATGCCTGCCATAATAGTGCTCAATTCGGGCTCTGCTGGCTCAACCAGGCCCCCATTTGATCCGGCTCCTTCCGAGGTCTGTTTGGGACCTGCGTACTTGTCCATCTTGTTCGATTGTAGTGGCGCCTGGCCCCTGTGTTTCACCATGATCCCCAGTACAGCGGCCGATGTGGACGGTGATCCATGTGGGCCGGAGTGCACCACCACACTCCCCCTATTGGGTGTGCCCCCAGCAGCAGGAACCTCCCGGTCTCTCCAAGGCAGTCGTCAGGTAGGCCGTACCTCCTCTCCTGCTCTGCTGCGGTCCTGCCACCCAACAGCGCCCAGTCGGATCACCATTCAGGGAGTCTGCTCTCTTGATGGCCAACTGCAGACATGCCTGGCCTATCCACTGACCTTTATCAATATGGGGAACAAAGGGCCCAGCAGGAGCATCCCTTGATCTGGCATATTTCTAGCTTTGAAGCCCCGGTCTCTCTGCTGCACTGCCTTTCATTAGGTATTCATTGGGCCACCATCGGCCGTCAGGGACCCCCTCAGGCACTGCCTGCAACCCCTCTTGGAAGTGCTTCTTGACGATCTGTCTGTGCCAATACTCAGGGGTCATGCCGCAGGTCCAGCCACCGGGACGCCTGAGGACCCCACTGCCCCCTCCAGGGGCTCGGCAGGCTTGCACCTGCTGCTATTTGCTGTAGTGGCCCCCCTCCTTCCCAGTTCAGCCACCCTGTTCTTATACCTGTAGAGCTTGATTGATGTCTCGCAGGTGTACAGGGCCATTTAAAGTCACTGTAGCTCCTTTGGGGTCCAGTCTAGAGTGCCAGTGCAACCAAGATCTTCAGGCGCGCCAAAAAGTCTATTCGCCCCCCCTCCCCATTGTGTGCCCTCCTAGGACCGCCGAGTGCCGTAACACGTGTTGTGCAGTCCCTAAGTGGCGGCCGCGCTCCTCCCGTGTGGTCCGCGGAGCACCAATGCCTGATAGTCAATTTGGGTGGGGAGAGAATAATTCACCCCGTCTGCTCCAGATGTCCATTGGCCCCTCTGGGCTTACCCCCTTGGTCGCTGCACAGCCCTCTCGTGGACATAAGGCCCCAACATGCAGGCCTCAACGTTGTAGCCCCCTGTCCCGGTCGTGTGCCCCCCTATGACTGGGACCGCTGGATGCGGTATCGTGTAGCGTATAGGCCCGAGAGAGCAGACTCGCTCGTTGGGCGGACGCGTTCCTCCTGTGCGGTCTGCTGAGCACCGACATCTGTTAGTCAGTGAGGGGTGGGGAGAGAGTGACCCACTCTTTTTTTTATGAGTTTCTCCTACTGCAGGCATGGCATGCTTTCCTGCAACATTCCCCGTGCCATGCGCGCTTTCACTCTCCAAGCAGCCAGGGACAATGGCGGCCGCTTCTTTGAAATGAAATAGGTGTCTCGTTTACAAGAGTTTAAGCTATTGGCATTGTAATGACAATGGCTTTTATTTGTGTGTTAATTATCAAAACAGATGATTAAAAGGCATTGTCATTTACAATGGCAATAGCTTAAACTCTTGTAAATGCGAGACCTTTGGATTGCAAATGCTTGTTTTGAAACCCGGGAGTCCCTGTTCGGTGTTCATATCTAACCAAACAGCATTGCCAGGTGAAATCGAAAACATGCAGAACCCCCTCTGAAAAAAGGCAAAACAAGCCCGACCCCCAAATCACGAAAAACCATTTTGGGATCGTAATGAAAATTAAAACAATCATGTATTGGCTTGAAAGCTATGCAATAAAAATGCACTACAAGTGATTTCTTTTCAGATAGAACTTTAGTGACGTTGACAAAAAGGACTAGACCGTCAGTTCAAAATCCCCATATGTCACGGCATAAGGTATCATTATTTGTGACCAGCGGTGTCTCCATATTATTTGAACAAATACATTCAGTAATTCCATCATTCAATGTAGTTGAAAGCATAATTAATAATGAAAGTAAATGCTCAGATCCAAGCTCTGTGCTAAGATAGCCGCTGCCCTGCTTGCTTAGTTCTGCTCAGAGCGCACACTACTGCTACTGGTGTAGGCTTCTTATTGCAGAGGCGGTGTCCTAGCAGAGTTGACTATGCAGCCCCCATGTCCCTCCCTCCCTGGGGCTTTCACCTGCCACCTCTGTGGCTCTTTCCCTGTTTCCTGGCGCAGCCTCTGAGCATGCAGAGACAGGATCGGCCAACTCAGGTGAGGGTTCCTTGTTTAATCGCCCAAACCCTGAACACATGATCTCAGTGCACAAAAATCAAAAGAATGTTTTGTATTATTAAGTCCACCCGCTTTTATTGTGCAAAACCACATCACAAAGTTACTTCCGCTGAACATACAACTGCATTTTTGATGTCATGGGTGATTATTAAAAAGTGCGGCACATTGTGCCAGATGCACGCGTCACTAGTCAGCTGCTTCCTTCGAGTTCTTGTACTATCTTTACCACGAACTGCCTTTGCAAACAGAGACGCACACCACTATCTCACAAAGTCTAAAATGAGCTGATCCTATCTGTCCATTACTACTTGGAGGACTCCAGGTAGCAGTATCACAGCACTATGTTCTTGTCTGATCAGTTATGACACTCTTCCTTCAGGCTGCCCTACCTGACGTTTCCTCTCACCCTCTCCATATTGCACTAGGATGCTACAAAAAAGACTTGTGCACTTGTTGCTTCACTAAGCTGGGAAATGTGGGTTTTAAATTCCTGCAGACAACAATCTCTGAAATTAAGTAAGTAGACTCTTGTCTCTGCAGCATGTACACATTGCAGATTGTATGTCATGTAAGTGTTTGGTGTCCAGAAGGAACTCAGATGTTGCAGAAGGAAAAGAATGACAGGCAGAGTCATAGATAGCACAGTGCTGGAATAGAGGCTTCTTCAGGGCTTTAACCTTCTCTGACAGCAACTCTGAAAGAGTTCAGCACCATTTTCTGATGTGCTGCTGCAGACAAATAAGTTTACTAGGTAATGTGTCAGTTTGAACAATTGCAATATTTTATGTTTCTTTAGCTTTTGTCTAACATTTCTGGAAAACTGTGTTGTAAAATGAATAGCTTTCCCCTCATGTTTTCAAAACATTTACTATAAAGAGGAACTCCAGGCAATAACTCTCTCGGGCTGGGACAGGCTCACCTGTATGTTGGCACATGGCAACTGTGTTAAACTATAGAAGGGATACCTTTACAGCCCACTTCAGGTCTGAGTGGGCAGTAGTTGTGCTGTGTGAAAGTTTGAATATTGTACCTGTTTAGCTGCAGACTGGATTCCTTCCCTGTTGCTTGGCGGCGAGTACAGTTTCTTGCACTGGTGTGATACAGAGATCCATGGTTATGAACTCTCCAGGCCTGTACTGAACTGCCAAACCAGGAGCCACAGGCCAAAAGATACTGCCATGAGGGGATTTACACATCACTTTTAGATCAGCTGTTCGTGGAGCTGCTCAAAGCAGTTTATTATCTTTATTCAGAGCCAGCAATTTTTTTACTTGTTCAGTTTTATTTCATATGAGTTTTACAGTTGTCTAAGGACATCTACTGTTGACATTGTCTACTTTTATCTAATCACTGAAAGTTATTGAAGATGCTCCTATAACTTGCATCAAATGTTGCAGTCCAGATATGTAAAAGTGGTAAGCCAATGCTGAGATTGTTCTTAAACTTCCTATTCAAACATATGGAAGTGCGTGTGTGTGTGTGTGTGTGTGTGTGCGTGTGTGTGTGTGTTTATGTCCGTGTGTCTGGGTCAATGAATCAATATAGAGCTAGGAGAGGAAGCAATAGCAAATAGGAAGGGCCAGTGTAGGACATCTTTCTCAGATGATTTCAACATGAGACAAAGTGGAATGGGCAAATGACTGTAAGGTCGATGTTTATACATTATTGGGACTGAGATGTGCATGCTGTGTGAATATAAGTGCCTTGAGCAGCATAACAGGTATTTGGGTAGGTTGTTTAAATTACCAAACAAAGGAGGGCAGGTCAGCAAGACAGGAAGCAAATTAATTAAACGTTCTTATTCCAAGGTGCTTAAGGAGCAAACAGAATGACCAAATGTTTAGGTCTCACCTAGGCAGCACTTATGCTGTCTCTTTGAGACAAGCTGTGTTCAGGATATGGGCACTAATCTATGCCCATTTTCAGGGACTGCCCCTGCTACATGTGTTGTTACATAGACAGTTTGTGGCACTAATTTTTTCTTTTAGCTGGAGCACTTGAGACTAGTGCTCCAGCTAAAAGTGCAACAGTGCATGTTTACGCACCGCGTACAGGTTTTCAAAACACATAAATAAAAGGCATTACAATGCCAATAGCTCAAACTCTCGCAAATGCAAGACCTATTGCATTGCAAATGCTTGTTAATATTAGTCTTCAAAATGGCCCCTCTGGTGAGACCCAAATTTTAATCCATAGTAATAAAGGGGCTAATCTTATGTAGTCTGATATACAATTTACCCCTAATTCAGTGTGACAAATGTGGATGGCGGTGCTTGTGGGTACCAAAAGGAGTGTACGTAAAAAAATATTTCCCACTCTTTGAAGAGCTCCAGAAATACCATAACCCCATATACCCGTCCCATATAGAGCTACTGGACAACTGTAGCATCACCCTCAGGAGTCTGTGATCGAGCTTGTTGGCAAAACAAAAAGCACCTCGGTCACTCTTGCAAATTGCTGCTCTCTGGTATTTATCAGATGGCCCCACTGCGGTGTCAAACATAATTCCCAAATAATTAAATGTAGTGACCTTACTAACTCCCACCCTCCCAATAAAATATTACATCAATTGCGTATTCCTTGGTCCACTTATCATAATAAAAGATTTATTAAAGTTTACCGTTAAATTAAGATTACTCATAAAAGTCATAAAAGCATCTAATAAAATTTGGAGGGCCTTTGCATTTCTGGCTAAAAGTATAGCAAGGTGGTTTGGGACGTTTCCCAGCCTGGGGCACATCAGAACCATGTTGAACAAGAAAGGTTTTGAGACAATATAAACTAAAAACAAGAAACAGGCTAGGATAACAGGCTTGGTGTACAGCACGCTCGGGGCTCAGTAGGGATGTACATTCTCCATTGAGGCCGTATCTAATTGTTCTATCAGCAGTATTGAACCTCTGATAGAACAATTTCTGTTGGCCCAATCCTCCAGTCTTGTTAGTAAAACTCATCCCAAGACCTTAGGGTTTGAGTCAAGGAGGGAGATCGGTCAGTAACAATTTGGAATATTTCTATCCCCTTTTTTAAAAATGGTGACTATGACTGCTTCTCTCCATGATGCTATCAAGGTGCCTTGAATTACTGCATGCAGGACATTGGTGATAACTAGAGCCCAAAGTATGTTTGTTTTGGAACATCATCTGGGCACGGTGCTTTCCCTGAAGGAGATATCTTAATTGCACGGGCTACTTTATTAACTTCAATAGAACTGCTAAAGTTTAGAAGCGCCACAGAATTTATATTTAGGGTTTCAATCTTTTCAGCTTGATTACCCTCAGTTGTTGTATTCAAAATAAAATAATCGTGCGTATTACATATATTCAATGTTAAGTTAGCATTCGCGGCGCCATGTTATGTTCGAGCCGCCATTGTAATTTGTGTTCGAGAATAATGCTTGCCTCTTCGTGAAAGTGTCTGGTGATTTTATTTCTGAACCTTGCTCTGCTGATGAATATTCTGTCTTCGCTAGCACATACCATTCCCAGTAGATAGAGACCTTTCCCATCTGTCTAGTGCCCGGCCTGAGAATCGAAACTCATCTCTGTGTACCCCATTGTTCTGTAGCATCTGCCTGAAAATTTCCATTGTAGGCGTACGCCTCTGGGGCCACACTGTACTTAATGTATCACTATGTTTGCTGAAGTCAGTCCCTCTCTGCAACACCCCTAGGTTGGCTGGGCAGATCAGGCTCCGCTCGAGTGTATCTGAATAAACATATTGGTTTGTATTCTCTACTGTCTGACCGACTCTTCATTTAGTATGGAAGGCTGAGAGGTGGTCGCGAGTGACCCGGGTGACCCTTTTCGGGTCACTTCCTTCACAGTACTTCCTGGATTAAAACCTCAGCACCTTTCAGCTGGGATGTACTTCCCGATTCTAGCAGTGGTGTTATCAGACCATAAGAGTGATTTATAATAAGGGTCTACAAGGATCATCCCTCAGCCCCACCCTATTCAACATCTACATGACCCCCCCCTCGCAGACATCGTTAGATCCTATGCACTCAACATAATCTCCTACGCAGACAGACAACACACAACTAATCCTCTCGCTCACCGAGGACCCCTCCAAAGCTAAAACCAACATCTGCACCGCCATGACCTACGTAGCCAAATAGATCAGAGACAACTGCCTCAAACTCAACTCCGACAAAACAGAAGTTCTGATCTTCGGGAAGAAAACCTTCACTTGGGACAACACCTGGTGGCCAGCAGATTTCGGACCCACACCGACCGATCATGCACGCAACCTCGGCATCATCCTCGACAGCCAACTGACTATGAAACGACAAGTCAATGCAGTCGCCTATGCCTACTTCCACACCCTTTCCATGCTCCGCCGACTCTTCAGATGGATCCCAATCAACACCAGAAAGACCATGACACAGGTCCTCACTGTAGTGTAGCTCCTATTTCCCTTATAGGCTCTGCGCATTGGAATAATATATCCTATAGGTTTGTGTAATAGTGAGCCTCAGCAAGGCCTACCAGTGCTTAGGGGTTCTCCCTTCTCTGCACAGAGTCCTCAGACACTTAGGAAGAAGTTGGCACAGAAACTGAAATATAAAAGACAGAGTTTATTAAACCTTATAAGGTGGAGCTAACATTCACACATCACCCTTCAGTAATGCATGAAGTAGCACACTGAATGGAAGGATCCTGGTCCTTTTATACCCACACAGGGGCTCAAATGAAGGCGGTACAAACACAAATGCTGGTTGTAGGTACATATAAGGTCATACAGAGAATGCACAGTCGACAAGTGGGTGGAGCTAACAGTTTCTACTTTTAGTAGACACATCCTGACATTTATAAACTTGAAACAGCTGCAAGCTCAACTGAGCATGTGCAAAGCAAGAGGAACTAAAGTTAACTTGTCTCTAGGCAGATTTCAAGAGCAGTTGACAGGAAGGTAGGACAGAGCACATGGTGAGCACATGGTAGCACATGGCAGCCAAAATGGCTGCCAGAAATACAAAATGGATTCCACAAAGCGGACAATTTAGCCTCTAAATACAGGCTGTCTTCAGCCAATGCTTAACTTAAGTGCTGCCAAATTACAACAGACGGCCCTTTCAGCATTGGCTGAAGACATTCGTTTATCTGGGGTAATCTAGATATTCATCCCGTACATCTATTAACATTATTTCGGCCACCTCTTTATTCAACATTTGTTGGGCCTTTGTTTCAGCAACGTTCCCTCTTCCCAGGTATACAAGCAGAGATGCAAATGGAGCAAAGCATTGGACCACATTGGATACATACACAGCATGTAAAAAGTATTAATCATTACACACAGGATAGTCAGTAGCTTCCAGCTCCAAGCAGAAACAAGAGTCCAAAATCATCTAGTCTAATTCTAAGTTTCAGGGCTCTGATGTATTTCAGTGACTATCTATTTCAATTAATAGCCAACAGCACATACTTAATAAAAACATTTTCAATAGACTTTTCCAGTATTTCTTTTGTGAGGGCTAAAATATCAATTTAATATATTTTTAGGAGGAGGGCAAAGTAATATTTGTCAACTGCTCAGGAAAACATTTTTCGTGTAGAATAAGCATTATAAGTAATGCAAATATTAAAGAAGTCAGACAGATTATTACAAAAACCATCCTGGCTCCAAAGGACCAGGAGGACCACACAGGGCCATAGGAATTAGGACAAGGAGCCGCAAAGGGCTGCTCCTCCTCAAAAATGGGACGACCAAAGGGGTACATTACTAACAAAAAAAAGAGTCCTTGGGAAATTTTAGCTGCTGTGGAACCAGCCAGAGGGGAGTCTTCTCCCTGTGTCCGTTTGAGCCTCACAGGCAGGCTCTTGTTGTTCCCACGGTGGAGCTGCACAACTCGCAACTCAAGAATCACGGCCCAGTTTGAGAAGAAAAAGTCTTTCAACGATCCTGTCCAGTGTCTCAAGCAGTGCACAAGTTCTCTTCACTTTAATCTAACAGGCACCAGAGGCACAGCACCTGTACCCTAAACTCAAGTCCTTCCCTAACTCCTATATTGCTCTGCTGGCGCACTGCTCTTTTGTTAGGGCCACAAATTGCATCCAGTGTGCCCAGGTATCTCTTGATCAACAAACAAAGGTGCAAACTTGCATTCACTTTGGGACCAGGATTAAGAGGCCTGATGCTAGGATCTCTGAAGCAACCCTTGTTTCAAAAGGGGTCACCTCAAGCAAAGCCTCCTTGCCGTTCTGGTCGGTCTGTGACTCTCTCAGCTGGGCATCAAAAACTTGATCCATGATTTCTCCTTTCTGATTTGTGACCCCGTCTTTCGCCCAAGACAGTGGCAGGGGTACACAATTCACATCCCAGGGCTTCCGCCTTCACTGAGGTCCTAGTTGCCAGCAACGCCTGTGCTGGTTACCTTCACTTTGGCTTCAAGCTGCAGTGGCGCTGACTCCCCAGGCTGGATCTGATGTCCGGGCCCCTCTGGCAATGGTTGTAAGGCAGCAAATATCTATTGGTGGACAGAACAAGAGGTCTTTAGACAAGGCACAGAAATAATCTATCAACAGAGAGGATAGTCTCAGAATACTTTCTTAGTCCTGGGGCACCCCATACATTAGCAAGGCACCCAAGAACCACTTCATCTATCTAAGAGTAGAAAACCCTGGACCTATTGGCAAGTATAAAAGGAACGTTTTGGTGAACTGACAAGAGTAATACATCACCCAATCCCAAACAGCCAAGGAAGTCTGTGTTCATTTACTAAATTCTGAGGAAAAGAGAAAAACAATACAGACATACTCCAAATACTTACATTGGTGTATTCCTATATTACTAATCTGAAGAACCCTCAAGAAAAAGGAAATGTTCTACACTTTTACTCATAGATTTTACATTACTTATACAGGACTGCAGACACTTGTAAAATAATTTCTCTTACATGTTATGCTTAGGACCATGCTCTCATGTTATAGGCGCAGCAGGAAAATCTAAAACTGCTAATTTAACAGGGATTCTTATTGCAAAAAGAACTAAACTTCAACATAGTGGGTACATTTTCTTCAGCAGAACATGTTATGACAAACAAACTCCTATAAAACAATATTTTCCTTCAAAATGTTTGCTAAGGATCACATGAGCGTCTTTCCTGCATTGTACTTTTCACGATCTGGACTATGTAACATCATTTTCAAAAGGAAAAAAAACCCTATCTCCAGCTCTAATAAGGGCTGTCAGCTTATTGACAGAGACTAGCTAATAAAAAACTAGCAATGCCCTTGCAAAACTGTATAGAACATGAGAATAACAAACAATAATAGTGTTGCCACCTGAGATTTTTGAACAGAAACCGCCACTATACAGTTCTCCTTAAAGATCAAATAAGGGAACATCAATCTGTTCTACTCATTCTTTCATACAGGATGGGCAGTAACATAGCTTATTAATTCTAACAATTTTAAAACAGTATTACAGAATAGCCAATAACTATCACATGGCCATTTCCTAGACAGCTTAGACAGACTAAAAAAAAGTGAGAAAAAGAAGAGAGAAAACATAATTTTGCCTACCCTTAATTTGTAGAGGAGCTAGCCTCCTTCCCCCATTTTGACAGTAGGAAAACCTGAAACAGGTTTTACTTCTGTCAACACTTTCAACCCCTATTTGTAGCAACTGGGCACAAACAAACTTGTAGGAGATATCTTAGAAAGTGGCTATTCTCTGATTCAAGCACATCGAGTACTGTAGAAAGCGTCAGCAACAAATGTATCAATTCCTTGAGCAATTGTACTAGATTAACATGAGGGCGCATGAATGCAAACTAAAATCCATTTCCTCCTTATCGTAGCCCCTACACAGTATTCTTTAAACTAAAACCATTATTTTATATACCTGGCAGATCAATGCTCAACTGAGGGCTGTTTTCCTTCGTTTCATATGAGTGCGCAAAACGTGTGTTTGCCAAAAATAGGAAGCAAAGCTTCTCTTTCTCTCTTTGCGCTATCATCTCGTCTTTCAAAAACTTTTCGAAGGTCGAAGTGTCCCAGCAAACATTACCCTTCACCCTGCTAAGTTGCTAAATGCAGAACTCCGACCTTTGACCCGTTCAGCAGCTGTTCATTTTGTTTGTGCAAGGCTTGCCATGCGGTTTTCGTAATGCAAAGCAACTCTGGAGAATCACAGCTAAAAGGCAGTCCTGTCCGATCCGTTTGCCAGTAATTTAAAGGTAGGATAATAACGTCTGCTGGTTTCTGTATACTTATTTTCATTTATGTACAGTGGTGTTGGGCTGCAGTACAGAGATCAGCTGTTTGTTTTATACTTGCATATGTATACATTTATGGAAGCCTGAGAGCACGTTAAAACTGCCTTGAGTGGTAGAACTGCTTGTAAAATTGTGAATTTAGCTCAATTTCGACTTTGGTGGTAGGGGCACTTAAAAATGAATATCCTACAATATTTTTGCATAATAGGAACCCCCAGAGTGTTCTCTAGATAGCCCAGGAATGGGAAATCAGAAATGTATAAGATATACCCTTATAAAAATGAGTTTTGTACGGCTGGGTAAAGTGACATTTCACATTTAAGTTCCCTTCTTAATGCGGTACAGCACTGCTTAAATTCAACTTTGATACTAGGAATTCACAGTATGATGATTAGGCTTTATAAAGATGAAAAAACGAATTTAAAGCATTTATGTTTAACAATATATTTTTTTTCATATAATTAACTTTATTTTTTTTTTTTATCAAAACCAACCATTTTGATGATTCCACATTTGAAAAGCAAGCTTCATTCGTAGCCTATCATATTTAAACGCATTCATTCATAACCCTAAGCACAGAAGCCTTACTTGAAACATGAAAAGTCTGCGCCACTTTTTAAAAGGACAGTTATCATTTAACATCAGAACCACAGATGTACTTATGTAAAAAAGGCATTAAGAAAGGAAATCCCTACTTTCAATTTTGTTCTCTGTTATCCAAAATAATGAAACTGGTTTTTTGAAACTTTTAAAATAATGCAGGCCCTTATACCAGTTTTACACTGACTTAAAATTTCGCTGACTCAGCATTCCTGTCTGTGGCCGTGATCAGGAATAGCCATATGCTATTTATGCAGCTGTTGTTTGTCAGCAGGCGTCGAATTTTCACGCCTTTCTCAGGAAAAAACCCCTTTATTATTTGAAATACCCTGACAGAGTTAAATCCCCATTTGCTGTGTCAAACAGTTTCTTTTCAGTTAGTCAGTTTAAACACAGCTGTTGGAAAGCTTTTTTCTCGGGTGCTGAAAGAAAGCATGTCACAGTCTATTTAAAAACTGAGGCATTTCAATGCAGTCAAATCTATCTTTCTATAATGTGTATTTAGTTCAGCAACGACCAAATTCACTCATATGATGTGCATGCCTTTTAATGTCTAATACAATGTATTTAAGGAAAATGCTGTAACGTGTATTTTAGTCTATTGATTACAAAACACACAATTTCGTTTTTATTCCTCTGTATGAGGCCTATTTTAATCCTATTGAATACGAATTCTAATTTTATCTTTAGCATTGTGGCAATTTGCACACATGTACAGTGTCGTACTCTGTCAATTTAATAGTAACATGCAGCTGTTTAGCGTATGTCATATAATTCATTTCTGGATTTTTATTTAATATGTAAGTAACTAAATGACATTTTGCATAACAGAATGATGACAGCAAAAAAACATAAACAAACTCATTGAGCTCATTCAGACAGTTACAGAAGGGGGTCATACACGCAGAGTACACAACACAGCGCGCTTAAAGCTAGACATTCTTTCACAAAGAGTACTCACACAAGTATTACCAATGTCAAACCACAAACCCCACATAGACATTGAAACACATATTTAACCCACAAATCAATACTTAGGACAGCTTACAAAGTGTACGCAAGACCAACCTATTTGTAAATACTAATTGTAAGTCATATTTACAAGAAGAGCTCTCAAAAGTAGCCCAAAAAACTGTTCCATGGTCAAGAAGCCAAAATACACCAAATTCGCCAGTTTTGGCTGGTAGAACACTCAAAAAGCGCTCTGCATATCACCACTTATGAATGTTACTAAGTGCGCAGATCCGGATCCGTTTTATGTACATATTTAGTTCCATGGGGTACTTAGTCACCAAGGAAGAAATATCTTTTTACTATACGTAAACCTATTTAGGTATCCCCTCTGAGGGGAGTCAACTAAGTACTTACTAAATCCATATCGGTACCTCCAAAACAGCAACACTTTCTGCGAAGTGTACTGGAAACAGGCATGCCAAAAATAGTGCAGAATATGCAGTATTATAATCAAAGTAGCGCTTAAGGTACTGTTTGTACGTTGCGCTGTTCAAACAATTTCAAATAGAGAAAATTCTCCTCATTACCCGCCTATATGTATTGCAATGCATATATAATTACAAAACAAATTCCAAAATTGGCCAATCATACAAACAAAGCCACAGTAAGTGTTACTAAAACTACCTTACCAATCAAAGGCATCAAACCAACAGCAAGTGCCGCAAAACGGCTCTTACCAATCAAATGGTGTCCAGGTTCCAACTGCCAAGTTCTCAAATTGACCAAATGGTCACTGCACGGCAAATCAACAGAAGAGATCTCAGTCAAGGACCGGCGCCGCCGGGATGGTCAGATCAGAAAGAAAGGAAAACGCCATGGGTGCCAAGACTCAGGTCTCCTCAGGCAGCGATCGCGTCCAAAAGCGAGATTCCAATCCTTCGTCGCGACCAGTCCTTCGGGCATCCGAGTCTTTTGATGAGTCCCACGTTGGAAGCGCCAATTTGTAATAGTGAGCCTCAGCAAGGCCTACCAGTGCTTAGGGGTTCTCCTTCTCTGCACAGAGTCCTCAGACACTTAGGAAGAAGTTGGCACAGAAACTGAAATATAAAAGACAGAGTTTATTAAACCTTATAAGGTGGAGCTAACATTCACACATCACCCTTCAGTAATGCATGAAGTAGCACACTGAATGGAAGGATCCTGGTCCTTTTATACCCACACAGGGGCTCAAATGAAGGCGGTACAAACACAAATGCTGGTTGTAGGTACATATAAGGTCATACAGAGAATGCACAGTCGACAAGTGGGTGGAGCTAACAGTTTCTACTTTTAGTAGACACATCCTGACATTTATAAACTTGAAACAGCTGCAAGCTCAACTGAGCATGTGCAAAGCAAGAGGAACTAAAGTTAACTTGTCTCTAGGCAGATTTCAAGAGCAGTTGACAGGAAGGTAGGACAGAGCACATGGTGAGCACATGGTAGCACATGGCAGCCAAAATGGCTGCCAGAAATACAAAATGGATTCCACAAAGCGGACAATTTAGCCTCTAAATACAGGCTGTCTTCAGCCAATGCTTAACTTAAGTGCTGCCAAATTACAACATTTGACATAGGACTACGGTCGGTATGTCCCTATCGAGTATATTAAACTTAATTACTTGTGCCAGCTAGCTCAGAGGCCACTAGAAACTTCTTGACGACAAGAAGGGATTAGTTTCTGGCAGCCGCAAAACATGACCACTGTGTTTCCCTTACAGAATCAGGATGTGTCCCAGAGTCGTAGAAACAATAGATAACTATTTCACTCAGCTCAGTTGTGCATGATTTAGATACTCCTCAAAGTTACACAGAAATAACCAGACGGGCGTTTCAATAAAAAGGTTTATTGAACAGTCTTGTTTCTGTTGTAAGTTAGATGTGCTGTTACGATCACAAGACAGTATGCGAGATAAATAATGTACAGGGTGAGCAGTAAAAATAAATAATACTGCGTTAGCATTATCTTTTCAGCATATATGCATTTACATAAAATGACACAGCCTAAAAATGCGAGTACTCATACGATGCGTTTCTAGCCTAGTTCTACCCAGTGTGCCTAACCTTTCCTAGGTGTAGGGAGAAGTAGCAGTAGGTGCTGTATTCCTGACTAGAGTATACTAAGAGTAAGTTACGCCTAGTATGCCAAGAGTCTATTATGCCAAGAGTCCCTCTAGGTTCTAGTCTGCTCCATACCTGAAGAATGAGAGAGGTAGGAATCTCTTTCCCAGACTCGAACTCCAACACCCCGCAAGGGAAGTTAGATCACTGGAAGCTGGACTCTCTGCGTGCAGGAATGACAGCGTCTTCTCAGTGCGTCCGGCCGGGAATCGGGCTCCTCTGAAGTCGAGGTCTCCTCTGATTTACAGGGGTTTGGGAAGGTATATTTATACCTGAAAATGTTAGCATTGACGTGAGTTGGGTAGCGAAAGACGTCATGAATGAATCCCTTAAGGAATAGAGGTTCATGCATAATGTATGAGTCCTTGAAGAAATCAATAGTCCTGGGCAAGGGAAACTCCCGCAGCCTGAGGGTCTGTTTTTTCATGGACTCGTTGAGACGCTAGGGTGGACGGATGTCGGAATCCATGCCTGTATTTGGTATGCATGGTTTATGCCTAAATAAGGTCTGGGATTTTATGCCTATATAAGGGCAAGTTGGATTGTGCCTATATAAGGTCATGATTCTAGAAAGCCTGTTTATGGACACCCTATGAAGTATACAACACCCACTCCTCTTTTGTGTATACAACAATACTAAAATGCTAAACATTTAAAATGCTAAACATTAAAATGGAGTACCGCATAATAAAACATATCCTAAGAAAGCTTTAAAAGATACATTAAAATGCAAAGGTTTCTGTACATCATTAAGCAATGCTTTTCATTTCCTGCATAAAGTGTGAAATAAATGCATTTGGAACGAAATATAAAAGCAATATTTACATATGACGAGAATGAATGATAAGTTTGTTTCAAAATCAAAGTCATTTCCTGTCATGAAATTTAAATTAACTAGATTTAGACACACAAGATGACTAAGTGTCCCTGGAAGTACTGCCAAGTCTGTATTATAAGGCTAGTTCTACTTTAAGCAGAGTGGAGTGCCATTTTCGTTCGAAAAAATGGGACAAAAGTTCAAATTTGGTAAAGTTCCAAGGTTTTTGAAAAATGAAGGCCAAATTGTTGCTGTTGTACTGGAACAGAATATGCCAAACAGAGTCAGTTTTACGGGTCTGGTGTAAACATGAGATCATCTATTTCAATAGACAAAACATCTTCCACTGTCGTTGGTGTAAGTTGGAACACCTCGTGTAAAAGATTGACCGCACAAAGATGGGAAACATCGCTCTCAGCAATGTTCGCGTTCGTTGTTACCTGTGTGCCTGGAGTTGTTTCTCGTACCTCAGCAGCAGCAGGAGGCGACTGTGAGATCTCAATGAATGCTGACATCAGGATTGGAAGCCTCTGGGGACAACACAAAGCATGGGCCGTTATCGGGTCCAGCAAAGTATCGACATCCTTTGGCGCAGCTGATGGATATGTTAGACAAGCGTCCAACACGCATTCTTCACCGCATAGCAGGCATCGTAGAACAGGTAAGATGCAATCATGCCAGATTGGTCGGAATGACAGGAACCACGTGGTATTAAGGTCCCGTAGACGAGTCATGCCCAATAGCTGTACTATTCGCTCACGGCACTTTCTTTCAAGGAGAGCTTTCTCCATTTCGCTCGGAGTGATTTCGGCGAATCGGCTGGCCATAGCGCAATAGCAGACAGATGAATAAAATTCCCGCAACAAGTGCTAGAATTAATGGT
Source organism: Calotriton arnoldi (assembly GCA_963921515.1). Taxonomy (NCBI): domain Eukaryota; kingdom Metazoa; phylum Chordata; class Amphibia; order Caudata; family Salamandridae; genus Calotriton; species Calotriton arnoldi. The sequence goes on from CAWUFW010017564.1 coordinate 216,939, forward strand.
ATGCCACCAAACACCGAATGTGCAAAGTTCGGAATGATTCCAAGTATTGCCTGGAACGGTGCTAAGAGACCGGTGCAAATGCTCTTAAATACATGTACAATTCCTGTTGTATCTGACATGTTAAAGATACGTGATATCATTTCTACGAAATGTATAGGGCAGTTTGTACGTATTAAAGTCTGTATCTCAGCCGAAGTCCTTGCAACTTGTAGATCATAGGTTTCTTTGGCCGAGGTCAAAGGCACTGTTTGTTGTAAAAGCATGGCTTTCATTCTGCTTAAAGTATCAAATCTTATAAAAGAGACGCTTAATGAAGGCCATAAAGGCGACTCCCTGACGGTGTCTATTGGGGAAACAATACTTGCATACAGCAAGTGACCCTGGAGTTGACCGTTACTAGATATGGGATGCCTGGCAACATTCCACAGCAGCTCTGATCATTCAACATGAGGTAACTCCCATTCGAAAGTTGTCCAAACGTTGGATTAATCACAGCAGCTGGAGAACCGTGCTGATGGCAAGACAGGTTTGCCACAGAACCATTACAAGCTCCGTGCAAAATAATGTCCTGACATATGAGTGAACCGGTCAGTGCATGTTTACAGTTAGTACCGCTAAGAAACACTTCACGATCCCCACTCCAACATCTATGTGTATACGGTACATCCCAAAATATCTTAATGTATTCCTTACCCAACCTTTCATATTTGCCTGCTTGCATCTGTCTGAGGCAATACTGAAACTGAAAAGTTGTCACAGGTAATGTTATTTTGCCATGAATAACCCATTCCGTAGCTGGTTTTTCTGCCACTGTAAATGGTAATTTCTCCATTTTTCAATGCTCAGCACTGTATACCTCGCTCCTCTTTGTGCCAATTCGATCTGTTTATCAGTTAGATTGTATTCTGCAAACAGAGACGACGTGTTGATGAAACGCCAAGGCACATAGCCCGCTCGCAATGATTGCAGCGTCCATGTCAATAACACTATAGAACGTAATTGGGATTGACCTTGTTGTAACATAGCCAAATCTTGTTCTAGAATGTCGATAGCAGAGGATACAATGCCATCCAATGAATAAATTCTGGAGGACAAAGTTGTTAACCCATTGTCGACTACAGAGAGTGTTTTCTCTAAATTAATACGATCAAGTTCACGTATTCGTTCTGCAGCCTCTATCTGTGACACTTTCCATGCTTCGTTATAAGCAGCATAGATGCCGGCATATATGAAACGTTTTTGACGCGGTTTTCTTGGTCCAAGCAAGAATTCCCTAAGATCTGCGTCATGTGCAAGTAAGGTTAAGTGTTGCTTCACATCCTGTAGTGTAGATTTATGCAGCCAATCGAGGCATAATTTTCCTACACTGTATGTTGTTACTACCCCCGGATGTTGTCTTTGGACATATCTTGGGTCTGGCCTATGAATAGTAAAGCCCTGAGTTTTGTTCAAGAACCTTTCCTGACAGTTGTTTGTGTCTGTGGGCCAGATCAACCATTTTTTCCAATTAGGATGAGTTCTGTTGAGTTGTAGTATATTGTCAACTGTCACCACTGCCTTTGTATTATTACCACTGGCAGGTGTTGGCACAGAAGGTGTTTTCATCTCTTTGATCTTGGCTAATCCAAGACAAGATGTCTGTTGTACGGTGTCATTCAAAAACATTATTTGTTCAGGGATGATACAGGCTCTAAATAAAGCTTCTATACCCTGTACTTGCCAATCTTTACTACCCCAGACAGTTTTTGTCTCAATTGTGTCTTTCCATAAGTCGAAACCCTGTGTAGACAGTTGGGCAATAAATGCTTCAGAGTAAATCTGTTTCGTATTTGTTAACATAATTTTCAGTCCTGTCTTGTTTACATTTCTGTAGTAAAATGTTTCTGGGTCAGATGTATTATAACCTGAAAAATATGGAAATTTACTAGCAAAAGTTTTCGAACTACCTTGTGGTGGTGTAGGACAATGTTCCCATTGATTAAACATAAACACATTTCTTGGATATGCAGTTTTGTGCTAATAATGATGACCATAGTGGTTATAACAATATAATTCTTCGTAACCAGATGAACCCTCTAAAAATTCATTTTTAGAAAATGCAGCAGATTTTTCTAGATCAAACATTATATCTTGAACAGTCTCTAAGTCCCAATCATCTGAATAGGTACTGGACGTAATTAAATCACTTAGTGAAATTTTAAATAAATGTGGAATGTTCAATTGTTCACTTGGACCGAAGATTTCATAATCTGTTTTGTCCCACACTATACTATCCTGTATAGGAACAGCTGTGATGTTCACTGACGACAAGTCTCTTGCTTCACGATGGGAAGATTTATGTGGTTTCAAAAGTACATTCACGTCTTTTCCTTCAATGTTCACATGGATGTATTTTCCACTTATAAGCATGCTCACTGTTGTTACCAAAGCTAGCCAGAGCAGGAAAACAAAAAGTCCAGATGTAATCCAGAGTTCAATCCATGGAGAAACCAGATAAGTCTTTTTCAGAAAGTGAATAAAGTCTTGTACTTGCTGCTTGAATTTTGATGATGCTGGCGTCGTTTCAGGTTCACTTGGATCCTCTGAGAACGTATCAAAGTCAATGAAATAGCCAGAAGCAGTTCTGTCAATTGTTGGAATTGCATCAGGATTCGTTGAAATCACAGGAACCAGTTCTTCACGAGTCACGTTGGTGTAGACAGGTGTATTTGGACGAACTGTTATTTGGTTGTCAAGAGGGATGAGTTCCATAGCTTGGTTGCTTAGTCCTTCATTTGTTACAGCTGAATTCTCGATCGTGATCAGTCTTTCAGTCTGAACCTCTTGAATAGTAGCGAGAGGAGTGCGTCTGCTACTAGGTCGGAGTCCACGAGGCCTACTGCTTAGTATTGGCCACATACTGTGGTTTGATCAGGTCGATTGACACAAATCTGTTCTCCTTTCTTCCAGCAAGGGGCGGCAGAAGTACTGTCCTTGTTCCTTGAACAGCTAGAACAGGTACCGGTTGTCTGTAAGAAGGTCCAAATTCCTTCTTGTCCGCTATTTTTTCTCTGACTAGATCCCCAACTTTTGGAATCCAGACAGGCCTTGCTGGGACCGCCGATTTTTCCCCAGTGGTGGTTGGCTGTAAGGATACGTTGCTTTGTTTCGTTCTTAACTTGTTAAGTTCCTGTAAAACAGCCAAACGATCTTTGATATCAAATGTTTTCATGTCCACCACTGTGCCTACGTGTTCTAAGTCTGGAACCCACATTCTTGTCCCAAATAGGACCTCATATGGAGTGACCCCCCTAGAGAACTTCTTGGCAAATTATTGATAGCGCGCTGAACGCTAATGAGGTGTTTGACCCACCCATCACCCGAGCCTAATACCCTAGCTGTTATAGACTGCTTTATGTCCCGGTTTTTCCTTTCCACAACAGAATTTCCCTCAGGATGGAATGGAGAGGAGTACCGCAATGCAACGCCCAGACTGGCCATGGCCTCCTTGTAAGCCCTAGAGCTAAACGCAGGACCCTGGTCAGAATGAAACGTGCCTATTGCGTATGTGCCGATAAAGACTCGCAAATCTTTTATAACAGTTCGAGCGTCAGCCGAGCGCTGAGGCCATAACCATAGGAACCTAGAGCATGAATCCACTGCAACCATGATGTATTTATAATTACCGTCCCTTTGCAAGGGACCGCAGTGGTCCAGGTAAACACAAGCTAATGGTTTATCTGAAATTAATAAGGGTGTCTGCGCAGGACGTTTCACTGTTGAGACTTTCATCTGTTGGCAAATATCACATTCCAAAACATAGTTCTTAGTTTGTTTCCGAATGCCAGGCCACCAATATCTTTGCTTTAGTAAAGATACTGTCGCAGAAACACCTGCATGGTCAGAAGCCATCCCTTCGTGTGCTGCTAGGATAAGTCCTAATCTGCGTTCCTTGTTTGGAATTACCCTATCCCCCACTCCAGGGATTCGAGCAAAAGGAACGTTATTCGCATCAATTACATAAGAGTACTTGAGTGGAAACTTTTTTGGTAACGCTGCACTGCTGCCTTTGCTTGAAGCATTGACAGCTAACATTATCTCACCGTCTATTTTTGTTTTTGAACAAGTGATCGCAGCTACGGAAGCCGTCTGAACAGCCCCCTTCGCGGCTTCGTCAGCCAATGAATTCCCTGCAACGTGAACGCCATCACGCTGATGACTCAGTGTGTGAATCACGTGAGCCTTTGGTAGTTCGTTTTTCAACTGAACTACTTGTTCCCAAAGCAATTTGTGCTTTATTGTGCCACCTTTCGCATCTTTAAAACCATTTTCAAGCCAGGTTCGTATATAGTCATTATACGACTGAACACAGTAATAGGAATCGCACACGATTAGTGTGAGGAATTCTCGATCCGTACTCTCAAGTGCCAGTTTGAATGCCTGTAGTTCAGCTCGCTGAGCTGTACAATCACCTAGTGATTGAGTTTGTGACCATAGGTCTGAAGATGCCATTTCGCATGCGACCTTTAACGATTGCACACGCTGCACTGTAAGCTTGCTTACTCCCTGTTGCGGGCTGTGCGGATCCGTCAGTGTAAATTACGAATTCATACTGATCGAGAGGCAGAATCTCAGTGGGCAGAGGACATTCTTGTTCATATTGGAGAAATGCCTGTGTTTTTAAATCTGGATCAAAAACATATTCAACATCAGTTGCAGCAAGAGAATTAACCCACTGTATCCATCTCGGATGTAAAGCTTTAGCATTTGGAATGCTCGCTTTTGTGACCGCTTCTAAAGCCGGTACTGGGGTAACGACAATTATGCGTTTCCCTTGGGCTAAGGCTCTTTCTTTTGCTACAGCTGTTTGAACTGCTGTCAGAATTTTTTCAGTTGAACTGAAGCGCATTTCCGCTTGTGTGTACAAATGTGATTTGTATGCAATTGGTACTTTCTCACCCTCATTAAAGGTTAAGTAAGTGAATCCACATTGACCCGAAATTATTCGAATCACCAAATTTCTTTGACTTACGCGTGTTTGTAAGTGATTTGTTGCTAACATGTTAGCCTGGAGTGAACGCAAAATTTCTGTGTGTTCCTGTGTCCAGTTTTTGATTGTGTAATCAGGTTTGATTAGTGCGTAGAGAGGTTTAACCCTTTCTGCATAGTTTAGAATGTATGTTCTTCCAAAATTTAGGAATCCCAGTATGGATTGTAAGTTTTTTAGTGTTTTTGGAGGTTGGAGCAGCGCACATTTCTCTAGAAAGTTAGCTGCCAAGCTCTTGCCTTCACTTGAAAGCTCATATCCCAAAAATAGGACATTGAGATGGGCAATTCGGGACTTTTTAAAGTTGAACTTGTAGCCCTCAGAGGCGAATCCCAATATAATGGTGCTCACCCTGTTCAAGTGTTTTTCCAAGTCATCGTCTGTCAGATAGATGTCATCGACATAGGACAATGCCTCGTTGTCATAAATTTGTAGTAACTCCGTTACTCTCGCTGAGAATAAACCTGGGCTGTTCTTGAACCCTTGTGGGAGTCGACAAAAGTGACGCTGGGTCCCCATTATGGAGAATGCCGTTAAGTACCTGCTTTCAGGTGCTATATTTTGACAAAAGAAACCATTTGAGATGTCTAATGTTGTTTTGTATTTTTTACGCACAATGTTATTCATTAATGCTGTGCTGTGTGCATTTTGCACTGCAAAAGTTTTAGAACAAGTGTTTAAATGTCTGTAGTCCAAAACTAGACGATATGTATTGTCTGGTTTGGAGACAGGAAACAAAGGATTGTTCATGGAGGAGGTGCATGTTTCAATCACCCCTTGGTATTCAAGTTGATTTAAAATCTCCCTGACCTGTTTTTTAGCTTCTTGCTTAATAGGATACTGCCTCTGAGCAGTAGGTTCATGTTTCAGATTTATTTTATGGTGAGGTGAGTCCTCATCCCATCCTACATGATTTTTATATAATGCTGGAGCCTGGGCCACTGCCCATTTTCTGGCATATGTATATTTTAAGTGAATTGGTATGTGATTGGAGAAGGCAGGCATAATCATGTCCTCGCCGTGTGGGCACTTCCTGACAAATTGTGGTGGCCAGTCTTTTTCTGCTAGAAGTATGTCATAACCCTTTGATAGTTTTTCCCAAAAAGTGCTTTAACCTGTCTAGGTTTGTCTCCCTCCATCCGGAGTGTTATTTCATATAACCTTTGTGGAGTACTAACCCTGGTGTCTACAGTCTCTACTGTAATGTACTCATTCAAGTCCACTATCTCCAGAAGTTCCATCAGGTTCTGGCGAGCTATTGTGACTTCTGCTGCACTGTCCAGCATTGTCTGAGCCCATTCCCCGTTTTTGAGTTGTGATCTCATTATTCTCGGCATGTCTTATCTTCAGACCTTCTACTTTCTTTTTGGAGAATTGAGGTTTTGCTTTAGTTTTTTGAGCGTGTTTGTCGTCTTTCGATTTCACGCGTTCTTCTCTATGTTCTGTTCGTCCTCTTCTTTCCGAAGTCTGTGATGAGACCTGAAAGGGACGAGAGGAACGTGTATCAGTATCTTGATACCTATCAGGTTTTCTCAAATTATCCCTATTCCTGAGGTTATACCTCCTTTCAGAGGGCTCCTTTTGAGGAGACCTACCTCGGGATTGAGATCTTTTCTCATTTGAATTTTGTTTAGTAGACTCCCACTTCTTTTTAGAAGATGTAGGAGTTTGTTTAATTGAGTCCTTCTCAGGACTTTCAGATAGTTTTGGTTTAGCTGGTCTCCCACCCAAACTATCTCTGCCTAATTCCGCATAAGATTGCTCTATAATTCTGGGTAGCTCTGTTTGATGTTCTGTAACATCAAATTCCCTTAATTTTTGTCGGATCGCCACTGCTGCTGCCTCCCCTTTAATATTTGATAATATTATTGTTGAGACCTGGTCGAAATTTTTCAGTAATTTCATACCTAAATTTAGAGCAGGCTCTGCCCCGTATTCGTTTTGAATTTGTTTTAGGACATCTGGTATTACCGCAATTGACGGAATGCCGTGTGTTTTAGTGTAGATGGCAGCAAAGACTGAGCCCCAAGTGGTGCAGTCTTCCAGTTGTGGTGTGATCCCCATTGGTAAACTAATGGTTAGGATTCTGTGTTTCTCATGCGGGCTAGTATTTGGAAATACTGCTTCGATTTGAGTAATTTTTTGAGCTATCCAAAATGGAATTTGCTCCCGCTTAGTGGGCATTTTACCCATGACTGCGTATAGAGTCTGTGGTGTAATTTTTAGTGTACTCCCCTGTGGAGGAGTATGCTTTGTAATTGTTAATGGTGGTTGGACTGTGAAAGTCCGCATGACATATTGAACCAATTGTCTGTAGATTTTTATTAACTCTGTGAGTTGATTAAGTATTTCCTCGTCTGACATTATTTCGATGTCTGGATGAGGTGTGTAGCCGGCTAGAATCGGCCATGTTGCTCCTGGTCTACCTAGTGGACCGAGCCTGGTTATATTTTTGTTATGTTTAAGGGCGCCTTTAAACCAGAGCTGATGCTCCTGGTATGTTAATGGAATCTCGATATCCTCGAAAGGAATGTATTCCTCTGGTGGTTCATCTTCTTTGTAGAAGTGAAACAAGTGTGTTACTGGATTGGATTCAGGAAGAATTACCCATGAATAGAATACCTCTGTCTGAAAGGATTCATGTGCCTCAATCACGAAAACTGCTCTACCTCCTCTCGGTGGTAGGCCATGTTTTATAAGTTTTAGAGTAATGGCTCTTCTTAAGTTTGGAGCGATGTCTATGACACCCTCCTCGGTTTCGTTTAAACCGGTGTTGTTAAAAAATGCTGCTTGGGCTGGTTCAGCCGCAGCTACACCGTTTCCGGCGTCTTCATTCATTTTGTTTTATGAAAAATGTAGAACAAATTTCAAGGAAACAAAGATAAGGTGCACAATATTGTGGAACACTGTATCCTTCAACGTTGAGCAAACCAAACAGCTAATATATAGGGTACTGCCCTATGTAGCCGTGGCGGATACTATCCCTGCCCACTCCAGACGTCTTTTGGAGTATATGGGTAGGGGTCTCTGAGAGAGAAAAGAATATATGTTTTGGAACATCATCTGGGCACGGTGCTTTCCCTGAAGGAGATATCTTAATTGCACGGGCTACTTCATTAACTTCAATAGAACTGCTAAAGTTTAGAAGCGCCACAGAATTTATATTTAGGGTTTCAATCTTTTCAGCTTGATTACCCTCAGTTGTTGTATTCAAAATAAAATAATCGTGCTGTATTACATATATTCAATGTTAAGTTAGCATTCGCGGCGCCATGTTATGTTCGAGCCGCCATTGTAATTTGTGTTCGAGAATAATGCTTGCCTCTTCGTGAAACTGTCTGGTGATTTTATTTCTGAACCTTGCTCTGCTGATGAATATTCTGTCATACCATTCCCAGTAGATAGAGACTTTTCCCATCTGTCTAGTGCCCGGCCTGAGAATCGAAACTCATCTCTGTGTACCCCATTGTTCTGTAGCATCTGCCTGAAAATTTCCATTGTAGGCGTACGCCTCTGGGGCCACACTGTACTTAATGTATCACTATGTTTGCTGAAGTCAGTCCCTCTCTGCAACACCCCTAGGTTGGCTGGGCAGATCAGGCTCCGCTCGAGTGTATCTGAATAAACATATTGGTTTGTATTCTCTACTGTCTGACCGACTCTTCATTTAGTATGGAAGGCTGAGAGGTGGTCGCGAGTGACCCGGGTGACCCTTTTCGGGTCACTTCCTTCACAGTACTTCCTGGATTAAAACCTCAGCACCTTTCAGCTGGGATGTACTTCCCGATTCTAGCAGTGGTGTTATCAGACCATAAGAGTGATTTATAATAAGGGTCTACAAGGATCATCCCTCAGCCCCACCCTATTCAACATCTACATGACCCCCCCTCGCAGACATAGTTAGATCCTATGCACTCAACATAATCTCCTACGCAGACAGACAACACACAACTAATCCTCTCGCTCACCGAGGACCCCTCCAAAGCTAAAACCAACATCTGCACCGCCATGACCTACGTAGCCAAATAGATCAGAGACAACTGCCTCAAACTCAACTCCGACAAAACAGAAGTTCTGATCTTCGGGAAGAAAACCTTCACTTGGGACAACACCTGGTGGCCAGCAGATTTCGGACCCACACCGACCGATCATGCACGCAACCTCGGCATCATCCTCGACAGCCAACTGACTATGAAACGACAAGTCAATGCAGTCGCCTATGCCTACTTCCACACCCTTTCCATGCTCCGCCGACTCTTCAGATGGATCCCAATCAACACCAGAAAGACCATGACACAGGTCCTCACTGTAGTGTAGCTCCTATTTCCCTTATAGGCTCTGCGCATTGGAATAATATATCCTATAGGTTTGACATAGGACTAAGGTCGGTATGTCCCTATCGAGTATATTAAACTTAATTACTTGTGCCAGCTAGCTCAGAGGCCACTAGAAACTTCTTGACGACAAGAAGGGATTAGTTTCTGGCAGCCGCAAAACATGACCACTGTGTTTCCCTTACAGAATCAGGATATGTCCCAGAGTCGTAGAAACAATAGATAACTATTTCACTCAGCTCAGTTGTGCATGATTTAGATACTCCTCAAAGTTACACAGAAATAACCAGACGGGCGTTTCAATAAAAGGTTTATTGAACAGTCTTGTTTCTGTTGTAAGTTAGATGTGCTGTTATGATCACAAGACAGTATGCGAGATAAATAATGTACAGAGTGAACAGTAAAAATAAATAATACTGCGTTAGCATTATCTTTTCAGCATATATGCATTTACATAAAATGACACAGCCTAAAAATGCGAGTACTCATACGATGCGTTTCTAGCCTAGTTCTACCCAGTGTGCCTAACCTGTCCTAGGTGTAGGGAGAAGTAGAAGTAGGTGCTGTATTCCTGACTAGAGTATACTAAGAGTAAGTTACGCCTAGTATGCCAAGAGTCTATTATGCCAAGAGTCCCTCTAGGTTCTAGTCTGCTCCATACCTGAAGAATGAGAGAGGTAGGAATCTCTTTTCCGGACTCGAACTCCAACACCCCGCAAGGGAAGTTAGATCACTGGAAGCTGGACTCTCTGCGTGCAGGAATGACAGCGTCTTCTCAGTGCGTCCGGCCGGGAATAGGGCTCCTCTGAAGTCGAGGTCTCCTCTGATTTACAGGGGTTTGGGAAGGTATATTGATACCTGAAAATGTTAGCATTGACGTGAGTTGGGTAGCGAAAGACTTCATGAATGAATCCCTTAAGGAATAGAGGTTCATGCATAATGTATGAGTCCTTGAAGAAATCAATAGTCCTGGGCAAGGGAAACTCCCGCAGCCTGAGGGTCTGTTTTTTCATGGACTCGTTGAGACGCTAGGGTGGACGGATGTCGGAATCCATGCCTGTATTTGGTATGCATGGTTTATGCCTAAATAAGGTCTGGGATTTTATGCCTATATAAGGGCAAGTTGGATTGTGCCTATATAAGGTCATGATTCTAGAAAGCCTGTTTATGGACACCCTATGAAGTATACAACATCACCACCAGCTACCTCGACTTTGGCAATGCTCTCTATGCCGGAATCTCCACCCAGCTCTTCTGAAGACTCTAGGCCCTACAGAACGCTACTGCCAAACTCATCCTAGACCTCCCCAAACGGACCCACATCACTTCGCACCTCAGAAATGTCCATTGGCTCCCCATCCAGAAGAGATGCCAGTTCAAGATCCTCACACACGCCTACAAAGCTCTTCAATACCATGGACCAAACTACATCAACCACCAACTGAACTTCCATATGACCTCAAGGCACGTGTGCTCCGCCTCACTCTCCCTCGCACATACCCCCTGCATCTGGCACAGCCGCAGGAGGGGACACTCCTTCCCCTACATTGCCGCCAAGACCTGGAGCAACCTGTCCCTCCACCTCTGAACAGCACCCTCCCTGGCGGACTTCAGAAAGAAGCTCAAGACCTGGCTTTTCGACGGGGACACAGCACCCTTAGCGCCCGATACCCCTATGGGTGATAGTGTCGCACTTTACAATTACTGATTGATTGATTGATAATATCCCAGAATCTCTTGGTATCTCTATTTAATGGTGCTGCTTTGAGATCCTCCCATTCTGTCTTTCTAATCTCATCTTTACGGATCTCTAAGGTTGTTTTATAAATTAAATTTGCTTGTCCGAAACTGATGATGTCACACCGCGTCTGTTTAAGTGCCTCTAAAAGTTGTCTATGAGTTGCAGAACATGCTGAATCAAACCATCTCGGTAATGGTGTATCCTTGTTTGCGCATCTTGATGGCAAGCATGCGCAAAATCTCTTGACTAATCATCTCATAGCTATTTACTATAGATCTAGGGCCAGCTTCAGTTGTTTCAGAAACTGGGAGGCATCAATTTAATCCCACTTAATTCTCACACCAGTATGTTCATTATTGGCCAACTCTTCCTTCTTATTTATTTATTTATTTACAAGTATTTGTAAAGCGCAACTAACACCCTACGGGTACCTTGGCGCTGTGAGAGAGATGTCGGCAAAAATATAGAAACCGCTGATATCCGCCCCAGGAGACAGAAAGAGAATGATCAAGGTGTCAAAGAGCATACTCGAGGAAAAAGCCAGGTCTTTATCCTTTTCCTAAAAATCAAGAGGTCATCTATCTGTCTAATATCGGCTGGTAGTTTGTTCCAAAGACGAGAAGCAGCCGTACTAAAGGCCCTACCACCTGCTTTCACTTTCCTAACTTTTGACACCCTCGCCAGCTTGGCAGAAGAGGAACGAAGCATTCGAGAGGGAGTGTACCACGTGAGTTTCTCCTGCAGTGGTATAGGTCCACACCCATGCAGCGCCTTAAAAGCTATACACAGTGCCTTAAATTGTACCCTCTGCAGAATTGGAAGCCAGTGCAGCTCAGAAAGAGCCTGCGATGCAGAGGAGCGGCATGATCTGGATAACACCAGCTTGGCCGCCAGAGTCTGTATTCTCTGTAATCTCTCAATTAAGTACTGTGGTGATTCCAATAGCAAGGCATTGCAATAGTCCAATCTGCTAAGGATAGTACCCTGAACTATCAGTATTCTCGCCTGTTTTGAAAACATCGGAAACATTTTCCGAAAAGCTCTAATCAGTGAGAAGCAGCTCCCAGCTAGTTTGTTTACATGTTTTTCTAGTGTCAATTTATTATCAAACATGACTCCCAGGTTGCGAACCATATTGCTGGGAGCCAGCAAGGTAGTGGAGGAAACAGGCCAGAAATGTAACGGTAGTGTTGGGGAGATTCTGCCGACAGCACAGTGTAGAATCTCTGTCTTTCCAGAATTGAACTGAAGGTAATTCTCCCTAAGCCAGAGTGCAATATCCTGCAAGCAGGCATGGAAATCTTCCAAGGACACAGATTGCTCCCCTTCTAGAGACAAAATGAGCTGAGTGTCATCTGCATAATTTACTAATTCAATCTTATGAGATCTTATAATAGCAAGTAATGGGCTCATATATATGTTGAATAATATAGGGCTTATTGCAGACCCTTGTGGGACACCCTGCAAGATGTTAAAGAAGGAGGAGCGAAAAGGGGGGATTGCTACTGCCTGTTGTCTATTCGAGAGGTAGGATTGGAACCATTCTAAAGCGGTACCTGTTACTCCCACCTCTTCGAGTCTGGACAAGAGAATGTCATGGTTGACTGTATCGAAAGCAGCAGACAGGTCAAGGAGAATCAATATAGCTGACTGTCCCCTGTCTGCACGCATCCGAAGGTCATCCATAACAGTCACCAAGGCAGTCTCTGTACCATGGCCTGGGCGAAAGCCAAATTGCACCTTGTCCAGGATGTTATTTGTTTCCAGGAACTGCGACAGAACTTTGCTGACTGATCGCTCCAGAATTTTTACTGGATAAGGAAGGAGCGAGATCGGTCTGTAGTTGTTCAAACAGGCCGGATCGAGCGACGCTCAAAGTCTGCCCTTACTAATTAGAGTACTACTATCTGAGCTAATCTAGATAAAGGGCTGCATTATGAGTTTGGTGGTCTGAGGACCACCAAACTCACGGTGGCGCAGTGGTGGCGGTCCGGCCACCGCTGCACCAGCGGTCCGACCACCGGATTACAACTTGAGCAGTCGGACCGCCATGTCACTGCCGCAACCGCCAGTGATCAGAGGTCCCTGGTGGTGGCGCAGCAGTCTGGAGGCTGCAAAATGCTTGGTGGTGCCCTGCAGCACCGCCAAGCATAGTACAACTTTCCTCACCACCAGCGGTCTCCTGGAGGTTCTTACTCCATGGAACTGCCGGCTGTGAGGAAGAAAGATGACCCTTATTGGCCCTGTGCCCGAGGGTGCATGCAGGGGGGCACATGTTGTGCCCCCCTGTGTGCATGCACCCCATTCCTGTGAAGCATGGACTGCACAGTCCATGTCGTGTAGGAACATGCATTGGCAGTCCAGTGGCGGTGCAGTTTAAGGCTCACATATGAGCCTTTAAACTGCTCTGCCGCGAGACCACCATTCCGCCCGTCTGCCAGACCATGATAATAATTGCAATCTGGCAGGCGGGCAGCGACCCTGTTTGGCGGGGTGGGAGTGGGTCGGTGCAGAAGCGGCCCGCTCCTACACCACCAAACTTGTAATCGGGCCCTAAATCTATAGCACTTCACTTACAGGAGCATGTAAAGGTAGGGATATACGAGACATCTTCCGGACCTAAGTTACACTAATTTATACTTTACGGTCAGACCATTTTGGGTCTCCCCATATGTGGTATGTTTGAAATCCGATATATCCTCCCCATATGCATCTGTAAAGTCACAGACTAGGGTTTTACTGAATTTACAAATAACAGCATTAAAATCGTTTGTTTCTCTTTCTATGCGTGCTGCATCCTGTTGTGATTGTTTTTGTGGAGTAAGGTGTCCTTTCCTGAACAAAAACAATCTCCCCTAAAACGCAGACACCCTTGCACCATTGCGCAAGGGTGCCTGCGTTGGCAGCCTATTGTGCGCCAGCGCAGGGGAAAGCACAGGGATGCAACATATTGTTGTAAATATGAAGCAAACCTGTTCTTTGAAAGTGACGCAGCATGGCGCAGCCAAATGGCTTGCGGTGCAGCGCTGCACCACTTTTTGTAAATATTCCAACATATCTATTACCTCTATAGACCAGTTATCAAAAGTATTATTATAAAAGTTGATAAGCAACAAATCAGATGTTCTTGTAAAAGAGAAATGCAAAACTTGAAAGCAGGCAGAGCTAATTATTGTAACAACACTAGAGCATACAATTTTAGTGCAGACAAGGCCCCCTTTGTGTCTGCCCACTGAGTATGGAGTTGCAGGGGAGGAATAGGTGTGATAACTGTCAACGTACAAGATCTCGTTGAGCCCTGTCTCTTTGCAACAAATGATATTGTAGTTTTTTATAAAGCCCACCCTTTCGGGGTTTGATAATTTTGTTTGAATACCAGCTCAATTCCATGAAAGCACGGTAAAACCTTTACCGTGAGTAGTACAATACTTTTCAAGTGGCAAGGATTGAAAATTGGCCATTTTAGGAGTATTATCCTGTGATGATTTTGGAGATTGAGAAACGTTTTCTAATTGCAGTCATTCAACATCCTGAATAGAATAATGGGGAGCATATCTATTCGCTAGCTCAAGATTAAAACCCGGAATGTGAATAGGTATGTCTGGATAATGATTTCTGCTTTCCTTCTTTATAACGGGTGTTTGGACAAAATACAGAATTAAAAATATCTTGTGACATAAATATTGTTTCAAGAATATCGTGTTTTCTAAAATATCATCAACAGAAATATCAAAGTTAAGAATATTGTTTTGAGTTTTGTTTTTATATATCGTTGTTTAAAATATCATTTATTTAAATATCATTGTTAATTTTATCGTATTATGGGTTAATTCATATGTTTTTTTAAATTTGTTTTATATATCTGTTATTTTCGGTGTTTATGTGTTTAGTTTTTATAGTAATTGTGCACAAAATTAAAAAATATTTTCTTACAAATTTTAGACAGCATTTTAATTGTTTTACATGTATTTAAAGTATAGGAGTGTGATGCTGTCATGTGGTTTGGGGCCAATGCCATTGTTCTATCCCTAAGTTAGCATGAGTTACCGTTTGCACACGGTACTACATGCATATATTTTGCTTTGTGCCACATTGCTGCTTTCTCACAGAAATAGATTGTTATTACTGCCTTATTATTTGTTAGGATTTAGTCTGAACATTTTGGTCAAGGTCGAGCAACAAGGCCCCTTGTTATTATGTTCTGGTCAGGCCCTAGCAACATGGCGCCGCCAGCGTTTGGTCTGGTACTTATCCACGGAACACCTGAGTAGCGCTTGTGCTGGTCCACAGTACCCTCACACCGATTATCAGAGACGTCCGCGGTGCGAGGGCTTAGCCTCCTCAGTTGTTGGGGTATACCCCGATTTCTGTAGGTTCTTCAAGCTTGAATTTTAAAAGGTTTTATTTCTATACCCATTTTGTGCTACCACTTTTATTGATCGTATTTCTTATGGCTCAACCGGTCGCCATTCCGGCTCATTGCCGGGCAGCTGTTACACGCCTTTTAAAACAACATGGTGTCCCCAATGCGGGGGCGACTTTGGCCTTTGTGGTTGAAGCAGATCCTGCGTATAGCTTCGAGGTATTTTATTCCTGGGTTACTTTTCCAGCTATCAATCCAAACGATAATTCTTTTCATTCTTATACGGCTGCTGCGGTTCCACAAGCCTATCGTCCTTAGCGGTGATTGAAGTTCCTCTAACAGCCTGGGAGCACCAAATTTGGTTTAATGGCGCCCTTCTTCATACTATCTCCTTTGTTCGTATGGGCCCCTTATCTATTGACGGGGACACATCGCCTGTACTGGTCGGATTTACTCCTTACCCTGATTATCTCAGTACTAATGTTGCTGACGTACGTGCACTGTACGCTCAGATGGTTCTCATTTTGAGACTCGTAATTCAATTTGTTTCTCGCGCATTTCTGGTTGCTCCTCCAGGAGCTCCGGGGGGGCGCCGCAGGCACCTCCAGTGCAGATAGGCGCTTTTGTAATAAGTTCCGTACTCATTAATTCGGTGATGGGCAAGCGCCCGCAAGCTTGGGAAGATATTCCCTTCTGGCTTGCTCAACATTTTGCACAGCTTGATGCTGTATTTCCACTTACTGGTCCTGCCGATAAAAATAGAATTCTTACTATGTGTTTGCCAAATGGTTTAATTCCTCCATTAACAGATTGCAACACTTGGGGGACAGTGTTTGCTTCGTTGTATACACTTTGTTACAGCACCCCCTCCATGAGCGTTCTCCCGAATGTTCTGAGGCAAGTACAGAATGAACACGGGCGGGTCCCGCCCTGGATTTGGGGATGAGATTAGTTGGAGTTTTTTCAGTTGTCTAAATATGATACTTGCTAATATTAAAGGTGAAGCAGTTTGTTTGCAAGTACGCCAACGCCTTCTCGCATTGGCGGATGCAGACCGGGAACGTCAGTTGCCAGCAATTATTGCTGATGTGTATACATCCTTGGGACGCAAGAATTTGGGAATAAGACCTACAGTACAATCTGAATGCAAGACTCTTCCTGAAAAGGAGAGAACTCCCAACTTTCCTAAAAAGACATGGGACAAAAATAAACAGCAACAGAAGCCTAAGTCTCGTGGCAGTTTGCCACCACCGGATGCTTCTGTACATACATATCATTTGCGCGATTGCTCTAAACTTAAATCACCAGAGAGGTTTCAGGTTCCTGATCCCTGTTCTCCTCGTTCGTTTCAGGAATCTTCAGACCAACAGTTCGTCGGGGGGGCGTCAGGATTGCAGACAAGGCGAGTCCTCGCAGCCTAGACGGGATACGCAGCGCCAGTTTGATGTGAAAGTCAAACCGGAGGAACCACCTCAATATCGACCCCAGTTTCAGAAGAAGAAAGTGGCCACTTTAACAGCGAGCTATGCCCCAGACGGTGAGAACTCTGCTCCTGGACAGAAGTTGGGTAGTAACGCTGCTCGACAGCGCAGCGGAAGTTACCATAGTGTGCAAGACACTCCACCGGTGTCTGGAGGCGAAAACAACTGATACCTTTGTCACAGTTGAAACGGCAGACACCAGGGTAGCACCCCCTGATCGACTCTATTGTGTTACTCTTCAAATTGAGGGTGACATTTTACGTACTATAAATGCTATTTTCTGAGACAATCTAATGTCCTCTTATGACATTTTACTGGTGGAGGTAGATTGGCCTCCACCTTTGTCTTGGCTTGTCCTCTAGGTGAGGAGGTAGTTCTTCCAGCTTTTTCGCAATTTGTCCCGGATGAGACAAAACATGCTTATGCGACGGAATGGGCATTGTCTTTAGCTCCTGCGCTTTATCACGATCAAGCTGGTTGGGATAAGGATTCCCCCCAACATGTTATTCCGCTTCGCACTACTCCTCACCCACAGCCTCAATATCCTATTAAACGAGATGCGAAGGCGTCTGTAAAGGAGATTCTTACCCAACTTGAATATCAATGCATTGTTGAACCTTGTGTGTCAGCAATGAACAATCCTCTTTTTCCTGTGATTAAACCTGATGGTTCTTATCGCATTGTTTTAGATTGACAGCTTAATAGTCATACAAGAAGTTTTGCTGTCCAGAACACACATAGTACTGCTCTTGTTAACAATATTGTACGCAAAAAATTTAAAACCACATTAGACATTTCTAATGGCTTTTTCAGTCACAATTTGGCTCCTGAGAGTCGTGACTTGTCCGCATTCAGCGCCCCAGGCAGTCAGAAGCGCTATACGCGATTGCCTATGGGGTATAAGAACAGTCCAGGTGTTTTTGCGGCTCGTATTATGTCGCTCTTACACAACATTGATTTGGATGCTTGTTCTTATGTTGATGACATCTACCTAACAGATGACGAATTAAATCCCCATCTGGCCCGTGTAAGTCGCGTTATTAGGCATTTCGCGTCCATGGTCTACAAGTTTAACTTTGCAAAAACACATATTGCCTTTTTGGAAGTCATTTTCCTCGGTTACGAACTGACAAATGAGGGTAGAGGATTAGCTCCTCATTTTTGGGAAAAATGTGCTCAATTGCAACCTTGGACAACTCTTAAGAAATTGCAGTCTTTGCTAGGATTTCTAATTTTCGGGAGAACTTACATCCCTGATTATGCTCAAAGTATCAAACCGCTTTATGCGTTGATACAACCCTCTTTTTCAGCTTCCTCTTGGCTTCAGGAACACACCGCTGTGCTACGGTCTTTACAGTCCGACTTGCTTGCAATTCAATACTTGCAAACTAGATTGAATATTACCAATCTTGTGCTCAGGATCTTGCCTGGGGCAATTGGTTTCACTTATGCGGTCTGTAATGAGGGTGTCACTGTTCCCATTGCTTACAAATCGCATTTATATACCCCAGCAGAAATGCGTTTTTCTTCTACAGAAAAAATTCTAACTGCTGTACAGATGGCGATCCTGAAGGAACGCCCTCTGGCTCAAGGGAAACGTATCTTCGCCGTTTCTCCGGTTCCGGCTTTGGAGGCGGTCACTAAAGCTAGTGTACCTAATTCTAAAGCTCTTCATCTCGTTGGATTCAAAGGGCAACTTCGTTGACATCGGCTGATGTTGATTTTGTTTTTGATCCTTCCCTGCAAACACAGGAATTTCTTCAATATGAACATGTGCACCCTCCTTCCTCTTCGATCCTTCCTTTAGACCATTACCAGTGTATTATTTACATGGATGTCTCGGCTCAGCCGGCCATTGGCTCTAAGCAAGCTTATTCTGCTGCGTGTGCTATTGTGATTGGCTCTATGGAGAACGGTGTATTTCGTTCGACTCAGACTCATACACAGTCCCTTGGTGATTGTACAGCTCAATTAGCCGAGTTAAGGGCTTTGATTCTTGCTCTTGAATTTGCTGACCCGCTACACCCACTATGGTGGTCTGTGATTCTTTTTACTGTGTTCAATCTTTCAATGACAATTTATTCTTTTGGAAACAAAACGATTTCCGTGATTCTAAGGGTAGCACAATCAAGTATAAATTGCTTTGGGTGAAAGTGGCTGCTCTACAGGATCAATTGCCACTTACACATGTTGTCCATACTTTAGGACATCAGCGTGCGGGAGCACACGCTGTTGGAAATTCTTTGGCTGATGAAGCCGCCAAATCAGCAGTAGCCAGTTTGCGTAGCAGCTCTTACTAGGTCTAAATCTACAATTGATACTGACATCTTAGCGGCTATTGCCGCGACAAGGGAGGGTTCTCCTTTTCCTCAGGGATTCCCTTCCAGGTACTCTTACCACTTGTCTTCCAAAAATGTTCCCTTTGTAACAGTTCCAAAAGTTGGTGATCGGCTGATTCCCAACGAGGACTGCAGGCTTTCTCTTATAATGGCCGGCCACGAAGGTTAAGCTTCTGCTCATGCGGGGGTTGCGGCTACAGTTTCTCTTTTACAAGAACAATATTGGTGGCATGGCTTATGTCAGCAAACTCGCAAATATGTACTTTCTTGTGATATTTGTCAACAAATTAAATGTTCTACTGTGACGCGACCACCACAGACTCATCTTTTGATTTCCAACCATCCCTTTGGATCGGTCTATCTTGACCACTGCGGTCCTTTAACATCCGATAATGCATTCAAATACATTTTGGTTGCAGTGGATTCGTGCACTAGATTCCTATGGGTTTGACCTCAGCGCTCTGCTGACGCTCGTACTGTCATAAAGGATTTGCGTGTCTTTGTAGGGACTTATGTCTGTGGCGCTTTCCATTCGGACCAAGGACCGGCTTTTGCCTCTAAGGCTTACCGGGATTTTATGAAGTCCATGGGAGTGCTGGTGCATTTCTCGTCTCCATATAGGCCGGAGGGCAACTCTGTTGTGGAGCGGATGAACCGTGACTTAAAGCAATCTTTGACAGCAAGAGTATTCGGTACGGGCCGTGGCTGGTTAACTCATTTATATGGGGTTCAACGTGCACTAAATAATCTCCCTAGAAGATCTGTGGGTGGGCGGACCCCGTACGAAATGCTCTTTGGCATTAAAATGTTTGTGCCAGACCTTGACGGTCTAGATGTTGTGGCTGCTGCCGCATCATTTGATGTGCATAACTACTCTGCTATGTTACAGAATCTACAAACAACTCAAGACACTCTGGCAAGAGTGCATTTGCCTTCTCCAGGCGCTGCAACGCTGTATCCTGTTACTGGCTGTCTCCCGAAAGTTGGCGATCTGGTTCGAGAAAAAGTGGCTATCAAGAAAGAATTTGGCCCTTCTTATCGTGCTCCTGTCCCTGGTCTTGGCTTGCAGGGCACATGAACTGTGATTTTACCGCCACTTCCAGGATATAATGACAATCGATTTGTTTCCATTGAAAATGTCAAGTTACACCATATGGCCAATTCTAAATAGTATCTCTACAGCGCTTCCACAGTCCCACGATCAGATGTTATTAATGTCATCGCCAGTTATGTCCTCCCCAAGAGTTCAGGAGGGAGATGTGGAATCGTCCATTGATCTGGTACAGCTCGTACCTTCTACTATTTCTACAAATGACATTGTTTATTCTGAACCACCAAACGAGTTTACCCTTGGCTCCAGTGTTTCCGTACAAAGTCCGGATTCCCAGCCTCCGATATTCCGGTTGAGTAATTCTGGTTACTACATCGACAATAACAATTTTTCTTCATCAAGTTCTTCACTTTCATCAGCTTTGTCGGAGCCTCCCTTGAGGATTTGTGTCCTTGTTTCTTGGTTGAAGCGCACTTACCTGGTTCCACTATGGACTTACATTGGGTTTTGTGGTCCTTTTTTTGTTTGTTCCTCTGGATTGGGTTTGTGACTTTTTTTTCCTTTTAATGAATGGACACTATCTTCCTGAACGCTCTGCTGCAAATCCAATTGAGGGTGTGTTGAATCCGCACTCCTCTTCCCATAAACTGAAAAGAAACTTGACTTCGGTGAACATCTCGGCGATCCCTGTGAAGGATGGAATTGTTTGGGACAAAGTACATTATGAAGTTTATGGTCCGGCTGAGCATTTGCAAGTCCCATATGTATTCCGTGTATCTGTGGCTGATGTTATTGTGCCAGGCTTACAATCTGATGATTGGGACGTACATGCAGTGAATTCTTTATTTTCTGATTTACAATATTATACTGTCTTTGATACCGTAGAACTGTACTTAAATTCTGCTAACTATGCCGATTTATTCTGTTATCAACATTATGGTCACCATTTTTTACATAAAGGTCCCGGCAACCATCTCGTTTTTAATTATTCCCAATGGGAACATTGCCCAATTCCACCTCAGGGCAGTTCACCCACACAACGGACCAAGTATACATATTTTACTAGTTATAATATTTCAGATCCTCATTCTTTTTACTTTAAACTGGTTTCCAGTCCCCCAAGTAAATTTATGCTTACCCAAACTAAATTAATCCATTCATCTTCCTTCATTGAAGCATTAGCGCTAAAGGGCTATGACTATTGGAAAGATACAATTGACTTAAAATCCATTTGGGGAACAAAATTTTGGCAAGTACAGGGATTTGACACCTTGTCCCGTGCATGTATTATCCCCACACAAATGATTTTTTTAAAAAGTTACTGTCCAACAGACAACTTGTCTGGACTTTGCTAAAATTAAGGAATTGAGTACACCTAGTATTCCTTCTCTTGCCATGTATGTTAACTGGCAAGATCATACCAATTATACTGAAGACCAACTTAAATCTATACTCATGAATGGTACGTTTAACTCTTCCGATGTTAATCCTTTGGGTTGGGCCATTTGGCAGACACATTAATGTCTGTCACTCCCGTTTTATGAATATTACACCTGGCTTTGCCTTAAATAAACCTGATCCCCGTTACCCCTCCACTTCCTATTCGAATGATGTTACGACTTATTCTGTAGGAAAGTTATGTCAACAATGGTTGGAACATTCCACCCTTTCGGCAGTTAAACAACATTTATCCCTCTTATCTGGGGACATAAATCTCAATGATTTTCTTTTAAGTCCCCGAACTCCCTGTGTTAAACGTTTCTTTTATGCAGCATATAATGAATTTTGGAAATTATCACAAATGGAAGCTGCTTCCCGAATGCGCCAAATTGATCAAGATAATTCAATGTAACATCTTTGTTTTTACCGTTTAATTTAACACGCAAACAGTAAATGATGGCTATGAAGGATGCTACGTATACTATGTTGCATATTGAAACGCTAGATCGTTTGCCATTTACTATCGCAGAGACAAATTCAGCTGTCTGGTTAATCTATGGGGTTATTTCTTTGCCCATCTCTAAGTTTCAATTCACTGCTTTCATGAAACACATACCCATAGGCAGATACGAGCCCCTAGGGAGTACTCCTATTCACGAACTATAGTCTTTACCGTTTACCTACCGTTATTATCAGGCAGATAGGGAGGTATTTTTAACTGGTGAGGATTGTGATTCCACTATGGGACACTCATTAGTTTGTACACAAGTTAAAATCCACGGTGCTTGCAATGTCTCAGCACCTAATTTGGCTTGTTTTTTAAAAAGAAACAGCAGTTCCCGCAATCGTCCCAACACTTACATTGCTTTCTAATGGCAGTTATCTTGTCTTAAATAATCAAGACTGCTGCGGTTTGCGGGCTGGAATACTGTATATTGTAACTGTTTCCCAGCCTGTCACTTGTTCCAACAACGTTCTGTTTCCTCCTCCACAACAGGGAGTAGCTAGCACGTTGTGGCCTTCAATCCCTACTTTCACCACAAACTTTGATAAACTAAGCAGACTCAAAGCCTTATTGTTTCAACACGAAGTGGCTCTTACATCAGCCTGTGAGACCTTCGAATTGCAGGTGGCAAGAACGTCCAGTGAAATACAGTCTTTGTTGAATACAAATCTCCCCCTACATTTCGGGGAATTGATTTATCAAATATTTAATGCTTCCGATACGGCAGGTGTTGCACATTGTTTTAAACTTGTCGGCTCTGGACTTGTGTCCTCCTTTCAAACTATTTTTGGAATAATTCCTGCCTTTATTCATTCAATTTTTTCCAGTGCGTTCAGTGGGTTCCCGCTGCTGCTCCTCTTGCTGTGCGGCATTGCAATACTATTCATTCTATTCTGCAATGGATGCTCCAACTGCGGTCCGACCCGGACAGGTCCCTCTGCTACTGTACCGTGAACGTCTGCATCAGCTCTTTGGCCCAATTGTTCTTGCGGTACTGGACATCAACTACTGTTTGACTTTCCGCCATCCATATTTCACATGTGTGCAGCCTGTGTGTCATTGTATCCGGTGTCCCTTTCAATGGGCCGTTAATATTTGCCTGGCTACTCCATCTCCTGCTACCCTGAATTATAACCTGTTGATGTGGCCATTACTGTCCCATTACCAGAACTGTTCCGTGGATGTGCGACTTCTGAGTAGTTCCTACTTAGGCTCACAGACCGGATTTCATCCGTATCCAGGCGCATATCGCATGCTGGATCTCAGCTTCATTGAGTTCGATGCTGGATTACCATTAGCCGTTTCATCGTCTTCTGGATTGGAGGACCACGTCTGCTCCTTTGTGCTGCTGGAATGGATGGCTGCACTTTCTTCGTTACCGGGATCTGATTTCCTCTTCGGATTGATGTCATTACGTCTGGTAACCTACATCTTGGGACCCGATGAGTCGCTGTGATTGGGATTTTTCTATCATTCCAAATTTAACTTTAGTTCTTGCTACACCTTTTCCTTTGGACTATTTTTACCTGCCCAAAAACCTTTGATTCTGCTTAGTTGTCAATACTTTCTGTTCTACTTTTGTGCTACCGTCCTGACCAAAGGGAGGGTGTCATGTGGTTTGAGGCGATTGCCGTTGTTCTATCCCTAAATTAGCATGAGTTACCGTTAGTTAGTTTGCACACGGAACTATATGCATATATTTTGCTTCATGCCACATTGCTGCTTTCTCACAGAAATATATTGTTATTACTGCCTTATTATTTGTTAGGATTTAGTCTGAACATTTTGGTCAAGGTCGAACAACAATGCCCCTTGTTATTATGTTCTAGTCAGGGCCTAGCACCTAGACGCTACAAGCCGATGCAGCTGTTGTTTGGGAACACATACTGTGGAGCTCTAGGCACACACGGTGGGGTGCGGGCTCAGAGAGCTTTTGGATCTTCCCGGAGAGAGAAGCAAGACACTACCTGGGATGTAGGCTTTCTCCAACATACAAACTAAGGTACGGGGTCGGCTTCTAAAACACCCGGAGATCGTCTGATATATAGTCATTTCCTTTGTTAGAAGCGGAGGGGGGTTAGGTTACTGTGTCATATAGAATGGCTGCGCTTTTCATGATCTACGGATTATTTGTTATGCTGACTCTATTTGTGTTAGGCATTTTACTGCTTATTGTGGCTCATATACTGCATACCAGAGCACGGTAGTTAAAATAAACATTTTAAACTTTCTTCGTGTTTCTATCTGATTTACTGTGGACTGGTGCAAGAAGAAGAGCGAAAGAGTGTGTCCGGCCACCGCGCATCCTGAGAGAGTGTTGTGTTCTGGGTTGTCTAATCACTTGTTCCTCTGTGTATGAGTAGGAGGGCTGGTGAGACACTATAGCTAGTCGGTCTTTTGGGTACATAGGTACTCGGGTGGTAGTGTAACTCAGTTCCTACCTATCTGAGTCCTGTGCGCCCACGCATAGTTCTGCCCTCTCAGCAGAATCCCTGCAACAATGCATGTCTACGGAAAAAGGGAGGTGAGGTTTTTATAAATAGATACTTATTTGTATATTTAATTATAGTTACGTTTTTAAATATAATTTTATTAAAATGTTTAAATGTTAAATAATTGTATTAAATTAGTAATTTAGTTTTTTCATTTTGAAATATAATGTTCAATATGAATGTTCTTTAGTTTGTTTTGGAAAAATTGGTGTGTTTGTATGAATATATATTTAAAATGTTAAGTTACATTTTTTTATAGTTTTTTGTTATTAATAATTTGTACAATTTTTTTATCTAATAAATGTTTTAACTTTTGCTTACATTTTTATGTTTTGAAAAATATACATTTATATATATATTCACTGAAAAAACCATAGGTTTTAGAGACAGTTATAGTTAGTTGGACATTGCTCTCGTACAAAACCCGTGAAATTCCCCCGTTATAGTTAGTTCAGCTAACTATAACTCGCGCCCCCGCAATGCACTGCTGATGACATCACATATTACATCACTCATGACATGGTCAGTGACATCACTGATGACATCACTGATGACATCTCAAATGACATCACTGATGACATCATCCAGTGACTGTGTGTTTCTGTAAAGTTTAAATATTTTTAATATATATAGGGAAAGGCGTATTGAAGAATGAGTGGGTGTATAAGTGTCTGTATGGATGATTTAGTAGGTGCGTGACTAACTCTATAAGTGAGTGATTAAACGTATCTTACTGAATGAATTGGTTAGTGACTAAACTGGGTGAATGTCTGTATCCGTCTGTCTGTTGCTGTGTAAGTGGCTGCATGGGTTTGTGAATAGCTACATGAGTGTCTATATGAGTTATTGATTGGTTGTCTGAGTATCTGTATGGGTGCCTGAGTGTTTGTGTGGGTGGGGTGTGTGCGACTCTGTGCATAGATGTGTGAGTGGGTGATTCACTGGGTGGATGGTTTCAAGAGTGCATCTGTGATAGACTGTATGGGTGGGTAAGTGTGTGTAAGAGTGTGTTAGTGAGTGAATGTATGTCCCAGTGGTACATGTGTGAGTAACTACATATGTGAAAGGCAGTATATATGTGTGTTGGAGTATATAAATAGCTATAAGCGAGAATGTGTGATTGTGAGAGTGACTGTATGGATGAGTGTGTGCTTGTATCAGTGATTGTATAAGAGCGTAAGAATGTGCTAGTATTTGTATGAATAAGTGAGCTGGTGTGTGTATAACTGTATAGGTGAGTAAATGGCAGTGTGTTTAATTATTTGCATGACTGACTAGGTGTGTGAGTACCTCTATGGATGAGTGGCGGTGTTTGAGTGTCTATATAGGAGTATGAGTGCATATGATAGTCCTGTACTGAGTGACCGTAAGTATGAGTGACTGTACGGGTGAGTGAGTGGATGTGTGTGTAGACCTAAGAATCAGTGAGTGGGTATGTAGTTATTGGTGTTGGAGTGTCTATGGTTTTGCGAATGGCAGTCTGTAATTTAGAGTGGGTGTATCAAAGGTTATATTAGGGTGTGGGGAGGTGCATCAGATTATCACGTGGATGATGTCATCAGTGATGTCATCAGTGATGTCATCAGTGATGTCACTGACCATGTCATGAGTGATGTAATATGTGACGTCATCAGCAGTGGATTGCGTGGCGCGAGTTATAGTTAGCTGAACTAACTATAACGGGGAATTTCACGGGTTTTGTACGAGTGCAATGTCCAACTAACTATAACTGTCCCTAAAACCTATGGTTTTTTCAGTGAATTTGTAAGGTTTTTAAATGCTAATTTCTAACTATAACGTGCCTGAAACCTATGGTTTTTTCAGTGAATTTCAAATGTTTTTTAAATGCTAATTCCTAACTATAACATGTCTGAAACCTATGGTTTTTTTCAGTGAATTTCAAAGGTTTTGTAAATGACAATTTTTAAATGTATTAATTGTTATATTTATCTTTTTGATACTGATTTACTACATTTTTTTACACTATTTATTTTTAGATATTTTGTTTTTTAAATTACATTGTAATTACATTATACATTACAAAATATACTTTCTCAGAATGAATTACTTTAGTTTAAATACTTTGCAAATAGGCAATAGACTTTTAAGTACAGTAGTTACAGTTGTTGCAATGGGCAACACAATTTCAAACACAATGCAACATTGAGCTCAATGTGAATTTCTAGTTAAATGCAATTAGTTAATTTATGGATTACTTTTTCTAACCACAGGACTGGATCCTAGATTCAGTCCTGGAACATCTCCTGTAAACAGTTGAGTAAAAGCGTTTTGGTTACATTAGTGATTTTTAAGGAATATTATTGTATTTTAAAAGTTGACACTTAGAAACTTTTTCACATAGAATCACCAATGTTATCCTATGGGAGGAAATTCACTTAGCAGGTAAGTAGTGTTATCGTTACTTTTTCTTACTCAGTGGTGGATCCTGGATCCAGCACTGGTGCATCTCCTGTAAACAGTTGAAAGAATGCGTTTAAGTCATACAGGCGACTTTTAAGGAATATTTGTAGTTTGTGAAAATCGACACTTTGAAACTTTTCTCCTAAAAACCAGACAATGGATTCCTATGGAAGGAAATACAAGTTACTGGTAAGTACGGTTAGAATTACTTTTCAGGGTCAGTGCTGGGCTAAAAAATGCAGCACTGGGTTCTCTCCTGATAACAGGTGAGTAAATCGGAATTCGTAGTTCGGCTGATTTTAGAGGAATATTATAAAGTTCCAAAACTCCACACTTAGAAGAATTTCCAAGTGAAACCAGTCAATGTTAGTCTATGGAAGGAAATTCAAGTTACTGGTAAGAACGGTTAGAATTACTTTTCAGGATCTGTACTGGGCTCAAAGATGCAGCACTGAGGTCTCTCCTGATAACAGGTGAGTAAATTGGAATTTGTAGTTCAGCTGATTTTAGAGGAATATTTGCACAATGGTGAAGGAAGGGGGTGGGGCCTGAGGTGACATGTCTGCAAACACGCCCTGTGGCACGTTGCAAATTGGGGGATTAAGTCCCCTTCAATCCTGAGGGTCCATGGGGGCCAACTAGCCCACCAGATACCTCCAGTAAGCGCCACAGCCCTGCATTGCAGAGAGGTGTTCAGAGGCCACGCCCCTTTTTACACCTCTTTGCAACGCAGCTCTGTGGCGCTTACTGGAGGTACCTGGTGGGCTAGTTGGACCCCAGGGACCCTCAGGATTCAAGGGGACTTAATCCCCCAACTTAAAACACGCCACGGGCGCGTTTGCACAAATGTCACCTCAGGCCCTGCCCCCTCCCTTCACCACTGTGCAAACGCGCCCCGTGGCGCGTTTTAAGTCGGGGGATTAAGTCCCCATATTATTATTAAATGAAACCCCGCATGCCCACGGGACTTGGCCCACCCGGGGGCCAATTAACCACGAAGCGCGGGAGCCCGTGCTTCGTTTTTTTTTTTTTATCGGCAGGATCCGCGCACCCAGCGCGTGTTTTGCCGATTTAAAAAAAAAAATGTTTTTGGGCCCTGGGGGTCCTTGTAGGACCCCCTGAGCAGGCCTAGGGGGTCAGGGTGTTTCTACCCTGCCCCCTTTTTGCGTTTTGCGCAGTTGTTTTACTGCTTTCTTGTTCCTCGGTTCTACCGAGGAACAAGATGGCTGCCAACACTTCCTGATTTGGAGTGTTGACAGCCAATTACCATACAGCTCGTGATCGGGAGGGTACGCGGACCCTACGCGGCCATAGATATATATGTGATTTTACTTTTGATTTTCTCAGGAACTACTGAACGGATTTACACCATTTAAGCAAAGGCACGACTCTGAACCAAGGGCTACCTTTTTGCCAAATTTGGTGTAATTCCGTTCAGCAGTTCGGGCTGTAGCTGCGACTAACGGTTCCTATGGAAAAATGAAAGGGAAAACACGTTTTGGGACCCCCTTTTTCTCGGCCCCGCTTGACGAATCACCCCGAGACTTTCAGGATAGGAGCGGACCGGAGCGCCCCAACAAGTTTGAAAGTTCGCGAAGATTCGTCAACCGGCGCCAAAGTTATTTCAAATAGAATGTTGCGGATTTCCTATGGAAAATAGGTCCTAACTATAACTATCTACTGGCGACCGCCAGTAGATAATTTATATATATATATATTATCTACTGGCGGTCGCCAGTAGATAGTTATAGTTAGGACCTATTTTCCATAGGAAATCCACAACATTCTATTTCCCATAACTTTGGCTCCGGTTGACGAATCTTCGAGAAATTTTCAAAACTTATGGCCCGCTCCGGTCCGCTCCTATCCTGAAAGTTTCGGGGTGATTCGGCATGTGGGGGCTGAGAAAAAAGGGGGGTCTCAAAACGTGTTTTCCCCATGCAATTTTCCATAGGAAACTTTAGACACGGCTACAGCCCGAACTGCTGAACGGAATTACACCAAATTTGGCAAAGAGGTAGTTCTTGGTTCAGAAAGAACTCTTTTTGTTAAATGGTGTAAATCCGTTCAGTAGTTGCTGAGAAAATCAAAAGTAAAATCACATATATATCTGGGCGGAGCCTAACCACACATGTCATCGTGAGATCTGATTGGCTGTCAGCACTTCATCCTGGAATTGCTGGCAGCCATCTTGAGACCAATATAAATGATAGTACCCCATTGAAATGCATTGTAGTGAATCAAAGATTTTGAGGGTTACCAAAAGGAGAACTATAAAGGGTGATAACAGACTTTAGTTACATTAGAATTCATTTGTTGATGGTACCATACTAATTTCAGGAATTGTGGTGTGTTCTAAGGTGATTTTACCCTGTGAAAAACCTTCTGCTGGGATATCATGAATCATGTTTGAGAGAAAACTATTTTCACATGCTTGTCCCATAGAGTTTTGGAAGGTGCTCCAGAAGTTAAAATGAGAGCATATTTTCTGTAAATTCACATTATCTTTCTCAGTCATGTGAGAATGAAGTCTGACATTCTCAGTAAAACATGTACATCCAACAAGGGCAGAGACTGTCAGTTGATTCCTTTGTGTTCTACTGCAGCTTCCCAGAGTGTTCTAAAGAACAACTAGAGTGCTAACAGCCTTACTTATGACAAAAGTATGGCACACCTGAAGCCATCTTGATTGGAATAAACTGGTAACAATTAAAACATTTAATTTAAAAAGGAACAAAATGATGGGGTTCGTTTTGTCATAGAAATTATGGTTAGTGCTATAGAAAGAAAAATTAGGACATGTTTCAAGTGTGATCTCAAATATCTTCCTGTTATATTTCAACAGGAGCAGCCTGCCAGTTGATGCCTTTGTGTTCTACTGCAGCTTCCCAGAGTGTTCTAAAGAACAACTAGAGCGCTAACAGCCTTACTTATGACAAAAGTATGGCACACCTGAAGCCATCTTGATTGGAATAAACCGTTAATACTTAAAACATTTAATTTAAAAAGGAACAAAATGAGGGGTTCTTTTGAAATAGAAATTATGGTTAGTGCTGCAGAAAGAAAAATGAGGGCATGTTTTAAGTGAAATCTCAAATCCTCTTCTATTTCACTAGAAAATTCTGACATGCAGACTGAAACAATCACTTTCAATACCAGCAGCAGACTTCCAGTTAACTGCCTGTTGAGCAGTAGCTTTACTATAGTGATCTAATGAGCAACTAGAGTGCTAACATTCTGAATTTATGGCAAATGTGAGACACATCTGAATGCCTTCTTGATGGAATCAAAGTAAAAACTGAAAGCATTTCCTACTGAGGAGACTGCAGTAAATGAGGAAATTAGGAAACTTCATAACAAAGAAGTCTTCCAAGATGGCCACCAGAGAAAAAAGAGCCAAAATGTAGCACAAATATTACCCAGATGTAGCCCACATATAGCCCAATGACAAAAGACTTTTTATTTTTAGTTTTTTTGCAGTTTTATGTAGTGCAGACTGGTCAGGTATTGGAGCGTTGCATCTTAAAACATGACCCCTACACTACAAAAACACCACTGCTCTACCCTAAACCCTAAAACACTACCCCCAGCACGACCCTCTACACTACACAAGCACCACTGCACTATCCTAAACCCTAAAACACTACCCTCAGCATGACCCCCTACACTACACATACACCACTGCACTACCCTGAACCCTAAAACACTACCCCCAGCACGACCCCCTACACTGCCCGAACACCACTGCACTGCCCTAAACCTTGAAACACCAGCCCCTGCACGACCCCCTACACTGTTCGAACACCACTGCACTGCCCTAAACCCTGAAACACCACCCCCAGCATGACCCCCTACACTGCCCGAACACCACTGCACTGCCCAAAACCACCACCCCTTCACGACCCCCTACACTGCCCGAACACCACTGCACTGCCCTAAACCCTGAAACACCACCCCCAGCATGACCCCCTACACTGCCCAAACACCACTGCACTGCCCTAAACCCTGAAACACTACCCCCAGCAAGACCCCCTACACTTCCCGAACACCACTGCACTGCCCTAAACCCTGAAACATCACCCCCAGCAAGACCCCTACACCACCCGAACACCACTGCCCTAAACCCTGAAACACCACCCCCAGCACGACCCCCTACACTGCCTGAACACCACTGCACTGCCCTAAACCCTGAAACACCACCCCCAGCACGACCCCCTATACTGCCCGAACACCACTGCTCTGCCCAAAACCCTGAAACACCAGCCCCAGCACGACCCCCTACACTGCCCGAACACAACTGCACTGCCCTAAACCCTGAAACACCAGCCCCAGCACGACCCCCTACACTGCCCGAACACCACTGCACTACCCTGAACGCAGAAACCCCACCCCCAGCACGACCCCCTACACTGCCCGAGCACCACTGCACTGCCCTAAACCCTGAAACACCAGCCCCAGCACGACACCCTACACTGCCTGAACACCACTGCACTGCCCTAAACCCTGAAACACCAGCCCCAGCATGACCACCTACACTGCCCGAACACCACTGCACTGCCCTAAACCCTGAAACACCAGCCCCAGCATGACCCCCTACACTGCCCGAACACCACTGCACTGCCCTAAACTGTGAACCACCAGCCCCAGCACGACCCCCTACACTGCCCGAACACCACTGCACTGTCCTAAACCCTGAAACACCAGCCCCAGCACGACCCCCTACACTGCCTGAACACCACTGCACTGCCCTAAACCCTGAAACACCACCCCGTGCATGACCCCCTACACTGCCCGAACACCACTGCACTGTCCTAAACCCTGAAACACCACCCCCAGCACGACACCCTACACTGCCCGAACACCACTGCACTGCCGTAAACCCTGAAACACCACCCCCTGCACGACCCCCTACACTGCCCGAACACTACTGCACTGCCCTAAACCCTGAAACACCATCCCCAGCACGACCCCCTACACTGCACGAACACCACTGCACGGCCCTAAACCCTGAAACACCAGCCCCAGCATGACCCCCTACATTGCCCGAACACCACTGCACTGCCCTAAACTCTGAAACACCACCCCCTGCACGACCCACTACACTGCCCGAACACCACTGCACTGCCCTAAACCCTGAAACACCACCCCCAGCAAGACCCCCTACACTGCCCGAACAACACTGCACTGCCCTAAACCCTGAAACACCACCCCCTGCACGACCCCCTACACTGCCTGAACACTACTGCACTGCCCTAAACCCTGAAACACCAACCCCAGCATGTCCCCCTACACTGCACGAACACCACTGCACTGCCCTAAACCCTGAAACACTACCCCCAGCAAGACCCCGTACACTGCCCGAACACCACTGCACTGCCCTAAACCCTGAAACATCACCCCCAGCAAGACCCCCTACACTGCCCGAACACCACTGCCCTAAACCCTGAAACACCAGCCCCCAGCAAGACCCCCTACACTGCCCGAACACCACTGCCCTAAACCCTGAAACACCACCCCCAGCACGACCCCCTACCCTGCCCGAACACCACTGCACTGCCCTAAACCCTGAAACACCACCCCCAGCACGACCCCTATACTGCCCGAACACCACTGCTCTGCCCAAAACACTGAAACACCAGCCCCAGCATGACCCCCTACACTGCCCGAACACCACTGCACTGCACTAAACCCTGAAACACTAGCCCCAGCACGACCCCCTACACTGCCCGAACACCACTGCACTACCCTAAACCCAGAAACACCTCCCCCAGCACGACCCTCTACACTGCCCGAGCACCACTGCACTGCCCTAAACCCTGAAACACCAGCCCCAGCACGACCCCCTACCCTGCCTGAACACTACTGCACTGCCCTAAACCCTGAAACACCAGCCCCAGCAAGACCCTCTACACTGCCCGAACACCACTGCACTGCCCTAAACCCTGAAACACCAGCCCCAGCAAGACCCCTACACTGCCCGAACACCACTGCACTGCCCTAAACCCTGAAACACCACCCCCAGCAAGACCCCTACACTGCCCGAACACCACTGCACTGCCCTAAACGCTGAAACACCAGCCCCAGCAAGACCCCTACACTGCGCGAACACCATTGCACTGCCCTAAACCCTGAAACACCACCCTCAGCAAGACCCCCTACACTGCCCGAACACCACTGCCCTAAACCCTGAAACACCACCCCCAGCAAGACCCCCTACACTGCCCGAACACCACTGCACTGCCCTAAACCCTGAAACACCACCTCCAGCACAACCCCCTACACTGCCTGAACACCATTGCTCTGCCCTAAACCCTGAAACACTGCCCCCAGCAAGACCCCCTACACTGCCCGAACACCACTGCACTGCCCTAAACCCTGAAACATCACCCCCAGCAAGACCCCCTACACTGCCCGAACACCACTGCCCTAAACCCTGAAACACCACCCCCAGCACGACCCCCTACCCTGCCCGAACACCACTGCACTGCCCTAAACCCTGAAACACCACCCCCAGCACGACCCCCTACACTGCCCGAACACCACTGCTCTGCCCAAAACACTGAAACACCAGCCCCAGCATGACCCCCTACACTGCCCGAACACCACTGCACTGCACTAAACCCTGAAACACTAGCCCCAGCACGACCCCCTACACTGCCCGAACACCACTGCACTACCCTAAACCCAGAAACACCACCCCCAGCACGACCCTCTACACTGCCCGAGCACCACTGCACTGCCCTAAACCCTGAAACACCAGCCCCAGCACGACCCCCTACACTGCCTGAACACTACTGCACTGCCCTAAACCATGAAACACCATCCCCAGCACGACCCCCTACACTGCACGAACACCACTGCACTGCCCTAAACCCTGAAAAACTACCCCCAGCAAGACCCCCTACACTGCCCGAACACCACTGCACTGCCCTAAACCCTGAAACATCACCCCCAGCAAAACCCCTACACTGCCCGAACACCACTGCCCTAAACCCTGAAACACCACCCCCAGCAAGACCCCCTACACTGCCCGAACACCACTGCACTGCCCTAAACCCTGAAACACCAGCCTCAGCACGACCCCTACACTGCCCGAACACCACTGCACTGCCCTAAATCCTGAAACACCACCCCCTGCACGAACCCCTATATTGCCCGAACACCACTGCACTGCTCTAAACCCTGAAACACCACCCCCTGCACGACCCCCTACACTGCCCGAACACTACTGCACTGCCCCAAACCCTGAAACACCACACCCAGCACGACCCCCTACACTGCCCGAACACCACTGCCCTAAACCCTGAAACCCCACCCCAAGCAAGACCCCCTACACTGCCCGAACACCACTGCACTGCCCTAAACCCTGAAACATCACCCCCAGCAAGACCCCTACACTGCCCGAACACCACTGCACTGCCCTAAACCCTGAAACACCACCCCCAGCAAGACCCCTACACTGCCCGAACACCACTGCACTGCCCTAAACCCTGAAACACCAGCCCCAGCACGACCCCTACACTGCCCGAACACCACTGCACTGCCCTAAACCCTGAAACACAACCCCCAGCACGACCCCCTACACTACCCGAACACCCCTGCACTACCCTAAACCCTAAAATACTCCCCCCAGCACGACCCCCTACACTACCCGAACACAACTGCACTGTCCTAAACCCTCAAACACTCCCCCCAGCACGACCCCCTACACTACCCGAACACCACTGCACTGCCCTAAACCCTAAAACACTCCCCCAGCACGCCCCCTACACTACCTGAACACCACTGCACTAAACCCTAAAACACTCCCCCAGCATGACCCCCTACACTACCCAAACACCACTGCACTGCCCTAAACCCTGAAACACTACCCCCACATGACCCCCTACACTACCCGAACACCACTGCCCTAAACCCTGAAACACCACCCCCAGCAAGACCCCCTACACTGCCTGAACACC
This sequence comes from Calotriton arnoldi, assembly GCA_963921515.1. Lineage (NCBI taxonomy): Eukaryota > Metazoa > Chordata > Amphibia > Caudata > Salamandridae > Calotriton > Calotriton arnoldi. The sequence goes on from CAWUFW010017564.1 coordinate 252,093, forward strand.
ACTGCACTGCCCTAAAACACCACCCCCAGCATGACCCCCTACACTGCCCGAACACCACTGCACTACCCTAAACCCTAAAACACGACCTCCTACACTACACAAACACCACTGCACTACCCTAAACCCTAAAACACTACCCCCAGCACGACCTCCTACACTACACAAACACCACTGCACTGCCCCAACCCCTGAAACACCACCCCCAGCACGACCCCCTACACTGCCCGAACACCACTGCCCTAAACCCTGAAACACCACCCCAAGCAAGACCCCCTACACTGCCCGAACACCACTGCACTGCCCTAAACCCTGAAACATCACCCCCAGCAAGACCCCCTACACTGCCCGAACACCACTGCACTGCCCTAAACCCTGAAACACCACCCCCAGCAAGACCCCCTACACTGCCCGAACACCACTGCACTGCCCTAAACCCTGAAACACCAGCCCCAGCACGACCCCCTACACTGCCCGAACACCACTGCACTGCCCTAAACCCTGAAACACAACCCCCAGCACGACCCCCTACACTACCCGAACACCCCTGCACTACCCTAAACCCTAAAATCCTCCCCCAGCACGACCCCCTACACTACCTGAACACAACTGCACTGTCCTAAACCCTCAAACACTCCCCCCAGCACGACCCCCTACACTACCCAAACACCACTGCACTGCCCTAAACCCTAAAACACTCCCCCCAGCACGCCCCCTACACTACCTGAACACCACTGCACTGCCCTAAACCCTAAAACACTCCCCCCAGCATGACCCCCTACACTACCCAAACACCACGGCACTGCCCTAAACCCTGAAACACTACCCCCCACATGACCCCCTACACTACCCGAACACCACTGCCCTAAACCCTGAAACACCACCCCCAGCAAGACCCCCTACACTGCCTGAACACCACTGCACTGCCCTAAAACACCACCCCCAGCATGACCCCTACACTGCCCGAACACCACTGCACTACCCTAAACCCTAAAACACGACCTCCTACACTACACAAACACCACTGCACTACCCTAAACCCTAAAACACTACCCCCAGCACGACCCCCTACACTACACAAACACCACTGCACTACCCTAAACCCTAAAACACTACCCCCTACACTACACAAACACCACTGCACTACCCTAAACCCTAAAAAACTACCCCCAGCACGAACCCCTACACTACCCAAACACCACTGCACTACCCTAAACCCTAAAACAATACCCCCAGCAGCAGTACTAAGGGTGGGCGGAATTTGCGGAATTGCGTTCCGCGAAATTCCGCGAAACGGCAAAAAATCTCCGCGAGCACGCGGAATTTCGCGTGCTCGCGGAGATTTTACTGCGCCCCTTTATATCTGTAAGTGCTTCCTGTTGAGGTTTAATTTTTGTGACAGGAGCATCGTGCCAGCCCAGAATGAATCCTGCCCTGCATATTTATCCAAGAAGATGAGTCCGTTTTGTGCAATACCTCTACTCAACTGGAGTTCTTTCTACTGGCTAATCAGTAAGTGCTACCTCGTTGGGAAAATGTATAGTGCCTTTCCTACACTACAGCTGCAAAGGACCAGAAGAATTGTCTCCAGTGACCTGTGTGTCTAACTTTGCCACTGCGCCGAAAGCTCCGGGGTCCTTTGATTAAGCTGTTCATCATAGTGGGGAAAGGGCGGGAAGACGTTGCATACCGCTAGTGTATGTGGGGCGAGGCCAAACGGGCGGGGCTTCTAGGCCCGTTCACATGCCTCTTGTTTATAAAGGGTCAGAGCAGGATCTCAGCGGCAGACGAGGAGAAGGAACCTCCTGGTCACAGGAACTACACGAGGATTGCGCTCGAGAAAATCAAGGATGCAAAGACCTCCATCAAGGATTACAGCTAGCTTTTCAAGGTGGCAATGGAGAGAAGGCACATCTGCTTAATCACGCTCACGAATTCTACACGAGAATTGCGCTCGAGAAAATCAAGGATGCAAAGACCTCCATCAAGGATTACAGCTAACTTTTCAGGGTGGCAATGGAGAGAAGGCACATCTGCTTAACCACGCTCACGAATTCTGCACGAGAATTGCGCTCGAGAAAATCAAGGATGCAAAGACCTCCATCAAGGATTACAGCTAACTTTTCACGTTGGAAATGGAGAGAAGGCACATCTGCTTAACCACGCTCACGAATTCTGCACACCTACCCTGCATATTTATCCAAGAAGATTCCTCCGTTTTGTGCAATACCTCTACTCAGCTGGAGTACTTTCTACTGGCTAATCAGTAAGTGCTACCTCGTTGGGTAAATGTATAGTGCCTTTCCTACACTACACTACAGCTGCGTAAAGGACCTGAAGAATTTTCCCCAGTGACCTGTGTGTCTGTATCTTTGCCACCGCGCCGAAAGCACCGGGGTCCTTTGATTAAGCTGTCCATCATAGTGGGGAAAGGGCGGGAAGACGGTGCATACCACTAGTGTATGTGGGGCGGGGCCAAACGGGCGGGGCTTCTAGGCCCGTTCACATGCCTCTTGTTTATAAAGGGTCAGAGCAGGATCTCAGCGGCAGACAAGGAGAAGGAACCTCCTGGTCACGGGAACTACACGAGGATTGCGCTCGAGAAAATCAAGGATGCAAAGACCTCCATCAAGGATTACAGCTAACTTTACAGGGTGGAAATGGAGAGAAGGCACATCTGCTTAACCACGCTCACGAATTCTACACGAGGATTGCGCTCGAGAAAATCAAGGATGCAAAGACCTCCATCAAGGATTACAGCTAACTTTACAGGGTGGAAATGGAGAGAAGGCATGTAGGAGAGTAGGATCTGCTTCACATGGGTACCCCCACTTTTTGCTGATGCTTCACTGTTTTTCGACATTAGTCTGGCTGGGGCCCTGCTAATCAGAACCCCAGCCTAGCTGCTTCCTCTCTAAAATGGTTTCCATGTGCCTTAGGCACATCACTGATTGGGATCTGGAGTGCCCTTATAAGTCCCTAGTATATGGTATACTATGTACCAAGGGCATAGGTACCTCAGAGGCCTGCCAGGGGCTGCAGCATGTATTATGCCACCCCTGGAAGGCCATCCAAACTGACACCACAGGTCTGCTACTGCAGCCTGGGTAAGGTGGTGCATGCACCCCTTACTGTGATATAGGTTACCTATATCACTAAATACATACACACATATAAACCTATAAGTCACTCCTAAGGCAGGCCTTATCAATCCTAAAGGCAGAGTGCATGGTTCCTATGTGAGAGGGTGCCCTGCATGAGCAGGGCCCCTCTGCAGCGTTCGGAGACCATCTCTGATGCTGTTTGTAGTGCAGCCTGACCATATACTCTTAAGCGCATTATATCCTCGCGGTAAAATGCTAACTTTGGAATGGCTGCACCTAAACATGTCGTGTTTGGTGTCAAACATCTTGGAATACTACCCCCGCCAATCCTGGCGGCGGGGGTAGCATTCCACCCTTCTAGAGGGAAAGACATGTTAACTCTGACTAGTCCGGTAACTTCTTTCCAGAGCCCTGGCATCACAAAATGGATGCTGCTGCCACAGACACGAGTCTGGCCTCCTGCTGCTGGACGAAACTCCGGCAGGGGAGGCCTGGACAATAGGTTTCCTGTCCCAGGGAGGTGTGACCACCTCCCCAGACAGGATAATGTGTATTGGGGCTGGGCGGGAGCACTTTGGGTGCTTTGAAGTCCTGCACTGGGGGCACATTTGGTGTCCCTGTGCATACCCCAGTTCAAACCGGATCAGGGGCTTGCAGCCCCTGCTTTGGCGCGAACTGGATAAAGGGAAAGGGGTGTAGCCACCCCTCTGCCCTGACCCACCCATAGGTGGGGCCACAGAGTAGTCCAACCCCTATCTTTAGTATAAAGGTAGGAACCCAGTCCTTAGGACTTTAGATTATCCCTGGACGAAACTCTGAAACTGAATCCTGGACCTTCGACGCTCTACTCACGATTAGAGGACAGAAGAATCTCCCTTGGGGTCTAGGAGTGACTCCCCTGCTTGGCAGGCACCAAAGAAGCATCTGTCCGGTTCGCATTTCTGAAGCTCCCGTCGGACGCCGAAGTCATCGCATCACCAGAGGTGGATTCTCAGACTTCCCCGAGGCTACCCTGAGTCCCCAGCAAAGCTGAGGCCCGTGGCTATCGTGGGTGACTTGAGACCGTGACCCCTGGACACCGAGCACATTTGCAAGTGCATCCTCTTCTGGGTCTCCCAAGAAGTCGTGCTTTGGGCTCCGAGTAGCCCTAGCCTCCAGCACCACCGGCACCGAAGATCACTGGCCCCCACTCCACGAGTGTGCTGTAAGCCAGATCCACGTGCGGCGTCACGAGGCTCCTTCGCGGTCGCTAGCCCGTTGGCTAGTAGACCTTAACGAAGGCCAATCCTTTTCTTACTTGGCATCCTGGTTGCTCCAGGCCTGCCCTCACTTACCCTCGCTGGGTGAGTTCCACAGACCTTGCTGGTCTGCACCATCGATGATCTACATCTTCACCGAGACTTGCCGTGGCCAAGGCTTGTTGGGTC
>CAWUFW010017565.1:0-256545 GCA_963921515.1 Calotriton arnoldi
GCCAAGGTGTATTGAAAAATGAGTGGGTGTATAGGTGTCTAGATGGATGATTTAGTAGGTGCGTGACTGACTGTATAAGTGAGTTATTAAATGTGTCTTACTGAATGCATGGGTTAGTGACTGATACAGACATTCACACAGTTTAGTTTGTCAGTTGGTGTGTAAGCGGTTGCATGGGTTGGTGAGTAGCTAAATGAGGATCTCTATGGGTTATTGATTGGTTGTCTGAGTATCTGTATGGGTGCCTGAGTGTCTGTGTGGGTGAGTGGCGGGGTGTGACTCTGTGCATAGATGTGTGAGTGGATGATTCACTGGGTGTACGGGTTCAAGAGTGCATCTGTGAAGGGCTGTATGGGTGGGTGAGTGTGTATGGGTGTGTTGGTGAGTGAATGGATGCCTCAGTGGTACATGTGTGAGTAACTACATATGTGAAAGGCAGTATATCTGAGTGTTGGAGTGTATAAATGACTATATGTGAGAGTGAGTGATTGTGAGAGTAGCTGTATGGATCAGTGTGTGCTTGTATTAGTTATCGTATAATAGTGTAAGTATGTGTTAGTATATATTTGAATAAGTGAGGTGGTGTGTGTATAACTGTATAGGTGAGTAAATGGGAGTGTGATTGATTCTTTGGATCACTGACTAGGTGTGTGAGTAACTCTATGGATGAGTGGCGGTGTGTGAGTGTCTGTATAGATATGTGAGTGTATATGATAATGCCGTATTGATGGTTGACTGCATGTATGAGTGACTGTATGGGTGAATGAGTGGATGTGTGTGTAGACCTAGGAATTAGTGAGTGGGTATGTACTAACTGGTATTGGTGTGTCTATGGTTTCGAAAATGATAGTCTGTATTTCAGAGTGGGTGTATCAAAGGTTATATTAGGATATGAGGAGGTGCATCAGATTATCACGTGGATGATGTCATCAGTGATGTCATCAGTGATGTCATTTGAGATGTCATCAGTGATGTCATCAGTGATGTCACTGACCATGTCATGAATGATGTAATATGTGACATCATCAGCAGTGCATTGCGGGGGCGCGAGTTATAGTTAGCTGAACTAACTATAACGGTGGGATTTCTCTGGTTTTGTACGAGTGAAATCTCCAACTAACTATAACGTCCCTGAAACCTATGGTTTTTTCAGTGAATATATATATATATATATATATATATATATATATATACATATATATATATATATATATATATATTGTTGCCCACTTGAAGGCACAAGCCAAAATGTGGATACGTCCTGATTTTGTATGGTGCACAAATCTTTGCATATATATGCATATATATACACCCACGCATATATATACATATATATATACACATATAAATATACATACACGTATATGTATATATATACACATATACCTATATATATTCACACACATATATATAAATATATATAATATATATATATAAAAAACACAACCCCTGCTCCCAAAGGAAAAGAGCATGCACACGGGGATTGCAGGGATATGGCTTCTTTATTTCAATGAGCCTCCCTCAACCCAGCTACCAGGAGAGACGCGTTTCGGCTGTAACGACAGCCTTTGTCAATCTGGTGAGCGCCATTTTTTTATTTCTATATATAGTCTCAATTTAATAGATAAAGTAAAAATACTGCATGCTGATACAAGATAATATACAATGCCTAATGCATATACATATTATGCAATGTGTACATCAATACAACGAATCATGTGATAACATTGTATGGCTGTTTAAATGTTTAAAACTGCACCAATAGTCATTTTTATTGCCAATCCAAATGCGCTATCATACTACATCTGCAACACATTGCACATTAAGCATGAAGTATAAACGTGTTTCAATTATTAAAACCACTTCTATTCTATAGCTAAAAGGATTAGCGCAAACCACGTCGGATAGCTATAATGTGTCAACTGGGCTGTTTTTATTTGTATCATAGTGTGGACACGGATTACCTGAATTGATTGAATATTACTGCTTGCCTCACAATCGCCGAACAGCCTAGTTCTGATAACATTTTATCAAATTGCATACAATTCTCTATGACTCAGAAACAACATAGAATAATCATGTCAGTTTTTCCAGGACATAAACATTGCTGCGCATACCACCTGTATAAAATTAGCGTTGCTGAATGCCCTCTTACTACCACATCACTGTAGAAAAATCACGGAGGATTAATAGTCCCATAATGCATCAGTGAAGCATTATTCGTTTTAACATAACCAGGTATGGCACGTGACAGCCTATTTCCCAACATATGATGCTGTGCTTGTTTAAACATAGACAAGCTGTGACCGTCGAAGAAAACTAAAGCAGTCTTTGTTTTCTGAAATGCCCCAGGGAAAAATAAAACAACATCAAGTGCATACTATTCCGCATGGAATGAGCTTACAATCGCAGGTCCGAGGCATTCCAGCCCACATCACCGTGTATATATATACAGGATACATCCGATTCCATTCAGGAAACAAAGGATGTGGCACACCGGCGAAAAGCACATTCATTCATTGTGCAAGCGACGCGCTTCGGGAAAGCCTTTGTCAAGCAAGTGAAAACACGCCCACCTCCCATAGAAATAGGTCAATGTGTCCATTAACATTGACAAAATACTGCGAATGTTGCAACATGATATCGACCACATTCAATTTGATCTCACATTAAAACAATGAATGTACAGTCAGAGTTTCTGATACAACATGTTCCCTCACATTTGTTATAGAATATTTCATCATTGAAATCATTATCCACAAAATCAATTCTTTTTTTCGTTTGTTCATAATGAAATAACCACTGGACGGAATTCCACCAAGTTTGGCAGAAAGGTAGATCTTGGGGCAGAAAGTGTGCTTTTTGTTATTTGGTGTACATTTTGTCAGTAGTTTATGACATATTAAAGGAAATTCAAATTTGTATATCTGGTAGAGGCCTAAGCTCAGATCTCATGGTGGGATCTGATTAGCTACCAACATTTTATCCAGGAAGTGTTGGCAGCCATCTTGGGACCAATATACATGATAGTACCACATTGAAATGCATTGTAGTGAATGGCAGGTTTTGAGGGTCACAAAAAGGAGAATGTATAAAGGGTGATAACAGATTTTAGTTACAATATAAATCTTTTGTTGATGGTACCATACTAATTTTAGGAATTGTGGTGTGTTCTAAGGTGATTTTACCGTGTTAAAAAGCCTTCTGCCAGGATTTCATAAATCATGTTCGAGAGAAAGCTGTTTTCTCATGATTTTCTCATGGAGGGTTTAGAAGGTGCTCCAGAAGCTAAAATGAGAGCATATTTTCTGCAAATTCACACTACCTTTCTGAGCCATATGAGAAGGGAGTCTGTTTTCTCAGTAAATCATGTACTTCCAACAGGAGCAGCCTGTCAGTTGATTCCCTTGTGCTCTACTGCAGCCTCCCAGAGTGTTCTAAAGACAACTAGAGCTCTGACAGTTTTACTTATGACAAAGGTATGGCACCCCTGAAGCCATCTTGATTGAATAGAACTGGTAAAACTTAAACCATTTAATTTAGAAAGGAGCAATATGAGGGGGTTCAGTTTGTCATAGAAATTATGGCTTGTGTTGTAGAAAGAAAAATTAGGACACATTTTAAGTGAGTTCTCTTCGTCTTCTACTTCATTAAAACATTCTGACATGCAGACTGAAGCATGCACTTTCTACACCAGCTTCAGACTGTCAGTTAACTCCCTGGTGATCAGTAGCTTTCCTACAGTGTTCTAATTAGCAACTAGAGTGCTAACATTTTGAATTTATGCCTGAAGTGTGGCACATCTGAACGTCATATTGATGGAATCGAAGTAGAAAACTGAAAGCATTTTCTACTGAGGATACTGCGTTAAATGAGGAAATTAGGAGCTTCATAACAAATAAGAGAAAAAAGAGCTCAAACATAGCACAAATAACACCAAAATGTAGCCCAAGTATAGACCAATGACAGAAGTGTGCAAAACACTTAGGGCCTGATTACGACTTTGAGGGAGACCGTTGCGTGTAGTTTTCCCACAATGTCAATGCATATGTATGTATTTTAATGTGTATAGGTAGAAAATACAAGATATGCATTGGACATGTGGAGACTGTGCTTGTGTGAGCAATGTCTAGCGGCACAGTTATACGGCCATAGGAAGAGTGCAGGAATGTACGAGTGGCTTACCTGTGCCTTTTGCGATGGTGGTGTGTATTTCCCACGTGGACAAGTGTCCGCTGCAAAGGGGGGACCTGGACGTTGGGGTCTGCGACAGGAAGAGGAGAGGAATTGGGACATAAACTGAGTTTTAACCTAATTTCCTGTGTTCCCCCGGGTTGAGTATGGAAGTCTTTCTGCCACAGTGGGCTTGGCAGTAAGGCACATCGTAATCTGCACGGCGGGTATGGTGTCTGGACTTCTACCATCAGCCACTACAGCCCATTACTCCATTGCTGTGGGGTGAGACATCCTGGCAGTGGTGGCGGCGGGAACTGGGCGGTGTTGTCTATGGGGTCGCCAACATCTAAATACAGCTAGCAGACCACCAAGCCGGCGAATAGGGACTCCAATGCCACCGCGACAGCGGTACCAAGACTGCCAAAGTCATAATCAGACCCTAAATTCTTCTGTTTTTCTGCAGTTTTATATAGCGCAGACTTGACTCGAAGGAACTTGAGTGCTTTACATGAACATCAGTTACATAAGACAAGGACACATTCATTTTGGTTTTAGGCATGGAGAGATAAAGTTATTTGCCCAGAATCACAGGATGTCGAGCTGACACTGAAACTTGAACCTAGTCCCCCAGTTGCAAAGTCTGCAGCTCTCGCCATAACGCCACATCCTTTCCATTAAGTGTAACATATAATCAAGCGATCAACTGGATAACAAAGCAAAGATAACAAATTATTTAAAAGTGTTTTGTCGCAATTTGAGAACTCAGAAAATATGTCCTCATTTGAGTTGTTTAGAGCACTAACCATAATTTCTATGGGAATAAGACCCTCTCATGGAGAAAGGTGCCGAGGCAACAAGTTGACTACACTGGGCAAGCCGGACAGGCAGTGGCAGTACAACGGACAATGGAGGGCAGGCGAAAGAAGGGCAGGGGCAACAAACCAACCATGCAGGACAGCCAAGAGAGGCTGTAGCTGTATAAAGACCATTGAGGGCAGAAGGACGAGGCAGTGGCAATACAATCATACATGCAAACAGACCCAGTTCAGGCAGGAGTCTCCCGATGTTTTTAAGCCCAAAAGGGCTTTATTTTATTTGTCACCTGCCTTAAATATTCTCCAGGTTTTTTTGTCTTCAAAATCTCCCTCTTACCAAGTTCAAAACGTTGGCAAGTAATGTACATTGGATCAAGGATGGCAGGAGGAATGGGGTAGGGACATGGACTTGGATAACGGAGGGTAGGAGGGTAGGAGGGAGATGGGCAGGGGTACTAAACTGACTAACAGGGGAGGTATTCGGGGTTGCTGCAGCACAATACATCACACAGGGCGAGCAGAAAGGCAGTGCAGCACAAAGGTCCATGGAAAGCAATAGGAAGGGGACAGGGACATGCACATGGACAACTGAGAGCAGAGGGGAAAGAGGCAAGGGCAGCAACCTGATCAAACCAGACAGACAAGAGGGACAGTTGCAGCATAACAGCCATGAAGGGCAGGAGAGAGGGGGCAGGGACACCACAACAGAACAGACAAGGCAGGAGGGAGGTGCTATGGGCCTGCACATGGGAAATGGAGGGCAGGGGGCAAGAGGGCAGGGCTGGAGCTGCAAGCTGACCATGGAGGGCAGGCGGATGTGCACTGTAAGCACAACACACCATGGAGGGCAACAGTTGGACGATAATGGCATACACATAGACAACGGAAGGAAGGTGGGCGGTGGTCAGGGGCAGCAAGCTGACCACACTGGGCAGTCGGGAAAGGCTGTGGCAGCACAGAAGACCATGCATGTCAAGCGGGAGGGCGATGGAGGACTGAAGATAAGGGCAGTGGCTGGACTCAGACTAAAGATAGCAGGGAAAGAGGCTTCACAGCAGACCTCATAGGCAGGCAGGAGGAGCAGTTGCAGTACAAAAGAGCATGGAGGGAACAATGGAGTGGTAGCAAATGGACAAGGGAGGGCAGGAGGGAGGGGATAGGGGCATTGAGCTTGGACAGGCAGTTTGGGGGTGGCAGAGACAGACAGCAGTCATCTGACCATGCTAGGCAGGTGGGAGGGGCAGTGGCAGCTCAACACTACACTCAATGGGAGGGGCAGTGGCAGGTCCATAGGGGCAGTGGCAGGTCCATAGAACATGGTGGGCAAAAAAGAGGGAGCATGGGCATGCACACAGACATTGGAGCACAGGGGAAGGAGAGTAGGGGCATCAAGCTAAGCACAGAGGCTAAGCAGGAGGGTAATGATAGGACATAGAATTGGGCAACGGAGGGCAGGAGGTGTGGGCAGGCCCATCGAGCTAAATGGATGGCAGTGGCAACACATCAGACCATGCAGGACAGGAGGGACGGGAATGGTGCATGGACTTGGACAATAGAGGGTAAGGAGAAGGTGGATGGGGCAGCAAGCTAACTGTTCAGGGCAGGTGGGAAGGGCAGTGACAGAATAACGGCCATACCGAGCTGTAATGAGGGAGCTGGGGAATCGATTTGGACAATGGATGGCAAGGAGGAGGTGGGCAGCAGCAGCAAGCTTGGGTAACGGCAGCACAATGCCAGGCCAGGCCCTGCGCCCAACCCCCCCACCGTTCATTGCAATGGACATCTTACTTGACGTAAAAAAAACTAGAAATTCACTGAAAAAAACAAAGGTTACGGGGACGTTATAGTTAAGCTCAGATTTAACTCATGCAAAACCAGTGAAATTCAGCAGTTATAGTTACCTGAGCTAACTATAACTTACACCCTCACAATGCACTGCTTATGACCTCACATATTTAATCACTCATGACATGGTCAGTGACATCGCTCATGACATCACTGATGAGATCTCAAATAGCGGAGAGTTGGGGTTGTACAGTGGAGTGGGGTAGAGTGGAATTGCGTAGAGTGGAGTAGTGAAGAGTGGAGTGGCGCACAGTGTAATAGTGTAGAGTGGACTGGCGTAGAGTGGTGTGAAAATGCACTGTAGTACACTATATTACTTTGAGGTGAGCAGATTCAGAGTGTCGCTGGTGATGTAGGGTGCTCTATATAGGGGCTGCTCTCCACCTAAACTTGGGAACTACCCAGAGTTCTCTGCTTCCTTTTTTGCATAATTTATGCAGCATTCTAAGCCCCAAAAAGTTATTGTTTTTCGATATATACAAATATATATATACCGCCACTATGCAATATATGTGGATATATATTTTTTGAGCAAATATTTACCTATATATAAAAAACAGATATTCGAGGTGAGAAGATTCAGAGCGTCACTGGTTTTGTGGGGTGTTCTCTATCAGGACTGCTCTCCACCTAAACTTGGGAACTACCCAGAGGTCTCTGCTTCTTTTTTGCATAATATATGCGTCATTCTGTGCTGGAAAGGGTGTTGTTTTGGCTTGTACTGGTGGTCCCTTTTGTCTGGACAAGGCTGCACCTCTCTGAAGAGCTATAATGATGGTGAGACACAAGTTAGGAGTTGCTTTTGTTCATTTCGGGTTGGCTTGGTTGACATTTTACCAATTCAAAGCAGTAATACTGTGTCTGGAGTGGTAAAAAGCTTTTGTCATTTTACAGCTCGGCATGGATAGCACTGTGCTAATCCAATGCTTAAAAACGTTGCTGTAGAAATGGCAAAAGACTTTGGTGCATATGTACAAGCCCCTATTGCCACCACAACGTCACTTTTATTGACGTTGTGGTGGCAATAGGGGCTTAGCCTTATTTACAAGGCAGCGTTAAGCCACTTAACGTGGCTAAACGCTGTCTTGTAAATAAGGCAGCCTTTCACGCTATGGTTAATGTGAAAGGGGTGGGCAGTGGGTGTTGCGGTGGGCGTTCCACTGCAACACCCATTGATTTTGATGCTGCCCCCTATGTACAAGGGCAGCTTACATAGGAGGCCGCGCCAAAATTAAGACCAGGTCTTAAGTTGGCGAAACGAGGAGTAATGCATTATTTCTCCTCATTATTGCTTTTTCCATGTGTGCTGCCTTGTGCAGCACACATGGAAAAAGCAAAATGCCATGGATTTGTTTATGTACAGGAAGGTCCCCCTTCCTGTACATAAACAATCTTTTTTTAAAAATGCCATTTTGTGACTTTCATGTGTGCTGCATTAAGCAGCACACATGAAAGTGACAAAATGGCATTTCAGGATTGTTTATGTGCAGGAAGGGACACCTTCCTACACATAAACGATCCTCCCCTGCATGCAGACACCCTTGCACTATGGTGCAAGGGTGCCTGCGTTGGAGCTACACTGCTAAGTGTAGCGCCATTGCAGGGGGGAAACGCAAGGCTGCACCATATCGTTGTAAATATGGTGCAGCCTTGCGTTTCAGAAGTGGCAGAGTGAGGTGTTAAGCCAGGAAGGCTAACTCCTCACTCCGCCACTTCTATTGTACATATCCACCTTTGTCCCTTTCTATCTCGGCATGGATGGCACTGTGCAAATCCTATGCTTAAAGAGTTTGATAGAAAAGCAGACATTTGAGGTCAGCAAATTTAGAGTATCCCTGGTGTTGAGGGTGCTCTATACAGGAGCTGCTCTCCACCTAAACTTGGGATCTACCCAGAGTTTTCTGCTTCTTTTTTGCATAAGTTATGCACCACTCTATGCCTGAAAGGCTGTTGTTTTGGCTTGTACTGGGTGCTCCCTTGTGTCTGGAGAAGGCTGGACCTCTTTGAAGAGCTATAATGATGGCGAGACACGTGTCAGGGGTTGCTTTTGTTAATTTTGGGTTCACTTGATTGGTATTTTACCAATTCAAAACGGTAATACTGTGCCTGGAATGGTAAAAGGCTTTTGTCATTTTACAGCTGGGCATGGATAGCACTGTGCTAATCCTATGCTTAAAAACTTTGCCATAGAAATGGCAAAAGGCATTGTTGTTCCTTTCTATCTCGGCGAGGATGGCACTGTTCTATTCCTATGCTTAAAGATTTAAATGGCAAAGCAGACATTTGAGGTGAGCAAATTTAGAGTTTTACTGGTGTTGAGGGTGCTTTATACAGGAGCTGCTCTCCACCTAAACTTGGGAACTACCCAAACTTCTCTGCTTCATTTTTGCATAATTTATGCACCACCCTATGCCTTAAATGCTGTTGTTTTGACTTTTACTGGGTGCTCCCTTGTGTCTGGACGAGGCCGGACCTCTCTGATGAGCTATAATGATGGTGAGACACGTGTCAGGGGTTGCTTTTGTTCATTTCGGATTGAATTGGTTGGTATTTTACTAATTCAAAGCTGTAATACTGTGCCTGGAGTTGTGAAAGGCTTTTGTCATTTTATAGTTCAGCATGGCTAGTACTGTGCTAATCCTATGCTTAAAAACTTTGGTGTAGAAATGGCAAAAACCTTTGCTCTTTCTATCTCGGTGTGGATTGGACTGTGCTAATCCTATGCTTAAAGATTTTGATAGAAAAGCAGACATTTGAGGTGAGCAGATTTAGAGTGCCGCTGGTGTTGAGGGTGCTCTATACAGGAGCTGCTCTCCACCTAAACTTGGGAACTGCCCAGAGTTCTCTGCTTTTTGTTTGCATATACATTTACATATATATTATCTACTGGCGGTCGCCAGTAGATAGTTATAGTTACAACCTATTATCCATAGGAAATCCGCGACATTCTATTTGAAATAACTCTCTTGCCGGTTGACGTATCTTCGCGAAATTTTCAAACTTTGTGGCCCGCTCCGGTCCGCTCTTACCCTGAAAGTCTCAGGGGGATTCGTCAAGCGGGGGCCGAGAAAAAAGGGGGATCCCAAAACGCGTTTTCCCCATGCACTTTTCCATAGGAAACTTTAGACATGGCTACAGCCCGAACTGCTGAACGGAATTACACCAAATTTGGCAAAGAGGTAGTTCTTGGTTCAGAAAGAACCCTTTTTGTTAAATGGTGTAAATCCGTTCAGTAGCTGCTGAGAAAATGAAAAGTAAAAAGTTAGTGATATCTATGGCCGAGTAGGTCCGCGCCCTCAGCGCACCCTGCGCGCACCGTCCCGATCACGAGCTGCATGTTAATTGGCTGTCAGCTGGCTGTCAACATTCCGATTCAGGAAATGTTGGCAGCCATTTTGTCCCTCGGTAGAACCGAGGGACAGAAACAAGTGCGCAAAGCGCACAAAGGGGGCAGGGTAGAAACACCCTGACCCCTAGGTTTGCTCAGGGGTCCCACAAGGACCCCCTGGGCAAAAAAAAAAAAAAAATTTTTTAAAAATCGGCAGGATGCGCTCAGGGTGCGCGAACCCTGCCGAAAAAAAAATCGAGCGCGGTCTCCCGCGCTCGATTGTATTTGCCCCGGGTGGCCCAAGTCCCGGGGGCATGGTGGGGGGTTTAATTTAATGTGTGGGGGCCTCAAAGGGCCCCCAAGCCCCGGGGACCGCCACCCTCCCGGGGCTTTCTTTTAAAAATGGTGCGGGAGGGCTCTGAGCCCTCCCGCAGCCCCGGGGACCACCACCACCCCGGGGCTTTTTATATAAACATTATAACAACCTGTGTGGGGGGCTCCAGATCCCCACACGCCCCGGGGACCACCACCTCCCCGGGGCACTAAACAATTTAAAATGGGGGTCCGTTTCGGACCCCAGAGCCCCGGGGACCACCACCTCCCCGGGGCTGTGTACTGATATGGGAGGGGGCCGCGTGGCCCCCCTCCTGGAGCCCTTGATGGCCCTGGGGACCACCACCCCCCAGGGCCGGCTCCTGCAGTGTCCCGGGGTGCCTACCCCCGGGACACTGTAGTTTGCTATGGCAGGACGGGAGCCTCGCGGCTCCCGTCCTGTCATTAGCAAACTGCTTTGGATATTGGAAGAGAGAGCAGGTTTACCTGCTCTCTCTTCCAATATCCAAAGCGATTGCTTTTCCACATGGGGAGCTGCATCTCAGCTGCTCCCCATGTGGAAAAGCAATGCCGGCTCCCTAGGGACGTGGGGAGCCGGCGGGACTGTGGGGTGATTGGGGACCCCCCACAGTCCCCAACGGAGAGGGCCAGCCCCGGGGGATGGGGTCCCCGGGGCAAGTAGTGGCCCGGGAGGGGGCCACGCGGCCCCCTCCCCAAAGTTTTGAAAAATAATTTAAAAAAAATTTTTAAATGGAAATGGCCGGCCCCGGGGATGGGGTCCACGGGGCCTTAAAATGGCCAGAGGAGGGGGCCACGCTGCCCCCCTCAAAATATTAAAATAAAAATAGAGGCCATGCCCCGGGGATGGGGTCCCCGGGGCCAATACAGGCCCGGGGAAGGGGGGCCACGCGGCCCACTTCCCGTTTTTTTTTAAATTTTGAAATTTAAAAAAAGGGGTAAGGCCCTGGGGGATGGGGTCCCCAGGGCCCAAAAACAGAAAAAAGGAAGGGGGGCCACACAGCCCCCCTTCAGGGGACAAAAAAATAAAAATAACAAATAAAACGATCGGGCCCGCAGGCCCCGCCCCCTTCCTTCACCACTCTGCAAACGCGCCCCCTGTCGCGTTTGCAGAGGGGGAACAAATTCCCCTTGAATACTGGGGGTCCCTGGGGCCAACTAGCCCACCAGGAACCTCCAGTATGCGCCAGGGGCTGCCTTGCAGAGACGTGTAGAGAGGCCACACCCCTTTTACACCTCTCTGCAACGCAGCTCTGTGGCGCTTTTTGGAGGTATATGGTGGGCTAGTTGGACTCCGGGGACCCTCAGGATTCAAGGGGACTTAATCCCCCAACTTAAAACGCGCCACAGGGCGCGTTTGCACAGTGGTGAAGGGAGGGGCGGGGCTTCAGGTGACATGTGTGCAAACAGGCCCCGTGGCGCGTTTTAAGATGGGGAATTAAATCCCCTTCAATCCTGAGGGTCCTGGGGGCCAACTAGCCCAACAGGTACATCCAGAAAGCGCCACAGAGCTGCGTTGCAGAGAGGTGTAAAAGGGGTGTGGCCTCTCTACACGTCTCTGCAACGCAGCCCCTGGCGCATATTGGAGGTTCCTGGTGGGCTAGTTGGCCCCTAGGGACCCTCAGGATTCAAGGGGACTTAATCCCCCAACTTAAAACGCGCCACGGGGCGCGTTTGCACAGATGTCACCTCAGGCCCCGCCCCTCCCTTCACCATTGTGCAAATATTCTTCTAAAATCAGCCGAAATACGAATTCCGATTTACTCACCTGTTATAAGGAGAGACCTCAGTGCTGTATCTTTCAGCCCAGTACTGGTCCTGAAAAGTAATTTTAACCGTACTTACCAGTAACTTGAATTTCCTTCCATAGGCTAACATTGACTGGTTTCACTTGGAAATTCTTCTAAGTGTGGAGTTTTGGAACTTTAAAATATTCCTCTAAAATCAGCCGAAATACGAATTCCGATTTACTCACCTGATATCAGGAGAGACCTCAGTGCTGCATCTTTCAGCCCAGTACTGGTCCTGAAAAGTAATTTTAACCGTACTTACCGGTAACTTGAATTTCCTTCATAGGCTAACATTGACTGGTTTCACTTGGAAATTCTTCTAAGTGTTGATTTTTGAAACATACAAATATTCCTCTAAAATCAGCCGAAATCCGAATTCTGATTTACTCACCTGTTATCAGGAGAGACCTCAGTGCTGCATCTTTCAGCCCAGTACTGATCCTGAAAAGTAATTTTAACCGTACTTACCAGTAACTTGAATTTCCTTCCATAGGCTAACATTGACTGGTTTCACTTGGAAATTCTTCAAAGTGTGGAGTTTTGGAACTTTATAATATTCCTCTAAAATCAGCCGAAATACAAATTCCGATTTACTCACCTGTTATCAGGAGAGAACCTCAGTGCTGCATCTTTCAGCCCAGCACTGATCCTCAAAAGTAATTTTAACCGTACTTACCAGTAACTTGAATTTTCTTCCATAGGCTAATCCATTGTCTGCTTTTCAGCAGAAAAGTTTCAAAGTGTCGATTTTCACAAACTACAAATATTCCTTAAAAATCGCCTGTATGACTTAAACGCATTCTTTCAACTGTTTACAGGAGATGCAGGGGCGTAGCTAGGCCTTAGGCTGCCCGTGGCGGCCCCTGCTTTTGCCGCCCTCGGCAAAATCATAGTAGAGCGGGGGGGGGGGGTAGCGGCCGATTCTTGAGCAACGGCCGCAGGTAAGAGCGGGAGGAAGGGGGGCCGGCTGCCGCCCGAAAACTCGTGCCGCCTGGGGCGGTCCGCCCCCATCGCCCCCCCCCTAGCTACGCCACTGAGGAGATGCACCAGTGCTGGATCCAGGATCCAACACTGAGTAAGAAAAAGTAACGATAACAGTTTTTACCTGCTAAGTGAATTTCCTTCCATAGGATAACATTGGTGATTCTATGAGAAAATGTTTCTAAGTGTCAACTTTTAAAATACAATAATATTCCTTAAAAGTCACGACTGTAACCAAAACGCTTTTACTCAACTGTTTACAGGAGATGTACCAGGACTGAATCTAGGATCCAGTCCTGTGGTTAGAAAAAGTAATCCATAAAGTAACTAATTGCATTTAACTAGAAATTCACATTGAGCTGAATGTTGCATTGTGTTTGAAAATGTGTTGCCCATTGCAACAACTGTAACTACTGTACTTAAAAGTCTATTGCCTATCTGCAAAGTATTTAAACTAAAGTAATTCATTCTGAGAAAGTATTTTTTGTAATGTAATGTATAATGTAATTACAATGTAATTTTAAAAATAAAATATGTAAAAAAAAATTGTTTCTAAAAATGTAGTAAATCAGTATTAAAAAAATTAATATAACAATTAATACATTTAAAAATTGTCATTTACAAAACCTTTGAAATTCACTGAAAAAACGTAGGTTTCAGGCACGTTATAGTTAGAAATTAGCATTTTAAAAACCTTTGAAATTCACTGAAAAAACCATAGGTTTCAGACACGTTATAGTTACAAATTAGCATTTAAAAAACCTTTGAAATTCACTGAAAAAACCATAGGTTTCAGACACGTTATAGTTACAAATTAGCATTTAAAAAACCTTTGAAATTCACTGAATAAAACCATAGGTTTTAGGGACAGTTATAGTTACTTGGACATTGCACTCGTACAAAACCCGTGAAATTCCCCCGTTATAGTTAGTCCAGCTAACTATAACTCGCGCCCCGCAATGCACTGCTGATGACGTCACATATTACATCACTCATGACATGGTCAGTGACATCACTGATGACATCACTGATGACATCTCAAATGACATCACTGATGACATCATCCACGTGATAATCTGATGCACCTCCTCACACCCTAATATAACCTTTGATACACCCACTCTAAATTACAGACTGCCATTCGCAAAACCATAGACACTCCAACACCAATAACTACATACCCACTCACTGATTCTTAGGTCTACACACACACATCCACTCACTCACCCGTACAGTCACTCATACTTACGGTCACTCAGTACAGGACTATCATATGCACTCATACTCCTATATAGACACTCAAACACCGCCACTCATCCATAGAGGTACTCACACACCTAGTCAGTCATGCAAATAATTAAACACACTACCATTTACTCACCTATACAGTTATACACACACCAGCTCACTTACTCATACAAATACTAGCACATTCTTACGCTCTTATACAATCACTGATACAAGCACACACTCATCCATACAGCCACTATCACAATCAGTCACTCTCGCTTATAGCTATTTATATACTCCAACACACATATATACTGCCTTTCACATATGTAGTTACTCACACATGTACCACTGGGACATACATTCACTCACTAACACACTCTTACACACACTTACCCACCCATACAGTCTATCACAGATGCACTCTTGAAACCATCCACCCAGTGAATCACCCACTCACACATCTATGCACAGAGTCGCACACACCCCTCCCACACAAACACTCAGGCACCCATACAGATACTCACACAAGCATTCAATAACTCAAATAGACACTCATGTAGCTATTCACAAACACATGCAGCCACTTACACAGCAACAGACAGACGGATACAGACATTCACCCAGTTTAGTCACTAACCCATGCATTCAGTAAGATACGTTAAATCACTCACTTATACAGTCAGTCACGCACCTACTAAATCATCCATACAGACACTTACACACCCACTCATTCTTCAATACGTCTTTTCCTATATATATTAAAAATATTTAAACTTTATAGAAACACACAGTCACTGGATGATGTCATCAGTGATGTCATTTGAGATGTCATCAGTGATGTCATCAGTGATGTCACTGACCATGTCATGAGTGATGTAATATGTGACGTCATCAGCAGTGCATTGCGGGGCGCGAGTTATAGTTAGCTGAACTAACTATAACGGGGAATTTCACGGGTTTTGTACGAGTGCAATGTCCAAGCTAACTATAACTGTCCCTAAAACCTATGGTTTTTTCAGTGAATTTCAAAGGTTTTTTAAATGCTAATTTGTAACTATAACGTGTCTGAAACCTATGGTTTTTTCAGTGAATATATATATATATATATGCATATCTATATGTATCTAAATATATATGTATATTATATGTGGATGTAACATATATATATATATATATATATATATATATATATATATATATTCCTTTCCGCATGGTCCCATTTTCCTGGCCAAGGGCGCTTCTATGGTGGTGCGTGACGAGTACGGCAGGACCAAGCCGTTTCCAATATTCACAACACTGATCCCCCAAAGGGAGCTTCTCACCGCACTCACAACTCCGTGCTTCTCTATGCAGTTCCAATAAATTCCATCCACTTAATGCAGTTCAAGGGTGTTTATTCATAGCCTGCCAACACACCCCTACGCGTTTCAGTCTCCACCGAGACCTTGTTCACGGGGAAAAAAAACGACAAAACAAAGCGGCATTCTGCCATATTTAAACCATATGACATAATTTCCTGTGTGTGACTGCATTGCATTTTGGTAATTGTAGTCATACTACTTTGGCGCTTCGAACATTGTCGTTAAAGATGTTTGAACTACATATTTTATATAAAAAACAGTTAGTAATAATGAATTTCTTACAGTGCATCATTGTATTTGCATAAGATTCCTTTAGCTCATCATACAGTGACTCTAAACATAGCGCTCTGGTTATATTCCACATTATTCCTGCTATAACTATAATTATAACCAACTATTCCTGTGCACACCATTTGCCTTATAGGTTTAAAAAATCGAATAATTTTTCTCTTCCCTTGAGATTACCCAAAACTAATTGAACTCAACTCTTTATGGGGTTGTGCAGATCTTACACCAATTATTTCACTTCATGAATGGGAATCGAACCCCTGGTTTGAAAGCTTAACCTCAAGTGTACTAATACGCTGCGCTATCTAATCAATACTGCCCTCCAGTGGGTAAAGTCTATATAGCCAGGTATCACTTATGGCTCAAATTTAATCAATTAACATTGCCATCGTCGTTGGCTGTATTCTACAACCCATTATTATCTCGGCATGATTGTTGTTGTAAAATGATACCTTCAAAGGGAAGAGTTCCCACCCATGGCGATCTTCCATTTATATAGAGAGCACACCGTTAGCATAAATTACACTTAAAGAGCGTAATCCCCTGCCCTTCTCAATAGGTTAAGTCACTCCCCGACATGACACCAATGCATGCAATTCCATCAGTCCGAATCCAGCCCTCCAGTGGGCCTACACCTCTCAAGGACCATCTCATATATGTCCGTTTTCTTTCAGATTTCTAATCAATTTACACCTGGATCAATTCTACATCATCTAGCGTCTCTAAGACCGACCATTTCAATCCTGGTTATCAACGGAGCCCCATTACCCTTACACAGTTTCATTCTGGGGCAAATTAAATTTCATTACCATCTAACTGCCTATTAAAATACAATTCAGGGAAACTAAAATGAATGACAGTTATTGTGCATAATATAATGTCAGCTGATACATTCAGTCTATCAACCCAATCAGTAATATCTCATAATGTCCATCATAAATGAGAATGTAACTCCTCGTCTTGGTTGACATATATGAGATGGTCCTTGAGAGGCGTAGGCCCACTGGAGGGCTGGATTCGGACTGATGGAATTGCATGCATTGGTGTCATGTCGGGGAGTGACTTAACCTATTGAGAAGGGCAGGGGATTACGCTCTTTAAGTGTAATTTATGCTAACGGTGTGCTCTCTATATAAATGGAAGATCGCCAAGGGTGGGAACTCTTCCCTTTGAAGGTATCATTTTACAACAACAATCATGCCGAGATAATAATGGGTTGTAGAATACAGCCAACGACGATGGCAATGTTAATTGATTAAATTTGAGCCATAAGTGATACCTGGCTATATAGACTTTACCCACTGGAGGGCAGTATTGATTAGATAGCGCAGCGTACTAGTACACTTGAGGTTAAGCTTTCAAACCAGGGGTTCGATTCCCATTCATGAAGTGAAATAATTGGTGTAATATCTGCACAACCCCATAAAGAGTTGAGTTCAATTAGTTTTGGGTAATCTCAATGGAAGAGAAAAAATCTTCGTTTTTTAAACCTATAAGGCAAATGGTGTGCACAGGAATAGTTGGTTATAATTATAGTTATAGCAGGAATAATGTGGAATATAACCAGAGCGCTATGTTTAGAGTCACTGTATGATGAGCTAAAGGAATCTTATGCAAATACAATGATGCACTGTAAGAAATTCATTATTACTAACTGTTTTTTATATAAAATATGTAGTTCAAAATCTTTAACGACAATGTTCGAAGCGCCAAAGTAGTATGACTACAATTACCAAAATGCAATGCAGTCACACACAGGAAATGATGTCATATGGTTTAAATATGCCAGAATGCCGCTTTGTTTTGTCGTTTTTTTTTTCCCCGTGAACAAGGTCTCGGTGGAGACTGAAACGCGTAGGGGTGTGTTGGCAGGCTATGAATAAACACCCTTGAACTGCATTAAGTGGATGGAATTTATTGGAACTGCATAGAGAAGCACGGAGTTGTGAGTGCGGTGAGAAGCTCCCTTTGGGGGATCAGTGTTGTGAATATATATATATATATATATATATATATTTCATACACAAACATTTATTTTCACAGAAAAACGAAAGGTTAAAGTAACATCATAATTAGATGAAAATGTAAGTGACAACATTAACGTTTTGACCTAAAAAAAACACAGAAATTCACAAGTTATAATATGCAACTATAACTTGCACCTCAGCCATGCACTGCTTATGACCTCACATATTCAGGGGCGGCTCCTCCACTATGGCGGAGAAGCATCGCCCCACTGCTTTCAAGCAGAGCAGAAGCAAAAACATAAAATGATAATAACTTTCAGTTTTTATCATTTTATGTTTGGCTGCTTTATGGGCAGGCAGGTGGGCGGGGCTGCTCTGTTCTGCGAGCAGGGCAGTGGAGGAGTGGTTTGCCCACTCCTAAAAGTGAGCAGTGACTGTTTGGTCGGCCCTCTCGGGCCGCCCAAACCAGTCATGTGCACTTTCCCACTTCTCCATCCAGGCTGCATTACAGCCTGCATGGAGAACATGCCCACCCCTCCAGCACCTGGCTGAGCACCGTGTCCCCGTGATTGGCTCAGGGGAGGGAGCCTGGCTGCCTGCTTCCTGTTCCTGAAATCGGAAGCAGGAGAGCAGGAGCAGCAACGCGGGACCGGGCGGCGGCAAGGTAAGTGATATTTATTTCCCTCCCGCAATCACAACCCCGTGGGTATATATATATATATATATTCCTTCACTGCATTCTCCTCCCGAACTATTAGCACAGTACAGATTTTCGGCATCCAGGAGATATTGTGCAATTGCTATTTTATTTTGTAAACACCAATTATTCTCATGCCACAAGACAATTAAAATGAAACAACCTATATATCTATGTCTATGGCTCTGGAAAACCGGCACAATGCAAAAGATTAAATAAAGAAAAGGATTTGGAAAATTCCCAAGTTGTGCCATCTGTTGCCTGGACCAGGAAGTACTGTACTGGCGGTCACCAGTAGGTATTTATAGTTAGCGTTTTTTGTTTTGCCAATAACTTTGAGGCCGCTTGACGAATCTTTGCGAAATTTTCGAACTTGTTACAATGCTCACTTCAGCTGCTATCTTGAAGGTTTCGAGGTGGTCTGTCAAGCGGGGGCCAAGAACCAAGGGCTGCTTAAAAGCACATTTTCCCCATGTAAATTCCCATAGGAACTTTAGGCACGGCTACTGCCCAAACTGCTGAACGGAATAACACCACATTTTGCAGGAAGGTAGATGTTAGTTCAAGGCAGTGCCTTTTTGTGATTTGGTGTAAATCCATTTGGTAGTTGCTGAAAAATCTAAAAATTTTTAAGATGTACAACTGAGGCCTCAGTGGATCCGCGACCCCTCCCGATCTTGTACTTGAGATCTGATTGGCTGCCCACACTTCAAACCAGGAAGTGTTGCAGCCATTTTGTGACTCGGTAAAGCCCAGTCAGAAGAAAAAAAAACATTTTTAAAAAAGAAGACAGGGCAGGGTAGAAACACCCTGACCCCCGAGGTCTCGGGGGAAGGGGGGGGGCCCAATGCCAAAAAAGCATTTTTTGTAAAAACAAATCAGCGGGAGTTGAGCTGGATCAGCAACTCCTAGGGAAAATAACAAAAAGTATGAAGTGCTGACTCCTGCACTTGTGTATAATATAGGTCCTGGGGGCAAGTTCAAATAATGATGCAGGGGCCCATGTGGGCCCCCGCAGCCCCGGGAACTGCCACCTCCCCGGGGCTAGAAATAGTGAAATGCGGGGGCCATGTGGCCTGCCGAAGGGGCTCCACCCCCCCAACTGCCCCGGAGACCGGCACCTCCCCGGGGTACTCAGTTTGTTTTTAAAGTAATGCAGGAGAGGCCAAAGGGCCTCCCCCACTGCCCCGGGGACTGCCACCTCACCAGGGCACAAATACAATAATTAAGGGAGTCCATTGCAGACCCCCGGGGACCACCACCTCCCCAGGGCAAATTTGAACAAGGGAGGGAGGCCGCACGGCCCCCCCTTCTAAAAGCGCTACATGGCCCTGGGGACCACCACCTCCCCAGGGCCGGTTCAAGCAATGTCCTGGGTACCCACCCCCGGGACATTGCGGTTTGCTATGGCTTGGCGGGAGCAGCACTCATGCCAAGCAATAGCAAACAAGTGCTGTGGTTTCAGCAAGCGACAACACAAAATGCTCTTGCTTGCTGAAAGATGAGCATATGTCTGTTTCCCTGCCCGCTGGGAAGCGAGCAGTGAAACATGCATTGCTTTGGGATACCTAGCCAGTCAGACAATACAGCTTACTGGCAGAGTGGCTTAATCCTCCCCTCAATGCCATCTGGAACTCCTCACTCAGGCTAGGGGTTTTCCCATCTGCCTGGAAACATGCGTTCCTTCTCCCCATACTGAAGAAACCCAACGGTGAGCCTGAAGTCCCTAGCAATTTCAGGCCCATTTCTCTTCTCTCAGCCCCCGCAAAAATCCTAGAGAAATTAGTGCATCAGCAGCTGGCTGCCTTCATTGAATCCAACGGGCTACTGCATGACTCCCACTCTGGCTTTTGCATGGGCTACAGCACTGAATCTGCACTGATTGAGATGGCTGATTTCATTCGCTGGGCGGTGGATGGGGGTTCTGCAGGCCATGCTGGTACTCCTCGACCTGTCAGCAGCGTTTGACATGGTGTCTCACTCCATCTTCCTTGATCGTCTTAAGCAAATCGGCATCCACGAGACAGCGCTGGACTGGATTGCGTCCTACCCTCATGGCCGAGACCAACAGGTCTTTCTCCACCCTTTCACCTCTGCTGCAAAACCGCTAAGATGGGGGGTGCCTCATGGCTCAGCTCTAAGCCCACTACTCTTTAATATCTATCTGGCACCACTGGCGGAGCTCATTGCTAATATGGGGATTAAGGTGATATCCTATGCGGATGACACCCAACTGATGTTCTCCTTCAGTGAGGTGTCGGCATCAGTCTTTGGCTCCTTCAGAGACTGTCTAAAAAGCATTTCCGTCTGGATGAGCAACAATTTTTAAAAGCTCAATGCCGATAAGACGGAGGTTCTGTTTTTTAATCAAGCAGCCCCACCCCGACTGCCCTGTGGTGGCCAGAAGAACTGGGAATTGCTCCGGTACCTAAGGACTCGGTCAAGAATCTTGGAGTCAGATGGGACAATGACTTATCCCTCTCTGCCCATGTTCAGCACGTATCTGCGGCCTGCTTTGGCAAGATGATAAACCATTAGAAAATTCATCAACTTCTTGCCAGAGATAGCTCGTAAAACTGTAGTGCATGCGTTAGTCACCTCCCATCTTGACTACGCCAACGGACTCTAACTGGGGATGCCTAGCGGCTTGATCCGTAGGCTGCAGATAGTGCAAAACGCGGCCGCTAGACTGGGCTGTAATGTCCCTCTCCGTCAGCATATTTCCCCCCACCTCAGACAACTCCATTGGCTCCCGGTGGCCAAGAGAGTTGAATTCAAGGCCCTTACATTTTCTTTCCGAGTCTACCAGGGCAGATGCCCCAACTACCTGAGGAAGAGACTTTGCCCTTACCAGCAGGGCAGATCACTGAGGTCCAACCATAAACGCTACCTCTCCATCCCCAGCTTTGCTAAAGCGACAATGGGGTGCAGAATGTTTGAGGTGGGAACTTCCAAATGCTGGAATGACTTGCCTCTTCAACTACGTATGATGCACTCTGAACAGGAGTTTAGAAAGGCCTTGAAGACCTGGCTGTTCAGTCGTAGAGACTAGATCTTCACCGTCACTGCTTTGCTGTTATCCACTTTAGCGCCAGGACACCTCAGCCGAGGTAGCTGTGCGCTCTACAAATGTCTTTATTATTATTATTATTATCCAGGGAGCTGAATGTTAGCAGCTCTCTGGGTCTCAAAGCAATGCTGGCTCCTGCAGGAAACTGGGAGCCGGCAGGGACCGCAAGGGCCTTCATGCCCCTCCCATGGTCCCCAGCGTTTTAAATGTGGGTGCCCTGGATGGGACCAGGGCACCCACACTACAGGCCGGGCCCTGGGGGATTGGGTCCCCGGGGCCAAAAATGGCCCAGAGAAGGGGGGCCATGCGAACCCGCTTCCATTTAAAAAAAAAAAAAGCAAAGAAAAAAAAGAAAGGCCGAGCCCCAGGGGATGGTGTCCCCGGGGCAAAATCTGCCCCGGGAGGGGGGCCACACAGCCCTCCACCCCATTATTCTTACCATGCCAGAAAAAAAAGCACAGGAACTCACCAGAGGCCCCGCCCCTTTCTCCACTACTCTGCCAACACGTCTCCTGACGCATTGCTGGTTGGGGGATGAAGTTCCCTTGGCTGCTGAGGGTCCTTATGGGCCAACAAGACCTCCTGTTACCTCCAGTAAGCCCCACACAGCGGAATTGCTAAGAGGTGGTCGGAGGTGGGGGGATGAGATCCCCTTGCCTCCTGAGAGCCTCAGGACTAAAGTGGACTTCTTCCCCCAAGCAGCAGTGAAGGCGGCTCAACAATCCAGCTGTGTGGGTCTTACTGGAGGTAACTGGAGTGGTAGTTGGCCCCCAAGGACCCTGAAGAGCCAAATGGACTTCATTCCCCCACTAGTAGTGTGCCAGGAGGTGCGTTTGGAGAGTGGTGGAGAAAGGAGGCGTGGCCGCCTACCAGGTCTCAGCAATCCTGCTGTGTGGGACTTACTGGAGGTAACAGGAGGGGTAGTTGGCCCCCAAGGACGTCCTTGGGGGCCAACTACCCCTCACAGTGGGATTGCTAAAAGGTCTTCAGAGGCCATGCCCCCTTTCTCCATCACTCTGCAAAAGCAGCTCGTGGTGAACTACTGGTTGGGGGATGAAGTCCACTTTACTCCTGAGGGACCTTAGAGGCCAACAAGCCCTCCTGGTACCTCCTGTAAGTCCTACACAGCGGGATTCCTGAAAGCTGGTCGGATGCCAGCCCCCTTTCTCCACCACTCTGCAAACACAACTACTAGTTAAAAAACCTTAGAAATTAACTCAAAAAACAAAGGTTACAGGGATGTTATAGTTAAGAATTAGCATTTAAAAAACCTTAGAAATTCAGAGAAAAAAACAAAAGTTACAGGGACGTTATAGTTAACAAATAAAATTTAAAAAACCTTAGAAATTCACTGAAAAAACTAAAGGTTACAGGGACGGTATAGTTAGGGTCAGATTTCACTCATACAAAACCAGTGAAAGTCTTATGACCTCATATATTACATCACTCATGACATGGTCAGTGACATGAAAGAAC
Source organism: Calotriton arnoldi (assembly GCA_963921515.1). NCBI lineage: Eukaryota > Metazoa > Chordata > Amphibia > Caudata > Salamandridae > Calotriton > Calotriton arnoldi. Next base: position 23,379 of record CAWUFW010017565.1, read on the forward strand.
AAAGAAATCCTTGGGTCTAGGATGCCTGTGCCGACAGGGCAAGAAAAGATAGAGGTGATCTCTAGTGGTTTGTGGGGAGATCCCTTTCAGGACGAAATCCCTCACCCACCATAGGTGGCATGCTTCATCATCTGGGATTCTCCTCTTGATGGGAAAGCCTAGTCTCGCCAAGGGCTACAGCTTCCTCTCTGAGAGGAAGGAGCTCAGGGATGTTTTGTTCTTACACTTACTAGGATATGCTAAATCCTCCAGATGAGAAAGACTAAAACTGGTGTGATGAGGGCGCAGTGCAACAAAAACAAAAAAGAAACAACCTTAAAGTGTAGATGGTGAAGCTAAAACTAACTAGTGAGAGCGATAGGGTAACCTTTATTTGTTCGTTCTTGCTGCCAGGATTAAAAACAGTGCACCTGCAGTATGGATATAGAGCTGCACGTGTCAGACGAAAAAAGTAGGTCTACATGTTTCAGCCTTGGAGACCCAGAGTGGTATCACGGCTTTCGTCAGGACCATCGATAATGCTACTGCGTCAATAATGCGTGAATATCGTGAAAAAGAAAAGTTTAAAGGTGAAATACAAAACCAGTAATTTATCTATTTTTTAGTTTTCGATTTACTGGCCGTACCTATATACGAAAAAAACACAAGCAACAGAAGAAAACCAATAGATTAGAAACTCACAGTATGTCATATAGTACACAATAAGGAGCTAGTGGGATACTGTAGTCACCACACATATTCAACTTACGGCATTTGGAAACAATGATAAAGTATCTTACCCGTAGTATATGGATAATGAGCCTCACCTCAACCTGGCGACAGCTCAGGGGAGGGGCACCGCTCTGAAAGAAAGAAGGCAGTGAAAGTGTCAGACACACCCAATGAGTTGGTCCGACACCCCTTCTGGATCTACTTTTACCGGAGGGAAATCGATCATAGATACGACACTCAAACATGTATGGTTTATTACGACATTGGGCAACTAGGGCCAGGGAGGTTGAAAGGAAGGCTTGAAACCTGTGGGCTGATGGAAGGAGTGCCAGACACTGACTGTATCCTGGCAAATTAAATGGAGACCACTAGCTACTCACATCTCTGCCCAGTTACTCGAAGAGAGAGTAAGGTAAAATTGGGTAATTTCAATTAATAGCCAAAGGTTCAATTCTTGGACAAATGTTTGCAGCGGATTGTATCTAGGAGATAACTATAGGATCAAAAATATTGACGACCACAGCGCTCATTTGTTTATGCTACATATCTAATATATGGGACTGGTGTGGAAAAGAGAGAATACATGGGGGCACCAATGTGCTGACATATGTGCTGCCTATTAGCTCTAAGCGTAGGTTGTCTTATAAACACATTGCGTAAAATTGTGGTAAATACCAATATTGCAGCTGGCGTTTGCCTGAATGCTCTTGAAATCTGAACCAACGTGCACATCGAGAAACAAAAAGAAACATACATAGAAAATAAATGCTGCTGCTTACGCTGGGTCGGCCTGCAAATGTCGACTATATGAAGAGCTTTCAAAGCGTGAGGTGAAAATCAAAGCTGCATTGTTATTTGGCCGCAATGGTAGACCTCACGCGAGTTCTTTCAAAATAGCCGAATGGGCGTTAAAAAATTAAACAATTAAACAAAGGCTTATTAAGTTTCATTACTCTGACCGAGTCATATTAAACCTGTTTACATGCTTGCAATGAATCGAATTGCCTATGGGGGGGCTTGTGATCGCAAATACCCTAATGGACAACTCGATTATGAGCACTCATAAAATAACAAAAAGCGGGCGACCCTTACCTCTCCGTCGGTACCTCAGACTGTCATTGCGCTGTTACCGGAGGTAAGGGACGCTCGCGAAGTGAGCTCTTAAAACTAACCCGGCCACGGGAATGATGCACAGACGTCACCGCGTTCCTGGCATTACGTTCGGGGTTGCTGGGTAATGTAGTATACGGCTGGAAAGAACGGGAAATGGTGATCCCGAACATGCTCCTGTAATTCAATTACTGAAAGCTTTATTGTATGTCTTGGACAATGTTACAACCAATATCGCCTCTCATAATTTATCTATATTGCAAACAGGGGGAATGTTTGGTCGAGGGGTCCAAGCACGGAGACTTGTGTAATTTCTATAGTACCTTGCTCAAGCCAAAACTACATGGAGTAACAATGGTACGTAGTGGGCAAAATTATTGAAGCTCATATAGAGCTTGATGTGTGGCTTAGAAACCAAAAAATGGAAACTAAAAAATGGATGGCAAGCTGTGTAACTATGAGAGCATCGGGTCCATAAAGGTGAAATGGAACACCTGATTAACTCTCGATTATGTCTTGGACCTAAAGCACCTGTGTTGAATCAGGGGTGGTCTTGGTTGATCATGTCAGTGTCAGGCTAAGATATACTGTCCTCCTTAAGCCCTGCACTATCACTGTGTAAGCGGTAGACCCATCTTTGTTCACGACGGAACAGGTATTGGGCGATGCTTGTATATCTGAATGATGCAAACAGTTAAGAGATACAAAATGACTGGTCATGTCAGTGTCAGGCTAAGATATACTGTCCTCATCTATAGTGACGTCCACGGGATGTCGTCATTAAGCCGTGCACTATCACTGTGTAAGTGGTAGACCCATCTTTGTTCACGACGGAACAGGTATTGGGCGATGTCTGTAATGTGTGATGGAATGAAAGGTTGCTCTAACACTGTCCATCTTAGTTCATCTTGTGTGTGGTTCTTTTCTAGGAAATGGTTTGTTAGCTTGGTCGATTGTTTTTTGCAACGAATGGTACTTTTGTGCTCCATTATGGTCCGTGACATCACTGATGACATCTCAAATGACATCACTGATGACATCACTGATTACATCATTCACAGAACCACTCACACACCTACTCATACCTCCAAGCAACCTCTCGTACACCCACTCACATATCCGTACAACCACTGATATACCCATTCACAGACCGAAACCTGTACCCACACAACCACTCACTCCTCCATAGAGCTACTCACACACCCACTCACTCACGCATACAGCCACTCGCACAACCATTCACTCACCCCTACAGGCACTCATACAACCAGTTACTCACTCACTGCCAGTCACATAACCACACACTCACCCACTTATTTACCTACAAAGTCACACACCCACTCACTCATTAATCAGCCTCTCAACACAGCTACTCACACATCCATACAAGTCCTCACACATTCCTGTACTCACCCATACAGCGATTCACACTGACACTCACTTTCCTATACCGTCACTCACACACCTACTCAAACAGCCACTCACTCATACATACAGCCACTTACACACCCAGTCACTCACTCATACTGCCATTCAGACACCCAGTCACTCACCCGTACAGTCACTACATACCCACTTACCCACTGTTAGAGCCACTTACACCATCCCTCACCCATCCATACAGCCACTGACACACCCACTCACTCACCAATACAGCCACTCACACAGCATCTCACCCACCCACACAGCTACTCGCACAACCACTTATACACCCATACAGCCACTCACACCCCCATACGCACAAGGATACATACAGTCACACAGCTACTCACATAATATATAATAAAAGTAGTATCACTCATTAATAGTACAGCTAGTATACTACTTTAACTTTTTGTAGTACCTTAGTATATATGTTTAACAATCATAAACTCTTACAAAATACTCACTGGATGGTGTTATCAGTGATGTCATCTGTGATGTCATTTGAGATGTCACAAGTGATGTCATCAGTGATGTCACTGAGCATGTTATGAGTGATGTAATATGTGAGGTCATAAGCAGTGTATTGCGGGGCCATAAGTTATAGTTAGCTTCGGTAACTATAACTGCTGAATTTCAATTCTATGCTTTTCACAGTATATTTAGCCAGAGGCACTTTGTTAAGAAGTTAAAGAGGTTATTGGAAAATACAAGTATAGCTGAAAAAAGAGATGTAGGGAGCTAGAGGTCAGTATCCTGCATTGCACAGCCTGTTAATGAGGGTCATGCAAAAGACATGCAAAAGGTAGCCTTTTGGCCTGAATGAATATGAGGAAGGGTTTAAAGCAGAAAAGTAGCTTCTCTACTAAATATAACAAAAGGTTTGTGTATCACCTTCCCTTGGCAGCTATGACACTATTCAGAACTACTTCAATAACAAAAGACAAAGCAAGAGTAGCAGAGGTCAGACAGTATCGGTACAGTTAGTGCTCATCATATTATGGTGTGGAAAGTGCAGCCAAAGGGAAGTTTTTAAATGTCATTTCCAGAAATTACAAGAGGCACACTGTTCTCTTAATTAGCTTTCTTTTAATCAAAACACTACAAACAATGTTATTATTGAACAAGTGCGTGATTATGCGATTCTCATATAGTCATGATGATATGACAGCATTGTCTTCTATGGTGATACTGTGTGAAGAGAGTTATATAAATTGCTGCTGATTCCTATAACACTAAGAAACAGTGACCTCAAGGAACACCAAACAAAGTAGAACTTTCAGAAGAAATACACTATCTGACTGCAAGTAACAGTGACATACAGCTTCATGAGCTCTTCTATTGATAAGCAGAAAAGTAGCAGGTGTGTAAGTGGAAGTCGTGAGGTAAAAGATAAGACATTATATAGCCTTCACATTGCCTCCACCTAATAAACCAGAATAACAGCTAAAGTGCTGAACCTATTTCATTAAGTGAAAACATACAAAAAATAAGCATGTATCTCTTTAATTCTACCCACCCTCACATGAGAAATGATCTCACGAGTAAATTACCCCGGAGGAAAAGTTCCCATTTAAGAATTACTTGCCATGGGGGGGGGCATGGCCAATAACATGGCCGAGTAAGACATGTTCTCCGTGAGCTCCAGGCCGGAGCAACTATCCGTACTGATTCCTGCCGTTCCTATGAACGTTAAGCTACACCCTAAGTGACCCTAGCTGGGGGGTCTCTCTCCCAGCACTACACACCTACCATTTAAGTGCAGACCTGTATACAAAGAGGAAGATGACTGGTCCACACTTACATTTTTTTTGTTGTTAATTTTAAAGGATTTTTAACTAGTAGTCGTGTTTGCAGAGTGGTGGAGAAAGGGGGCTGGGCCTCTGACCAGCTCTCAGGAATCCCACTGCGTAGGACTTACAGGAGGTACCAGGAGGGCTTCTTGGCCCCCAAGGTCCCTCAGGAGTAAAGTGGACTTCATCCCCCAACCAGCAGTACACCACGAGCCGCGTTTGCAGAGTGGTGGAAAAAGCAGGCATGGCCTCTGAAGACCTCTTAGCAATCCTGCTGTGTGAGACTTACTGGAGACAGCAGGAGGGGTAGTTGGCCCCCAAGGACGTCCTTGGGGGCCAACTACTCCTCCTGTTACCTCCAGTAAGTTCCACACAGCGGGATTGCTGAAACCTAGTAGGAGGCCATGCCCCCTTTCTCCACCACTTTGCAAACGCAGCATCTGGCGCACTACCAGTTGAGGGATGAAGTCCCCTTGACTATAGAGGAAGACGATTGATCCGATCACCTCCTCACAAGATGGCGGGGAGTCTGGCCTAGGCACCCCTGGCAGAGTGCTGGTGCTTATGGGGGCCTTAGGCAATGATCTGAAGTGGCTAATGACTGAACGGGTCCTCCCCACTTGCTGGTCGACAGACCCCGGAGCGGTAGGTGGCGTGCCTGTACCCCCCTTCTCTCGAAGCAAGACACATCAAGATGGTGATGGACCGCACAGGCGAGAGGGGCAACATAGTTGGGACTGTAAACAGTAGCTGCGGTGAAGAGGTAGGGTGAGCATCCAGACCTGACAGGCGGGCGACCTCTGAGCGCAGACCTGTCCAGAGAAGACCCTGCATGGTACTGTCGGCAGAGTGGGGCAGTGTTGGATGCCTCTGGAAATCCGTGTTGAGGCCGCGAGACACAGCGGCGTGAGTTGCGTGGTGATGCCATGATGGGAGTGCTTTCCAGCCCACTCACTCTGTGCCAGCTGGTGGTTGCCCGGGATCGTACCCTAGGATGATCCGGGGCCTCCGGGCCGGTAACAGTGGGGTTCATCGACCCTGATGCTGGTGCCTCTTCACCCATTCCCCCGACCTCTCTGGTAGGTGGCTCTTCCTCCCTTAGCAACCATGCGGGTGAGAGGGACCGTGCAGTAGAGGCTTGAGGCGGGGGTGAACACCGGCGAGATATGGAGGGTGGGCCCAGCAAGGGGCGAAGGAGAGGAGCAACGAAAGAAGCCCGGGCTGTGTCCTGGGCGGAGCTCTCTTGGGTCTGCCCAATCCGGTAGGGGAACAAAGGAGGCGGCCGCCTTAAAGGCTTTGAGGCACTCACTGCTGGATTTCGAGGAGGAGAGCGGGCCATGACCCAACTTGAAACACCAGGGACCAGAAGCTGGAGTGTCGAGCCCCCCCACCCCTGATGTGGAGCTGTGTTTTAGGATTTTGTGGGGCCCCACTACCAGGCCCGCCATGACCAGTGAACTGCCCTACAGTGATGAGGTGGGAGAAGTCCAGCACAACAACTCCAAAATCATGATTTTCGCAGATTATAGTTGCGAGGTTCAATGCCAAAGAAGGACCTTTGACTCTGTCAAGGTAAAACTCTGCTACGGATACAGTACATGCTCCTGTTCCCTGCAAAACTGAAAGTCATATTCATGGGTAAAATGCATTTCTGCCAGACACCAGAGGATGCATGGGCCTCGGTGGAGGAGAGACCGGCCCTGCGCTGACCGGGAGAATCAAATCTAGATCAGCAGTTGCCTCGTCACACAGGGACTAGAACCCGAGGCATAACACAAAGGAAAAGGAAGGCTAAATGTGGGATGTGGCGCTTCAGCAGAGGGGCTCCATATGCACTGAGGAGGACCAGGCAGGGGGTGGGAGGTGCCACTGCGATGGACGGACCCCGACCGCAAGAGATAACAGGGCCGCAGATAGGTCCAGCCTGCAAGATTCCCACATGGACTCAGAGGGCCCAGGAGGGCCCTCTGGGGATGAAAGCCTACACCTGCTGGCCACTGAGTTCTCAACATACCGGCCAAAGGAGTTGTAGCTGTATAACCAACGCGCAGAACATCTACATACTGTCGACTGGGCCTTGTACCCAAAGGGCTAATCAGGTCCCATAAGGACTTGTTTCTCTAGTTTGTTTTCATGCAGTGTGTGACTGTGTGCATTGCACCTTGATCACTAAGGGGGGGTGGGCGACAGACCTCTCCTTTTCCTCTTGCGCACAATTGTTTTATGGAAATGGGCTCATGTGCCGTGAGAAGGTTTTGGGGGTAGTGTGGGGGGCTGGTTGGGAGAGAAAAGGGGTTCCTGTTTTTCATGCTATTCTTGGTCGCACAGGGTCTGGTGGGCAGGTCCAGCGGAGGAGGAGAGAGGGCCTCATGAGGCTGGTTCCATTAGGATCACGACAGACCGATGTCAACCCCCGTAAAAAATTGGGCCCTTTCGGTCCTAACGTGGAACGTTAATGGCCGTAGAGATAGGATTAAAAGGGGACTGGTCATGCAGTACATAAATCGCCTTCACCTGGATGTGGTGATGCTCCAGGAGACACACCTACAGGGTACCCAGTGTGGATTTCTTGGGAGGAAGGCATATGTGGTGTTGGCACACATGGGTTACACCTCTGGGTCATGAGGTGTCGTGAGCCAAAATAGCGACCCTCATCCACTGCGACCAATCTGGGTATATGCCCGGCTGGCCCACCCGATGGAATCTCCGCAGCGCACATAACTGGTTGATGGTGGTCAAGGACCACAACGCCCCACGTGTTGTCCTCCTGTTTTTAGATGCAGAAAAAGCTTTCGGCGTGGTGCATTGGCTCTTTTTCAATTCCACTTTGGTTACTTTTGGATTCAGCCCGAACTTTAGGAAATGGGTGGCATTATTATGCAACTCCCCCAGAGTGGCTGTGAGGGTGAATGGCAGACTCTCCCAGGGTTTCCCTTTTGATCGAGGGACTATACAGGGGTGCCCCCTATCCCAACTCCTGATAGTGGAACCCTTAGTGTGTATGATTAGACAGCACCTCCTGACGACAACAGCGAGGAGAAGTTATCCTTCTATGCAGACCACATTCTCCTACTGTAGCCGGTTCTCAGGCTAAAAGATTAACTGGCATAAATCAGTACTATGCAGCCCTGGATTGATAGTGGAGTAGCCTTCCCTACCAGTATCCACAGAGGGCTTAAAATATATTGGTGTTTTTCTTACACCTCACGCCGGGGTTTGCCGCAGACATAACATCTTGTGGGTGTTGACCACATTAAAGAAGGATGCGGATAGATGGAGAGCCCTGCCCCTCACTATCATGGGCTGGGTGGCCATGTTTAAAATTGTTACTCTGCCTGAGTTTTTTTATGGCCTACAAAATACCTACCACCCTCTCCCCAGAACGATATTTAGGGAAATAGTCTCCGAATTATGATCATTGTTGTGGCTAAGGGGACACCCAAGGATTGCCCTAAGGACATTACAACATAGCTCATACAATGGTGGGTTGGCATTTCCGGACATTAAAGCCTATTATTGGGCAGCCCATCTGAACGACTGGATATATGTGGCCTGGGAGCACCCCACATACAGACTAGAACAGAAGACACTGATACCCCACATATTTTTGCATTCTCTCTATGGAGGAAAGGGAACACATAGGTTACTTTCCACAACACAAGTTACCCTGGAAGTGTGGCAAAGTCACCTAGAACACTGGGTTGGGCCCATAAGATCACCAGGGCAAAGCCGCTGTGGAAAGGGAACTGGCTCAAATAACTGGGTAAGCTACAGGGTTTTGAAACCTGAGATACCCTGGGGCTCTCCAATGTGGGGCACTTCATTGATAAGGGTGAATTCACATTCTTTTCCATGTTCTGCACCAACTTCAAGATACATAGGTCCCAAATTATTAAATACACCCAGCTGCACCATGCATGGAGGGCGGAAGGAGTGATGGGAATGGACTTATCAGAGTATGCACCACTTGAGGGGCCACTACTGCAGGAAGAGCTTACTACCAAGGCTGTGTCACTCACTTACAAGACGCTGAATAATTTCAGGCCTGGCAATCTTGGCAAACTCAGGGAGACATGGGAGGACGAGCTGGGTACCATGGACGACATGGATTGGGAGGTGACCCGATGCATGCTAGAGAGGTGGCGATCAAAGCTAGACTGCGCCTCATTCAGTATAAAATCCTTCACAGGGTATGCTACGATAGAGCATTGTTATACAAAATGGGTCGGGCTGAGAACCCGTGCTGCCAGCGCTGTGACACTGCAGTGGGAAAAAATGTTCACATGCTGTGGGGTTGCCCTGACATACAGCTCTACTGGGGTGCGATAATCAAAGAACTGAATGCTATACTGAAGGTATCCCTCCCAGAGGACCCAAAGTTCATCCTTTCTGGTCATCCCATGAAATGGTAATGTGGCCAGATCTCAATTGCTCTTTAGCACCCTGGACCAACACTTCAAGAATGGAAGAGAGGTATGGTCCTGTACATGGCGACTGAAAGAGTCACATACAAGAGTAGAGGGTGCCCAAAGAAATTCATAAAGGTGTGGGGTATCTGGCTGAACCCCTACGGTTTGGCTCACCGAGACAAAGATTCACAAATTCTAGAAGACAGGGAATGGAACTAGTTGTGGCCCATGTAGCCCATGGGGACATGCTGTGAGAGTGCCGCATGGGAACTGCGCTACCATTTGTAACTTAGGGGGGAAAAACTCTTACCGTTATACCTGATATTTTCTGACATGTGTGATCACTGAGGCTGTGATGATTAGATTTCTCATGATTGACCAATATGTGACCTTTTGTTATGGTTTTGTAGGTTGTATGTTTCTTATGAAACTTGAAATACAATAAAAATATATATTTTTTTTAAAGAATTAATTGCCATGTGTGGCTGACAATGAGACAATAACCAACCTTCACCATGGGATTACATTTTTCTGATGCCCGACTGTGGGAGGTTTGGTTATTGGATGAGGGAGGTGAAGCACTTCTCAACCAGCACCCACAATCCTTGTCAAGGTGAAGTCACAAGCAAACTCTAAATTAACCTGTTATCAACACTCTGGTAGCTTAGCACAAAGCAGTCAGGCTTAACTTAGAGGCAATGTGTAAGATATTTATGTAGCAATTCAAACAGTAATACATTGAAACACAATCCAAGAAAAATTCAACACTAATTTAGACAAATAGAGTAATTTTAATAGATAATTTAAGACCAAAACGAGAAACATCCAACCTGTAGAACCAGAGATATGCAATTTCAAGGATTTCAGTGAAAATAGTGCCATAAAGCACAAAGGGCCAACTGTTGTTATCTGGTCGCGTTAGATTTAGACAGTGACAAAGTCACATGTTCAGGCTGACAGCAATGGAGTGCAGAACGACTACAGGGACCCAGTTAGGCCCATTGAACAAAGTGCCTTAAATACTGGTTGCGGAGCGATGCAGAGTCCGGTGTCAAGAATGCATCGTGCAACAAAGGCAATGCGAGGTCCTGATGTGGAACTGTGCCATGCAGCGATGGTTCCGAGAAGCTCCGAGGCTGTTGTTAGAATAGACCCGTGAATGTTTACGCAGTGCCCTATATAAGTTAGCATTTGCGGCACCATTTTCTGTTTAGACGCCATTTTGAATGATGATCGAAACTAATCCTTTACTGTTTCTGAGAAAAGCTTCTTTTGAGTTTCGTTTCTACAATAATGAACTGTTAGTGCCAGTGCATAGCTTTCTCACTAGATAGAGGCCCTCTCCTGCTTCTCTGGTGGCGGGAACAGGGTGAAACGACCTTGGATTGTAATAGGTTGTGTACGATGCGAGAACCAAAACATTTTTTTTGTATTTCACTGTCCAGCTGCATCTGCCTGGAATATTCCACTGTGGGCGTGCCTTCGCCCGGGTATGAAATGTACATAATGTATCTTTATGCTTGTTGGTTTCAGTTCCCTCTGTACCACTCTTCAAGACTGTGCAGATGGTTCTCCACTCTGAGTGTATCTGAATAAAACAATTATTGGTATATTCTCCACTGTTCCTCCGACTCTTCATTTGGTATGGAAGGCTGAGAGGTGGTCCGAGGTGACCCGGGTGGCCCCAAGCGGGTCACTTCCTTCAGTTGGCACCCGAACAGGGACTCCTTCAGGTTGTTGACCCATCCCCTTTCCGCTGACGGAGGGGAGGATGAGGGCATCATCAGGTCGGACAGATGTCTCAGGGATCCCTGCACGAAGAGTTTCTGTTACTCGCAGCTGTGGCCTTTGTCCCACCGGAGGGTGCCTCGTCCAGCGGTCATCCCCACTGGAGTCCTGAATGGCAAAACCCTAGATCTGACTGTTTGGTCTGAAGAGTCGACAGTGGAGAACCGGTTCGTTTGTACTTCTGATATCAGGTTAGTTTGTTTTGGTTCTCTGTGGATATGGTACAATTGTGGTTTGAGTTTGTTATGGTCTAAGAACTGTCTTGATGAAAAGTGTTTGCAAATACTTTGCCAGGTAAAAATAACGATTTTATTTCTCCTTTGCAATGCCTGGTCTAAGCAAAATTTGGAGTTTGTGTTGTCGTTGTTGTTCTGCAGATGCCCGATTGGAAGAAGCTCAGCCTGCGCCTATTGAAGGTAGCCCTAATTTTGATATGTATGTGAAACATGGGCTTGGCCCTACTATGTTTAGTACATTATGGCACAAATATTCGAGGAACAATGCCAAGTTGCAGTGGCCTCTGACAGGCTCTTTTGATGAACAGAAGATAGGGTTTTTACAGGAACAGTTGTTTAAGAGACGAAGTAGACAGTCGATGTTTGACTCCCTTCGAACTTGGCAGAAGGAGGCTAAGCAAAGGCGGTTAAAAATGAAGAAAGAAGCACGAAGGGGAGGATGCAGACTCCTACACAGAAAGCTGTGGCGTATGATAGAGAAAAACAGGAGACAGGAATAAAATGTGAGGATAGGATATTTTGGTTGCATATTGACAAGTCCTATGTGGCCAAAGAGGAAGATGATACTTTTGTCAAGGAGTTGTTAGATACTCGACCCCCGCCTCCTTATGCCCCACAGAGGATAAACCCCGTTGTTCCTTTGCAGACACAGCAGCCTGTCTCGTCTGCTCTAGTTGCTGCCGTATCTATGGCTGTTATACCCACAGCTCCGGTTACCGCGCCCCCTATTCTTTCTCTCTCCTCACCATCTTTGACGACTGTGAAGTCTATTATGTCCACTGTCCCAACTTCTGTGCCCTCTGTTTTGTCTTCTCTGGTGCAATCATTGACTGCAGTTCTACCTACTACTCCTATTACCCCTCCTCCTCTCCTGCGGTTATTCATCCTCCGATGTTTTTGGAAGCTGATACCCCTGTACGTGGTTTTGAAGACAGGGATTTGGCAAGATTTAGGGAACGAACAGGCCCGTTGATGCGATCTGGAGTAGGGGAGGATGAGAAGAGGGTAATAGCAAGTCAGACAATGCGGTGGGCTCGTAATGCAGTTTAAAGCGTGGAGGATATTTAGCGAGTTATATGTCATTTTGAGCCCTTTTTACAACAGCATGCCCTTCAACATATGTCTGCTACATTGATTGACCTTTGGCATACACACATTGAGTCGGAGGCTCCCCAAATATTATTTGATATAAGAGACCGCGTTTATGTTACTGATTTAGCACCAGGTGTTTGGTAATATTTCTGCCATGGTCTCTTATAGAGGTCGATTGTATGATAAGAGTCCTACTCATATAACTCTGTTCACTATGCGTGAAGTTCACCCAATTTATCATCCAGAAATATCTGCATTGACGGATCAGCACGGTGTGACCACTAGACCGGCCGTGGCTGCCTGTTTCCAGGAGAAATGGGATTATACTCCATGGAAAAGAAGTGAAGTTTTAGCCCTTAAGGCTACTCTGCCTGATCCTAGGAAAAATCCTACAGCCTATTATAAGGAATTAACAGAAGCTGCATCTTCTACTGTGATGACTTGCTGATATTGAAATGTTTTTTGGTCTTCTTGTTCCGGTCGATATTTGGCGGCAGGTACATACTCAAGATCATGTTGCTGAGTTGGGTGGTACATGGGATGTGATTAAGGGATGGGATCAAGAAAGGAAGCCAGGAGATAAGCCGCGTGCTAAGATACTCCCTTTGCCTGGTCGTATTATTACATATATGCATACACTTATTCCACCTAAGTAAGTTAGTTGGGATAGATTGACGGCCTGTCGACAGAAGAAGGATGAGAGTGTATCTGATTTTTTTACTAGGTTCGAAGATAAGTTTTTGGATTATAGTGGGCATGATATGTCCACGCAGGGAGGAGTTCGTTTGTTCGTCGACAGATTTGTCACTAATCTTCTTCCTAAAATAATGACTCGTTTGCAGGCATCTGAAAGTACTTGGTCTACGTCTTCTCTCTCTGTTATTTTGAATATGGCTCAATATTATGAGCATCGAGACCAGGAGGAAAAGGATACAACTGTTAAAAAACATAAAGATTTAAAGACGAAAGTGTTGTTGCAGCAGGCATTGCAGGGTAATACTAGAGGACGGGGAGGTCTGTCCCGACAACTCCCACATACTAGGCAGCCTTCTATGACACCTTTGGGACAGAATCAGTGTGCGTATTGTAAGGAGGAAGGACATTGACGTAGCCAGTGCCCTGTGCTTTTACAGAAGGTTTTGTCCCCTAGAGGACGCGGTTCTGGTGGTAGAGGCCGTGGGACCGACAGAAATCAGAATGCTGCGGCTCCTGTAGGCCGCTCTGACAATAATTATTTTGATGACCCCAGAGATGGACAGTATTATCATGATGACTATGACATTAATGATGTGACAGGTACGTCTTACTGCTAGGATAGCCACGGACAGGGTGAGGGACCAGTTCAGATACCTGTAGATCAGCATGATCCTTATGTCACAGCGGATTTGCAAGGCTTGACTCAGAAATTTCTGGTGGACAAAGGTGCGACAAAAAGTTCTGTTTCTTGACATATGGTCCCTGGGGCGGCCCTGTCTGGCCAAAATAATGTTTCAGTAGGTTTTTCCAGTGTACCGGTTGTCAGCCCCATTTTACATTCCCTTGCACTTACTGTTGGTCCTTTCACTGTGGAGTCTCCATTCTTGTTAACATCTAATTGTGGTGAAAATTTGATGGGTTTGGACTTGTTGAAGAAGTTGCACACTACTATTTATTGTTCTCCTGATGGTGTCTATATTACTATGGGTCGGGATGTGAGTACTAGACAGTGTTGGTCTCAGGATGCGCCCCTTCCAGATGAGTTTGCTCAGGTACCACCCACACTATGGGCCACAGGTGATACAGACGTGGGTCTGTTGCATATACCACCAGTTTCTATACAAGTTAAAGATAATGCTATTCTGCCTCGTATTCCTCAATATAAAAAACCACAGGCAGGGGAACGGGCCCTTCTTCACATTATTCAGGATTTGAAACGAAAAGGAGTAGTTGAAGAAACCTCTGCCAACATTTGCAATAGTCCTATTCTTCCGGTCCTTAAAAAGACACCCTCAGGTTCCTCTGATGCTATTGATGATGTCTATCGCTTTGTGATTGATTTGCGAGAGGTTAATAAAATAGTAATTCCGCAATTTCCTGTGGTTCCTGATATCACTACGCTTTTAACAATGATCCCATCTACTGCTATGTTCTTTTCTGTTATTGATTTGAAAAATGCATTCTTCAGTATTCCTATACATCTGGACAGTAGGTATTTGTTTGGATTTACACTGGCCGGCAGAACCTTTAGATTCTGTTGTGCTCCTCAAGGCGATACAGAGAGCCCTAGTATTTATAGTCAAGCTTTAAAAAGTCAGTTTGATTCACTATCGCTTTCCCCAGGTAATGTATTGGTGCAGTATGTTGATGACCTGTTAATTGCTTCTGATACTGAACAAGGTTGCAAGGACGGTACAGTGAAATTGTTGTTGCATTTGGCACATCATGGACATAAGGTCTCTCTTTCGAAATTTCAATATTGTTGACAGGAGGTTACCTATTTATGTCACCTACAGTTGAAGGAGGATAGGAGGTTGACCCCTGAGCGCATCAGTACCATTATTAAGATCCCCATTCCACAAACTCAAAAAGATGTACGCGCTCTTATATGTATTACTTCCTACTGTCACCAGTGGATCCTGAATTATTCTTTATTAATCAAACCTTTGCTTGCATTAACAACGAAAGCAGTGCATGAGCCTTTGCCTTGGACGCCAGAATGTCAGCAATCTTTTGAGCAATTAAAAACTGCGCTTTGTTCGGCTCCGGTGCTTGGCACACCTAACTATAGGAAACCGTTTGTGCTTTATGTTCATGAGATGGCCGGTTGCGCACTTTCTGTCTTAACACAAATTTGGGGATAAACAGCGGCCTTGTGCTTATATTTCTGCTGTGCTTGACCCTGTTGCTAGGGCCCTTCAGAGCTGTCTGAGAGCGGTTGTGGCGGTGGCCACTTCAATCAGGCAATCGGCTGGACTCGTACTTGATACTGACCTCACAGTTATGGTACCCCATGCTGTGGATACGCTCTTGAATAAGACAAAGACAAAGCACCTCACCAGTGCACGTCTTACTGGTTATGAATTGACATTGTTTGCTAAACATATTACGATCAAAAGATGTGCCACTCTGAACCCAGCCACGTTACTACCCCTCCCTTCTGAGAATGATGCAGTTGACAAACATGACTGCATTTTCCGGACAGAAGAAGAGACGAAAGGAAGGGTAGACCTGACTGATGTTCCCTTGTCTGACCCCCAAGGAGAACTATATGTCGATGGCTCCTGTTTTAAATTACCAGATGGCACTACCACTGCAGCTTATGCTATCACTACATTGCGGACGGTGGTAGAGACATCCCCTATCAGTCGGCTCAAGTTGCTGAGCTTGCTGCCCTTATCCGAGCTTGTGAACTGAGTGAAGGGCTGGTTGTCAATATCTATACAGACAGCCAGTACGCATTCGGGGTCGCACATAACTTTGGGCGACTGTGGGCCGAGAGAGGGTTCCTTACCTCTCATGGTACCAAAATCAACATGGGCACCTTATATTGCAACTTTTGTCCGCTTTAACGCTCCCCAAGAAATTGGCAATAATTAAGTGCAGCGCTCATAGGAAGGTTACTGATGACGTGGGTAGAGGAAATGCATTTGCAGATCAGGTAGCCAAGGAGACGGCCCGAAGTAAAATGAAATGAATGTTTGTTGCAGGTCCAGCTAGGTGGGTTCCTGAGGTTGCTATGTTTGAAAATACCGTTGAGAGTGTAAAGGAGATACAAAGCGAAGCCAGGATAGAGGAATTAGCAAAATGGCCAGCCTATATTAGTGCAAAAGGCATTTGTAAATTTTTAGCCCCTGTTTGGCATAATGATACCATCTCTAAGCCAGCTGCGCATTGGGTGAAACATTGCATGATCTGCATGAAACATAATCCAGGGAAAGGTACCCCTACACCGCCTGGCAATTTCGCACCACCCACTTTCCCGTTTGAAGTCCTCCAAATGGATTGCATTGAATTAGAACGATGCAATAATCTTAAGTATGTTTTAGTGGTCATATGTGCGTTCAGCAAATGGGTTGAGGCTTACCGCACTAAGGACAATACGGCCATTACAACTGCGAAAGTACTCCTTAAAGAGTATTTTCCTCGATATGGTTTGCCCCGAATTATCTGGAGTGACAACAGGTCTCATTTTAATGGGAAAGTAATTAAATTGATCTGTGAAGGTTTACACATTAAACAGAAATTTCATGCTGCCAATCATCTGCAGTCAGCAGGTTTGGTTGAGAAGTACAATGGTACTCTCAAACTGAAATTGGCAAAAATCCAAGAGACGACAGGGTTGAAATGGCCAGATGCTCTACCGTTAGCTCTTCTGTCAACAAGAACTACAGCCCATTCTAGAACAGACTTGTCACCTTAAGAGGTCGAGTTTGGACGCCCGGCAAATGTCTGGGGTGTCCCACGTCCTCGTAAATACTCCGATATTGAATATCCTGTGTTGTTTGATTATCTTGGACAATTGACAGAAAGTTTACGTTCTATTCACCAACAGGTACGGGAATCCTTACCTCCCATACAAGTGGGGCACGGCCACGACATTCAGCCTGGCGATTATATTTTGGTCAAGAACTTCCAGAGGAAGAAAAGTCTGGAGCCCCGCTGGAAAGGCCCTGAGCAGGTTCTGTTGGTGACACGGGCGGCTGTAAAGGTTGCTGGTCGAAAGAACTGGGTGCATGTCACCCATTGCCGGAGGATTTCTTTGCCGTTGCCGTACAACCAGTGGGTCAAGGAGGGTATTGGCGACACCGAATGTGAGCAAGTGCCCAGGTTTGTCCCCTTCAGCGATGCTCAGCTGACCTGGACACAAACAGACAAGGAGAACAACGCAATGTTTTGAACAAGGCTGTCCCACCAGAAATACGAGCTATCCAGGAGCCTTTGTTCATTGATCACAAATTCCTGGGGCTGCTAGATACAATTTGCGTCCTCGGCTGAGGGCTACTGAATCTAAGGAGAAAAAAAGATTAGGGACGGACTGCACAAGATAGGTAGTACTGAATAACAGTACCAACAAATAATTGAACTGAGTGAAAATTCTGTATTTGCTTTGCCTTTGTT
Organism: Calotriton arnoldi; assembly: GCA_963921515.1. Lineage (NCBI taxonomy): Eukaryota > Metazoa > Chordata > Amphibia > Caudata > Salamandridae > Calotriton > Calotriton arnoldi. The sequence continues at coordinate 41,037 of CAWUFW010017565.1, forward strand.
GTTTGAACATTAGTCAGGATAAAAAGTATACTTTGAAAGTATACCACCTTTATCGACATGGGAATAGATTAGGAGAAGAGCTTAGGACAGAGCAAGCTCCACCGCAGGTGCTCAAGAGCCCCAACTTATTGATGGACAATAGGAGCCTGTGCCAGTGAGGCTCTAACGGACACTGGGAACTTTTATATTTTCTTGCATTTTCCTCCTTTTTGAATTCACTATGCATCCCTTTGGCAGAAAGGTTGCTGAGGAGGAGCAGCCAATGGTTACAGTACAACGTAATATGATGTGGTCAAGGAAAAGTAAAATTACATACGTTGTTCTTTTGATACTGGTGATAATAATACTGTGTGGGGTGTCATGGGTCTTGGAAGGTGCTCAAAGCCTGCCTCTACGCAGTAAGGGGAAGGTTATTTTCCTGAGATGAAATAAAAGAACTGCCCCAAGTAATGAATTCTTGGAAACACATAAGAGGTTCTTTGGTGAAGGGACCGCCTGTTACCCCACCCAATCTGTCATCAGTCTATGGTCTGCATATCCATTGCCACTCGTAAATTATACATATACTCGACCACCTCAGTTTACAGAAGTGAAAGGAGTGTTTGGTTTTGGTTATCCGGGGCCATGTCTAAACCATAGAAAGCCACTGGGAGTGGGTTATCCAGGTTGTGATAATAATACATATTGTGATAATTTTTATATGGCAGAACATAACATTAGTGGGTAGGCATTACAAGGAATTGACAGTCCCTCAAGAGGCCGGTTATTACCCTACTTGTTGCCCCATTGTGAACAGTACGGATACTTCATTGTATATACATTGTCAGGAATAGAGTTGTACAAACAACCGGTCCCCTTAGTGAATAAAGAGGATCCAAGTACTTTCAGAATGAACTCCAGGTATGCTGCAGTGGATTACGAGGGGCCGATTTATGCTCACTCAGGGCTTTTCTTCTTGTCTAATGGGACTTATTCCAATGTCTATAATGGTACAGACTATATATCCCTTGGAATGGTATTGCCTTTGGGTGTGCCCTGTAAATATGCCAAGTCTAAAATAAGATGGGTTAAAAGGACACTAACGAAATAATTTTGTGACACAGTGACCGATATAGAGGTCAATAATTACAGTAATGGTATCACCTTTAGATACATCCTTTCTTCTATTTTCACATTGGGTGGTACTTCTATTGTCCAGGGGTGAGAAGGCTAGAGAATACTTTGGATGCAAGCTGCAAATTCTATCTAATACTACAGTGGCAGCTTTGTGCGACATCAACCCTCAGTTGGAGAGTATGCAGATATATTCGGAACAGACTAGATATGCAGTAGATTTTATTCTAGCCAAGAGTGATGGTGTATGCTCGGTAGTTCACGATCAGTGTGTGGTCAGGATCAAGAATATGGAAAAGAATATTACCAAACACATTTTAGATATTCTTGAAAATGTCAAGGGAATGGAAAGTGGGAATTGGAGTTGGTCCCTTTTCGGCAGCTGGGGCTGGATTCTTGAAAAAGTGATTTATCTTATTGTGGTATTTATGCTCTGCTGTGTCCTCGTTCAGTCTCCCCTTTTGTTATTCCTATTGTACCACTGTTTTCACACCCAAAAAGAAAATATCAATTCATGACACAAATGCCGCTATAATGCTTCAGAAAGATGTTGATGATTTGATGAATATTGATGAAGGAATATTTGAGAATTCATCCCTCCTCGCTGTTTCGCTTTCTGATGTTGATGGTATGGAGTGTTCATAATTGCACCCTAATTTGATACTCTATTATCACTTTCAATTTTGTTCTTCTTTGCTATAGTTAAAAATGTTTTAGCGCATGCTAAAAGGAGGGTCTGTTCGAATAGACATGTGAATGCTTACGCAGTGCCCTATATAAGTTAGCATTCGCTGCACCATTTTCTGTTTAGACACCATTTTGAATGATGATCGAAACTAATCCTTTGAGAAAAGCTTCTGTTGAGTTTCGTTTCTGCAATAATAAACTGTTAGTGCCAGTGCATAGCTTTCTCACTAGATAGGGCCCTCTCCCACTTGTCTGGTGGCGGGCACAGGGTGAAACGACCTTGGATTGTACTAGTTTGTGTATGATACAAGAACCGAAACCTTTTTTTTGTATTTCATTGTCCAGCTGCATCTGCCTAGAAAATTCCACTGTGGGCGTGCCTTCGCCCGGGTATGAAATGTACATAATGTATCTCTATGCTTGTTGATTTCAGTTGCCTCTGTACCACTTTTCGAGACTGTGCAGACGGGGCTCCACTCTGAGTGTATCTGAATAAAATAATTATTGGTATATTCTCCACTGTTCCTCTGACTCTTCATTTGGTATGGAAGGCTGAGAGGTGGTCCGAGGTGACCCGGATGGCCCCAAGCGGGTCACTTCCTTCACTGTGATGCCTCCGGAGTGGTAAAATTTACTATTCCCACTCCAGACTGTGCAACAGTAGGGAAAGCGTTGGACGCCGGAGGGGTAAAATTAACTATTCCCACTCCAATCTGTGCAACTGTAAAAAACACTTCAAACACATACATATTTTCATAACTCTATTAATTGTCCCAAAATATAAAACTATTTATATAAAATATATATATAGATTTTAAAAGCAATTAAATAATTTGAATAATTAATAAAAAATGTAATAATTAATTTAAACTTTTAAAATGCACTATTAATTGTTCAGTTAATTAAAATACAACAATATACTCCCACATACATAGCAACACACAATTAAAATATAATTAAAATAAAAAAACACAATTAACATATTAAGCAATATATAAGCTAATTATTAATAAATTATTAATTATGTGTTAATTATAATTCAATAACTTTCCACCTTATTTCCGTACAAACACAACATCCCAAATATAATTCTTAAGCAATAATTATTAATAAATTAAATATTTAATCAAAAATTCATCATTAATTTATCATTGGTTATTTCTTAATTAACTTCCCACCCTATACCCCTCCAAATCCAACAACCCACACTTACAAATAGCAAAATATATATATATATATATATGCACAATTTACCTAATTAATTATCAATTAAATTATTAATATTAAATTAACAATTAATGATTAATCAATTCTTACTTAATTACCTTCAGAACCTGTACTCCTACAAACACAAAACACACCCAAAATATCTCATAAAATACATAATAATTACACACCTTAAATAATTAACTATCAATTACCTAATTAATGATAATAATTAATTAATAATGAATTAAATATTACTTATTTACTTTCCCTCCCTACACCCCTACACACAAAACAACCCACACCTAAAATATCACTTAACTAAATCTGTAAATTGTGCAATTATATCTTTTATCAATTAAATAATTATAATTAATTAGAACTTAATTATTAATTATACGTTAACTTCCCACCCTGTACCCCAGCAAACCTCACAACCCGCTACAACACTATAAATTACTATTAACAATTGAATGAAACATTATAAATAACTTACATTTAAAAACTATATCTAAAAATGATAGCAACAATTATGCAAACAATATATAACATATACAATTAAAATATGAACTAAAACACATAACAATAATTAAAAAACGATATTTTTGACAACGATATTGTTGCAAATGATATTAAAAACAGATATTTTTGCAAACAATATTACTTACCTAAAAATCGATATTTATGTCCCAATCATTCTGCATCTTGACAATAATGTGTCTCGATGTTAATAACTCAATATTATGTCCAAATCCCCTCCATGTATAGTATATTTCCCTGGTTGCCTCTTTGTATACACTCAACACTTCATTAGGGAGATTGAGGTCTAGTACTATTTGTAGTTCCTTCGAGTGGGACCAACCTAGAACAACATCCACCATCCTTGGCCACTTACACCTTGGTATACACCTTATACAGTTGTTTCATAGCATCCAACTATTTCAATAGATTTCCTCACATAAGCCATGAAGTTGATGTCAGATGACATCAACTGCTACATTTGCCTACTCTAATCATTGTAAAATAGGCGCTCCAGAATCAACCCAGAATAATAGTGTGATCTGATTGGTCAAGGGGTCTTATTTCCCATTGGCCACAGTGAGTCCTGAAGAAGCTTGCGTTCTGATTGGCTGGCTGCAACATGAAGAGAAATGTTGCTGCTGCCATTACAAGACATGGAGACAAGGTCCTAATTTTGTTTTTTTAAATAAGGTATAAGGGGGCAGGGTAGGAGTACCCTGAACCCATGGACCTTTGGGGTGGGGGCCCGTGGGACCAAAGGGGTCTACACTGGCTCCTGCAAGAATCCCGCAGGATCAGAAAACTATTTTAAAAAAGGGAGGAATAAGTGCCTGTGGTAGGTTGGCCATGCACAGGCTGGTGGCCCTACAGCTAACCATGATGCACAAGGTCAAAGGACATGCACGGCAGGGGCTGTCTGCCCAAAGGGGGATGCATCCTCAGTCCCAGTTCAGGCCCTGAAATGTGGTGGCATAGCTACATATGGTAATGAAATAATACTTTAAACAAAAACTAGAATGTCACTGAAAAAAGGTTTTAAGTGACGTTGTAGTTAGGTATGATGGTAATATTGTACTTTACATTAAAAAAAATAAAGGTCAAAGTAACATTTTAAACTACAAAAACACTGAACTTCCCCAGTTATAAATATATGTATATTACCTACTGGTGGTTGCCAGTAGGTAGTTTAAGTTATGACCTAGTTTCCATAAGGAAAAGCATTTTTTGACTTGCTTAATAAGATGGCACAGTTTGACAAATGTTCTCAAAATGTTCCCAAAAAAAGTGACCGCTTGTTTCTAGTTGTGCATATGTAAAGTTTCGGGCTGATCCGTCAAGCAAAGTCCAAGAAAGGGGGGGGGGGGGGGATGGGGGGTAAAAATTGTGTTTCCCATGTTAATTCCTATTGAGATTTTAGACATGATGACAGCTCGGAGCGCTGACCGGAATTACACCAAAATTGGCAGAAAGCTAACCCTTGGTCAATAAAGAGCCCTATTTGTGATTTGGTGTAAGTCCCTTCAGTAGATTTTAAGATATTAGAGGAAAAACAAATTTGCATACCTATAGGCACTCACCCTATGCAAACCCGACAGATCTCGTGCTGAGATTTGATTGGCTGCCAACACTTGAACCAGGAAATGTTGGCAGCCATTTTGGGACTCGAACTCAGCTGAGTCCAAAAAATAAGATTTAAAAAAGAGAAGGGGCAGGGTAGGAATACCCTGATCCCTTAGGCCTAATCGTGGCATCCCCTAGGGATCCCGCCAGGGTCATAAAGCTTCTTTAAAAAAAAAATCATAGTGAAAATCACGGGTGGATTCACGAATCCCCACAAAAATAAAAAAAACAAGCATGGTGTCCCACGCCTGCTTGTATTTGAGCCCCCGGGTGGGTCAGGTCCCAGGGGAATATTTTTATGTATATTATGTGGAGGGGGCGCAAGCGTCCCTTCTCCCCATTGCAGATATTGGACCTGGGGACCGCAACCTCCTTGGGGCCAGATGAATGTGAAAATATAAGGAGCAGGAGGGCACGAACCCCCCTCCTTACTTTAAAATTGTCCCAGGGACCTCTACCTCCCTGGGGCTGGCCCTAAAATAACAAAGGAGGGGGCCATGCGGCCCTCCCTCCTGGAGCCATTAGTGGCCTTGGGGATCGCCACCCCCCAGGGCCGGCTCCCTATGTCCCGGGGTGCCCATCCCCAGGACATAGCTGTTTGCTCTCGCTTTGTGGGAGTTTTGACAGCTCCCGCCAAGTGAGAGCAACCAGTAGGGCACCCAGCATTAAGTGGCCGGGCCCCGGATATATATGTTTTTCCCTATAAGCTATAATTGTGTGAGTTTTACTGAGATAATGATGTGGTGCAGAGAGTATCCTCTATCTGCCTGACTCATATCTTGCTACCCCCTACAGAACATTATCCCTTGTGTGGAGTCCATGCACCAATGATTTACCTGAGTGGGTGGTGCTGGGTTTCTGCATGCAGGTGTTCAAGATATTCAATATACTGGTGTTCTTACTCACACTGGCGATTGGCCCCTGTGCTCTCACTCACCCAACACTCCTGAACTTCCAACAGTTTGTGATATCAAAATGAACTAGTTTTTCTCCCTTAAAATATATGCACTCGAAATTCCCACTAGGTATGCACCGCCTGGTTACAGCTTTCCCCTGGGTTATGCTTAGCGCTACATCTCAATTCGCCAATGTTGCTGAACTAGACTAAATCTGGTCTTACTGTAGTTGCCCTGCATTGCAGTCTTTCAATCAAGGTTAAGTTCATCACCAGGGAAATGACTGTGTCCACTTAGGATAATAACCTTTCATCTTCATTTATTTCCACAACAAGTAAACAAGTCCATAAATAAGGGACTAGCCAATTAACTGCCAGAATGGGATCATCATGCCTAATACCTTGTTTATGACATGGTCGACACTTTGTAAAGATAGACCGCTAACCATCACATGCATATTGTGATGCACTGCAGAGTTACCAGTAAAGGTAACCGCAGGCTCTTTAGGCTTCAGTTCTCAAGTGCCTGGGGCTACACTTCAGTCAAGCTGTCACCCCATACTCTCCCAACTTGTCACAGGGTGGCATACGATCAAGAGCCTCACTGACATCACCCCACCCTGTGATGAGTTGGGAGAGTGTGAGTTGAAAGAAAAAAGAAGGCTGTGAAAGCTAATAAATATGGGGATCACATGAAAAAAATGAATTCATTACATGTTAATAAAATGTTACTCTTATTTGGGATAGGCAACGCCACCCCCAAAATTAGACACTACTCACTGATTACTTTCTATCAATGTAACCCATGAACCATCAGATCTTATAGACTCCCCAAATGTGGCTGTACTCCCAGCAATAGAGTACGGTCAGAATTCTATGAATTGTAAAGCAAGATTAACAGTCTTGGGGACACCATGAAGCCTTGTGGAGCCTGGAACTCCGAGTCACATTTGGACACCCAATTCCTTAAAAAAAAGTATGTACTTGAAAATGGGGCAGTAGATATGAGTAGGGTGATGCGCTTACTTGGTCCAGACCCACTCACCATCACTTCATCCCTCTGCACCACCTCCTTGTTCAAGAGTAGTATGAAATGGTCCATTTGACATACAACACAAGGGGAGTAAGATTACCTTCTCTGTGAGGAAGCAGAAAACATGGGATCTAAGCTAGAGTTGTATATCAACTGATATACATTTTTTAAAAAGAACCCGTGCTGAGAATCTTAAGAGAAACACACATCCAAACTCAGAAGAGTGTGTTTACCCTATGAGAGACTAGACAGTGCCCTCAAGACAAAGGAGAAGAACATTGGCAAAACAATAGCACAAGGGATGAGAGGATCATGTGACCTGTGAAGAAGTAGGAAGACCTCATTGTTAGTGGAAAGGAGCAGAGAGAAATAATACTTGTGGGGGAGTGCAGTATCTGGTCCAAAGAAGGACATTTTAAATTGGCAGTGAAGTGTTTGCTAGAAGTTGTCAAGTTGATGTTAGAGCAGCGGAGTAGACAACAAGTGTGCTGTACTGTGTATACATGCTACTGGGAAATGTTAGAAAGGTCACAGTGCAGGTATGACACACACTAATAAGTTGAGGGCAGCTGGCTGTTCCATTCTCAGCTGGAATGTTAATGGATTAGGCAACAAAGTCAACCATAAATTGGTTGCAACTTATATTAGGCATCTAAATCCTGACGTGGTCCTTCTATAGGAGACCCACTTACTGGGGACTCAGCGCCATTTCCTAAACCCAGGGGCTTACAACACATTGGCCCATGCAGGATTTACAATGGGCTCTCAGGGAGTGGCAATCTCAGTTCATAAGATGCCCCTTTCCAGATTCAAAAGTCCTGGATAGATGCCAATAGGAACTAAGTGGGGATGATGGGTCTTTGGGGGAGGACGGATGTCATAGTCATCAGTGTTTATGCACCCCCACGCCTGCAGCAACCCACCTAAGACAAAGTAACAGCGATTTTGCTGGAAACAGACTCCTCACTCCACATCGTAGGAGCAGACTTAAACAATGGCATGGACCCTGGAATGGACCACTCAGGCTTCAACCCGTGCCCTCCCAGTGTGACGCTGCTGGCCCACTTTGCCAGTACATTAGACCTCTCCGATCTCTGGCACCGCTACCATCCAGAGGGGAGAGGATACTCTTACCTCTCTGGGACACATAAAGTGTTCTCTAAACTGGATTATATTTTCGTGCCAGCAGGTGAGATAGATAGGCTCAAACGAAAGGAGTCCTTGGCTAGGGGTTTGTCCAACCACTCCTCGCTTTGGCCCCTTTGACCGTGGTCAAGGTAGAGGTTAAACGCTTGGGAACTGCAAGATGACAAGTTCTCATGGGAACTGAGTATAGATACTGAACAGTACTTTATGGAAAACAAAGGGTCAGTTGACTCCGCTGTCATTCTCTGGGAGGCCTATAAGACACTGCCCCGGGATCGAGCGCAAATATCATAAAAAGAAGAAAGAAACTAGGGAGATGGAGGCTATAGAGCATAGATTGGCACGCATGGAAAGTGTACCTGGGATGCTGTCAGACCCCCCTGGCCCTTTGCAAGATTTTGACCCTGTGTGCTGAAAATCATGCACTGGCATAAACTGAGGCCAGAACCCAAATTCAGGCCACAGAACACCACCTCTATGACACAGGGGACACGAAGGTAAACTCCTGGCATTGCTTGGTTGGAAGGAAGCCGAGGCCCGATGGGTGAGTAGAATAGTAGATAGCGCTGGTGAATCCTGCACTGCTGATAGGAGTATAGCCAAAGAGTTTGAAAAATATCACAAGGCCTTTTATAAGGCAAGACCTCTAGCAGGGACCCAATGCATTGTGACCTATATTGAAGCAGTCAATGTGCCGACTATCCAGGTGGAGTACTGACTCGCCCTCCAGGAGGAAATCACACTTTCTAAAATATAAGCAGCTATAGCGAAGTTATTCTCGGGGAGGACTACAGGGGCCAGATGTACGACCCATTTTTGCATGCGCAAACGGGTTTGCGACCCGTTTGCGTATGCAAAAATACCAATGGGCCATGTACAAACCCTATTTAGCGAGTCGCAATTTATTTGTGACTCGCTAAATAGGTTTGCGACTCGCTATTAGGAAGGGGCGTTCCAAGGGCGTCCCTTACTAATAGCGATTCGCTACCCTATGTAAGAATGTTTTGCGACCGCAGTTGCGGTCGCAAAACACTCGCAATTTACCACCCTCTTCAAGAGGGTGGTAAAGCACTCGCAAAACCTTCCCCTTTGTGAATGCAGGGGACAATACTTTTTAGGGGCAGGCAGTGGTCCCAGGGACCACTACCTGCCCTTGAAAAATGAAACAAAAACATTTAATTTTTCTATTTTTTAAATGCATCCTGTTTTCCTTTAAGACATGGAGGTCTGCTGAGCCCAGCAGGCCACCATACCTGCAAGGGCCAGCCATTCCCAATGGGGTCCCAAATGGCGAGTGCCTCATGAATATTGATGAGGCATGCAATTTTCGACCCCATTGGGAATCCAAAGAGTGTCTCTGACACTGTTGTACATTGGCATTAACGACTCGCAATTTTTCACAATTTGCGAGTTGCTAATGCCAATGGTCGTACATCTGGCCCCAGGTCACAACGGCCTCCCGGCTGAATTCTACAAGAAGAATACTGGGATTCTCAGTCCCCATCTCCTCAATATGAGCTTGGAGCCAGATGTACATAGACTTCCATTTGTGATTTCCTAATAGTAAATTTGTGTGATTCGCTATTAGGAAATCGCAAACAGATATGTACAACAGTGTGTTTTACACTGTTTGTGATTCCCAGTGGGTTACAATTGACCTACCTCCTTTATATTCATCAGGTAGGTCGCAATTTGCAGCCATTGAGAATAGCTAAAAACACAGGGATGGTGGCCTGTTGGGGACAGCAGACCACCATGTCTGTGTTTGCTTTTAAATAAAGCAACATTTAAAAAAAAAAATGCAGCCTGTTTTCCTTAAAGGAAAATGGGATGCGTTTCAAAAAGAACAATTAAGTGTTTTCTTTAAAAAAATTTAAGAGTAGGCAGTGGTCCGTGGGAAGGGATCTCCTGGAGACCCCTTCCTGTTTGCGAATAGGTTACCACCTACTTGAAGTAGGTGGTAAAATGTGAATGTTTTGCAAGCGCATTTTGGTCGCAAAATATTCACACATACCACTGAGAGTCGCTTTTAGGAAGGGACACCCTTAATATGCCCCTACCTAATACCGACTTGCTAACCCATTTTGCGATTCAGTAATAGGTTACCAAATCACAAAATTGGTTTGTTGCATGTAAACAGGCTTCTTTGCAGTTGCAAACAGCCCGATTCTGCGAATTGTGCCCTTTGCGACATCAAAAAACCTATGTACATCTGGCCTTAGAGGCCCTAGATGCAGGAATACTGCCACCTGACTTACAACGCACCACAATAGTGGTAATTCACAAGCAAGGGAAATCCGCCATGAATTGTGGTTTGTATTGCCCAATATCACTACTCAATATATAGAGACCAAGATTTTGGCCAGAGGGTTGGCCACCAGGCTCATTGGAGTTTTATCCCCCCTGATTCACAAAGATCATTGGGGTTTAAGACGAGGTCTACTAAATACAACCTCCGTAGGCTTCACAACTGGCTAGCGGAGGTCCACCCCCGATGAGAACCTGACATATTTCTCTCATTAGATGCAGAAAATGCTTTTGATGCAGTACACTGGCCATTTCTGATGCATACCTTGAAGAAATTCGGTTTCGGCCCCAAATTCTAGGCCTGGATAGCATTGCTATATCAGGCACCCATGGCAGCAGTGCTAGCTAATGGAGTCCTCGCTTCGGAGTTTCCTATAGAAATGGGGACTCGGCAAGGATGCTTGTCCCCCCTTCTGTTTGCCTGATCCTGGAGCCACAGGCCTGCTTGGTCCGTGACCATCCTAAAATCATGGGCTTCCGAACCACCAAGACTGCTGCTGGGGGGGAAAAGATTTCACTTTACGTGGATGACATCCTTTTATATGTTACCCTTGCAGAAGAGTTGATTCCAAGGATGTTCCAGGTCTTCGAGAGCTATAGTGCTCACTCCTGAACTGGGATAAATCAGTCTTGTGCCCCACAGGAGGGGAGCTGGATACATCTTCCCTACCAGGGAGGCTGCAAACAGACAGGGAGGAATTCCAATACCTGGGACTTTATGCAACCTTAGACCGAGAGAGCTGTCTAGAACAGAATGTAAGGATCCATGTGGATGTAAACCACGTCTAATGATAATGGGCAGAAAAGCTATGTTTAAATTGATCACCCTACCCACATTCCTATATATCCTGCAAAACACATATTATAAGATCCCATATGAGATTTTCACTAAGGTTGATGAAGTTAGGAAACTTTTATAGCGCAATGGGCACCCCAGGGTGGCACTGGGGACGCTACAGGGAAATCATTATAATGGTGGTGTTGCCCTTCTGGATATCCAAGCTTTCTACCAGGCGGTGCACCTAATAGTCATTAATGACTGTGGATACGCGACCGAGGACCATCCCACATATGCATTAGAGAGGATACAGTTTCAATCCCGGCCCCATCAACATGATCTCAAATGGGGGAAGGGGCGGGACGACTATTGCCGGCAACTCAGATAACGCAAGAGGAGTTAATTAAGGCTGGTATGTGTATAGGATGGGTGAATAGCTGCAGCTAGCTATTGCCAACAGCATGTAATATGGTCAAAAGTCAGATTACAAGATATTTGTTCATTCATTAGTGTTGGGAGGAATGATATGAGTCATGCCGGTATATTGTGATAGTGAAGAGAAATTAGCCTTGGCAGGAATCCTGACACAACTAGCCCTTGGAGTCCCTCTGGTAGCCCTGGGTTCAAGCAGCAGGACAGGCCTCAAGCAGCAGGGCAGTCCTCTGGGGTACAAGCCACATTTCAAGCAGCAAGGCAGGGTAGTCGTATGAGGTAAAAAGAAGACCTCAAGCAGCAGTGCAAGTACCACTTTTCTAGGGACTTATAAGTAAAGTAAATGTGCCAATAGGGTGTAGACCACTTTTACCATGTTTAAAAGAGAGGGCACAAGCACTTTAGCCCTAGTTAGCAGTGGTAAAGTACACAGAGTCCTAATGGCAACAAAATCAAATTTCAGAAAATAGGAAGGGAGAAGGCAAAAGGTTTGGGTGAAGACCACACCAAGGATGTCATATCCAACAATCGGTCATTGGCTATTGATGATGATAAGTAGCTCCCTCACCTGCAGAAGAAGAAGTAAATACTAGAAAGTTGCTAACCCCTTAATATCTCAATACTCTGCCAATAAATTTGTATATACATTGTTCTTAAAATTACTTACTAATTTTTCTCTATGTGTCAGTGTGTTATAGTTAAGTTCATTGTGAACTGTAGTTAATTCATCCTGTGACAACACTTATACAAACATGCACAATAGTAGAGCTATTAATATCACTATTAATGAAACCATTCTAACAAGTTTACAGTATTTGCTGTATACCATTTCTATTGAGATCAAAAGCAAAACATTTCAAAACAATAGTAAATCTTCATTTTAAAAAATCAATAATCAAGCATCACGCTTCAGAGTTCTTTTTTTCTTTTTTTCAGTTAATTTGTTCTGTTCATAGGCTCAGGACTTTCATCTGAAAAGTTCTGTAAGAGGCCAAACAATGATCTTCTCACAGGGTTAAAAACCTTAATTTCACATTTTCACAGCCATCAATATTTACTAGAGTCAACGAAGATTGATCAGCAACAGTTTGGTTTGTTGGATTGTAGACTTCATCTGACTCTTCTTCTTTTTCTAGGGACACAGATGCCATAAAACCCAACTCAAGTCAAGTATACTTTCTATTTGGGATTTTCTTTCTTGTTGGTCTTTTGGCAACAGGCAATTTACTGTATTCTCGGAATCGGTTTTAATTATTTCTGGTTCTTCTCTGGTTGACTCTGATCTTTCGTTTTCCCAGTGTCTTCTTTTGCAAGTTCTTTTTACTGCCTTACGCCACTCATCTCCTTGATGTTCTTTCTCGACTCTTGTTTTCTCACTTGCGACTACTACTGAATCTTCTTCACTTACAGTTGAACTTGTAATGTTATCCGAATCAGTAACTCAACTCACTATGAATTGCTTCTTTTTCTTGGAGATTCTTAAATCTATTTCTTGCTGTTTCTTGTGACTTTGCAAGAGTTTTTCACTTTGATTCTCAAATTGAAACTGGCCACTTGTACCTTCATCAGTATCTTCACTCTCACAAGCATCACCAACGTCAGGATTCACATCAACTTCATTGTTAGAACTGGGGATCTCTAGTTGGCAATGGTATACACCTTTGTCCAAATAGGGACCCTTGCTTCTAAGTCAGGGAAAGGGGATTACACACCTGGATAACCCCTGCTCACCCCCTTGGTAGCTTGGCACGAGCAGGCAGGCTTATCTAAGAGGCAGTGTGTTAAGCATTTGTGAACACATACTGTAATACAGTGAAAACACTACAGATGGACACCCCACATGTTTTATAAAAATAAGTATTCTTTATATAGACTTATCACAAGACCACAAACGACAACAATCCACAATACTGTACTCAAAATACTCTTAAAAGATGGTGAAGTTACTTAGTTCAAGTTGATGATAAATGCGACACAGTTCTCACAAACAGTACCTGGATGCGTAACGCAAAATAAACAAAAGGCTCGCAGGGAAGGAGATGCGTCGGTTTCCGTACTTCGGGGGATGCAATGCGTCGCGCCTCAATGCTTGCGCAGAGTAGGGGATGCGTCCGTTCCTTACCGGAGGGGAGTAGATGCGTTGATTCTCGTGCTGCGATCCGGTTGCGATGCGCAAGATGGCGCCGCGATGCGACACTCAGGTTGTGATGCGATAAGTTGGCGCCCTTGATGCGACGATGTGAAGATGATGCGTGCACGCCGAAGGCCGTGCGGCGAACTCTGTACATTTGGAGCCGCGACAGGCCCTGTGACACGCTTCTCTGGTGATGCGACGGCGACCCTTGCGGTGGCGACACGCTTCTCCGGTGATGCGACACTCAGCGTCTGTTGATGAAGACACGCTTCTCTGGTGATGCGGCGGCAGTCTCTGCGGCGGCGACACGCTTCTCCAGCGATGCGACGGCAACAGCTACGATGGCGACACGCTTCTTCTCATTGCGTCACGCTTCCAGCTCCGAGCGACACGCAGGTCTCAGCAGACAGAATCCCCAGCAAGGGAATTCAGGAGGGAGCTGGGAGCTGGTGGTGAAGTCTTTTGGCCCTGAGACTTCAGCAGGAGGCAAGCACAAATTCAAGCCCTTGGAGTAATATTCTGCAAGATGATGAAAGTTCTTTAAAAGTTCCTTCTCCTTTCCTTGGCAATGAAGAAACCACTGCAGGCCAACCCAGCAAACAGCACACTTGGCAGAGGGGCAGTCCAACTCCTGCAGCTTCCTTGGTTCTTCTCCTTGGCAAAAGGGTTGTCTTGTTGTTCCAGAAGTGATCTAAAGTTCTTGGGTCTGGGTCCCAATATTTATACTACTTTTCTCTTTGTTCTCTGAAGGCAGAGAGGCATTGCCTAGTCAAAACCAGTTCTGGTCAGTCTTGGAGCACTTTGTTGACAAGACTCCTTCTTTCCTTTCACAGTGTAGGCCAGGGACATCAGACACACCACAGGAGGTGGAGCCAGCATTGTGGAGGGAAGGCACAGCCCTATTCAGGTCCCAGGTGCAACTCCTCCCTCCTATCTGCATGCAGATCTCTCTATTCAGCCCTGTGCTGACTCACCCTGTCTCCTGGCAGCCCCCAGCCCCTGTCACTCAAACTCCAGACAAGGAATACACAACCTAGCAGAGGCAGGCTTGGATAGTTAGGCAAGAAAATACCCACTTTCTAAAAGTGGTATTTTCAAACACAGAATGTTAAAACCAACTTCACTAAAAGATGTATTTTATCATTCTGAGTTCAGGCACACTAAACTCGAATTTCTACCTGGTTCCCTGAGTCAGTTAGGATTATAAGATGTAATAATCTAACTGCAAATTCTGGCCTATGGGGAACAGGTAGCCTTGCAATAGTGAAAAACGAAAATGGCTGTAATTCACTATTAGGACATGCCACACACATCAGGGCAGGTCCTACCTTTTACTTACAATGCACCCTGCCCTAGGGCCTACCTTAGGGGTGAGTAATATGCTGAAAAGGGAAGGTTTAGGGACTGGTAAGTGGGTGCACTTACCAAGTCGACATGGCAGTCAGACTGCACACAGGCTCTGCAATGGCAGGCCTGAGACACACTTTACAAGCTGCTTCTGTGGGTGGCACAACCAGTGCTGCAAGCCCACCAGCAGCATTTGATTTACAAGCCCTGGGCACACCTGTGCACTATACTAGGGTCTGACAAGTAAATCAAATGATCAATCATGGAGTCACTAATCAATACATCAATTTAACATAGGGAGCACTTGCACTGTGGCACTGAATAGCAGTGGCACAATGCCCAAAGCATCTAAAACCAGCAAACAGATCAAAAACAGAGGAGGCAATCAGAAAAAATGGAAGGGAGACTCACGCCAATGATACCAGGTCTAACACGTGTCCCCTCCAGCTGAAATGTGGGGAGAACTACCCTTCCCCTAGGGAGTACTCTTCACTAAGGCGGAAAAATCTGGACAGACCATCGGCATTGGCGTGTTCTGTACCAGGGCGGTGTTCCAACGTGAAGTCCATACCCTGTAGGGAAATGGACCACCTCAACAACTTTGGGTTCTCACCCCTCATCAGCATCAGCCATCTGAGGGGCCTGTGGTCGGTCTGAACCAGGAAGTGAGTCCCAAACAAGTATGGTCTCAACCTCTTCAGTGCCCAGACCACAGCAAATGCCTCACGCTCAATTGCACTCCACTTCTGCTCCCGTGGAAGTAACCTCCTACTGATGAAGGCTACAGCTTGGTCTAGGCCTTCCTCATTAATCTGTGATAGAACAGCCCCCACACCATGCTCTGAAGCGTCTGTTTGAACAATGAATTCTTTCGAGAAGTTTGGCGCCTGAAGCACGGGTGCTGTGCACATGGCAGTCTTCAGGGCGTCAATAGCCTTCTGACAGGTGTCAGTCCAGTTCACTTTCTTGGGCTGCTTCCTGGAAGTCAGCTCAGTCAAGGGTGCAACAATGTTGCCATACCCCTTGACAAACCTCCTGTAGTACCCCGTGAGTCCTAAAAAGGCTCTCACCTGTGTCTGAGTCTTTGGGGGTTCCCATGCCAGGATGGTATCAATCTTGGGTTGTAGGGGTGCCACCTGGCCGCTTCCTACCTGGTGCCCCAAGTACACCACAGAACCCTGCCCAATCTGGCACTTACTCGCCTTGATTGTGAGGCCTGCCTTCCGCAGCGCCATCAACACTTCCCAGAGGTGGCGCAGATGTTCTTCCCAAGTGGAACTAAACACCGCAATGTCATCCAGGTAGGCAGCACTGAAATCTTCCAGTCCGTCCAACACCTGGTTGACCAACCTCTGAAAGGTGGCAGGGGCATTCTTCATCCCAAAGGGCATAACCCGGAATTGGTAGTGCCCATCTGGTGTGGAGAATGCTGACCTCTCCTTGGCCCCATCAGTTAAGGTAATCTGCCAGTACCCAGACATCAAATCAAACGTGCTGAGGTAACGGGCAGCTCCCAACCGATCAATGAGCTCATCAGCTCTGGGGATGGGGTGCGCGTCAGTCCTGGTGACTGAATTGAGTCCTCGGTAGTCCACACAGAACCGGAGTTCGGGTGTGGCACCAGGCGCGGCAGCCTTTGGGACCAAAACCACTGGGCTGGCCCAAGGACTGTTAGGGGACTCAATCACCCCTAAGGCAAACATCTTGGAGACCTCCTCCTTAATGTAAGCTCTGACCCTGTCAGTCACTCTGTAAGCCTTGTGCTTCACAGGAGGACTGTCTCCAGTGTCCACATCATGGACGCACCACTCAGATCAGATCAGAAAAGCTTTATTCGATTGTTTGAACAAAACAGTCATAAAAGCACAAAAAAACATTACAGTTATACAATAAAAAATTCAGTGAAATATTAAACTAGGAAAGCTTTCAATGAAAGTTAATCAAATTGTGGACAATTGATTTCTGACAAAAAGGACTTTTTCAGATAGTTAGAAACACTAAAAATAGTATATACATTATCTAAATACTGTAGAGCTAAAAAGGCAGGTCGACATTGACGTAAACCATATTGTTTAAGAATTGGTATTAAAAACAGAGTCCGTAGTGCAGAATAATATTTACAGAAAAGAACAACATGAATAGTAGTCTGTAGTGAAACATTATCACAAGGACAAGGCAAGAGACATTGAGACCAATCATGCGTCGTGGGAAAAGTCACAAGGCGATGAAAGGTTCCCATCCTAAAGCGTGTCAATAAAAACCTTTCATAAGCACTAGATACAACGATTAAGCACGGTTGAATATTAAGAGAACTTAAAACCATCTGGTTATGCAAGACTGTAGGTTTCAGTATCTCTGTGGACAATCTCACAGAATCTAACAAGGACAAACCCTTGTGTCTTAGTTCCTTCCTTGATATAGTACTAAGGGAGCTGGGGTTAATAAAATATTCTGGGTGACCAAGATCATTAAAAAGTTAAAAACATATTTAAGTCACGGTATCCTCAATGCTCCTTCCAATTTCACAATATGTAATAAGAATTCACGGTTCAATTTGGCTTCATCTTTAAGCCACAGTCTATGCCACAACAATACAGGTTCAAGCTTAATTGAGTCAGAAATATATGACAGACCCAATTCGGCATGACAAACATACGTAGAGGAACCGGCTGGTACTGATAAAATATATTTTAAAAATGAATTTTCCACCCTTTGAATAGGTGCTAATTCTGCAAAGCCCCAAACTCCACTCTCATAAGTTGCCACAGACACACACTTGGCTTTATAGATTTTTAAAAGCTCAACAGGTGGTCTTTTGCCTAGTTTCCTTGCAAAGGCAGTTAGTGCAGAAGTTGTACGTACAAATGCCAATATTCTAGCAGAAACTGCATGTGACCACATGTCATTATTGGCGAAAAGAATACCTAGGTATGGAAATTTAGTTGTAATCCCGATTTTCTGACCCTCTAAAAACATGTCCTTTCGTTTCACGATACCCTTGCCACAATACATTATAAACGTCTTCGAAATATTGGCTCTTAAGCCTAAATTATTCATAAAATGAGAAAAGCTATTCAGCACACGCTGAAGGCCAACTTGAGTACGGGACATCAGGACCGCGTCGTCCGCGTATAACAGTGCTGGAATTGGGCGACCGGCTACTGTAGGGAAATCCTGATTATCCTTTAGAAGAGCCTCCCCTAACCCATTTATATACAGATTTAAAAGGAACGGAGCCAGAACACACCCCTGTCTGACTCCGCTCCTAATCGGGAAGGCTTCTGAGCGCTCGCCATTCATACCATATCGCACCGTGGCCTTGGCATCACAATAAAAACGTTTAAGAAAATGTATAATGTTTGGTTCTACACTCATTTTTTCTAAAACTGACCACAATTTAACGTGGACCCCACAGTCAAAAGCGGCTGTGAGGTCCACGAAAGCTAAAAACAAGTTCCCCTTCCTAGCTCTAGTATATTTCCCTACCAAAAGTAAAAGATTCAACCCCTGCTCTATGGTCCCCAGGCCGGGCCGGAAACCATATTGTAAGTCAGAAAGAATAGAATTCTCCTCGGCCCAGACCTGGAGGCGCTCAAGTAAAACCCTGCCTGCCACTTTTGTTATAGCGTCCAACAAAGAAATTGGACGATAGCACCCTGGATCGTGCCTATCCCCCTTTTTAAAAATTGGCACAATAATGGAGACTACCCAAGTAGATAAAAATTAGTGCAACAGCTGGCGTTAAGCACCTGGGCCAAAAGGGGGCCCCACAGAAGAACATTCGATTTAAATATGTCTATCTGGACCCCGTCTGGGCCAGGGGCCTTACCACCTTTACTTGCATGGAGTGCCCGCTCCACCTCCTCAATGGAAAACCTAAGTTCCCTATGCTGCATGGAGCGGTTTTCCCCCTGGGACCCGCAAACACACTTATCCGTCGCGAGGGGATTCCCGCTACCTTTGTAAACCTGGGAAAAATGGTTTATCCATTGTTCCTCTGGAATCGCTATCTCTACAGACGGGCCACCCGCACTAACCAAAAAAGGGGCCCTAATAGCCTTCCAGAATGCCGCACTATCTTTTGTAATTGAAGCCAAATAAAGGGCGTCCCACGCTTCCTTCTTCAATATACTCTTTCTGTCCCTTACTGCTCGTTTTGTACACACCTCTAGCCGTCCTAATGTCAATCACAATTCTAGGGGTCTTCTGGAGCTCCTTCTTTAGTTGGGAGAGTGCTTGAGTGCAATTGGCATCGAACCATCCCCGTTGCACTCCACTATTCTTTTTATGCCTAATGAGTAAATTACTTATTACCCTAGATATAGCTGAAAACGAGGCTAGAATCGGTTCGGGGGTGGCTACTTCACTCAAACAAGAGTCTATGTCGAGTTTACATCGCTTTACCACAGTGCTTACCAATTTTGCCTGGTCTACCAAAGCCCAACGAATAGAATAGCCATTAATACTACCTAATGCTAGATTTACTAGCAACTGATCGTTAATATTTTCGGGGCTTGTTGTTTTACTTAAAGGTAATAAGATGGTCAGGCAGAGAGGAAAATGATCGCTCAGTGAATTATCCAAAACATAAAAAGAAAGAATACTATCAGCGTGGGTGCTTGATATGAGAACATAATCAATTACAGAGCTAAATCCCTCCCACTAAAATTACGAATCAAGGAAACCGGGAGCGGGCATAACTCATTAACAAAACCCAAATCGTGAGTAAAAATAAGCTCGTTATATCGCTCCCCCAGGGCATTATGACCAAAGTGTGATGTACAAGCATCATCATCTCCCGTAACTCCACACAAATTAACCCCGCAATTCTTACATAACGTACAATTAAAATCCCCCGCAAATATCAACATAATATCGTTTGTCTTGCCCCTACTTACAAATTTAAAGATTGCGAGATATTGTTTAAAACAATACCAATCTGGCCAGACGGGATATTATTATAGAAGTTAACCAGAGCTATTGAATGAGTGGCGTCACAATCCATTTTGATCAGATGATAGTAATCGTCACTAACAAGCATCTTAATACTCTTTAAATTAATGGTGCTTGATATATAGGTACATAGGCCACCCTTTGCCCTTCCACTGTGAGCGCCAACTGCTGGTGTATGATAAGTCCTATAGCCATTCAAGTGTATCGCATCCTTGACCCATGTCTCCTGGAGTAACAGAATCTCGAATTGTGTGATAAAATCCCACCAACATTGATTATCCAATTTAGAACTAATCCCTGCAATGTTCCATGACACAATGTTACAACACAAAGATTTTCCGTCATAGATACGATGTTTAGGGTAAATGGGCATACCACCAATTTCTTTACATAGCTGTCCAGATGGCAAAGTGACATCATAATTACATACAGGAACTGTCAAGGAGTCTGTAATACAGGGCATAAGACATTTTTCCCTCACTACATTACTCAATGTTAAGTCCTGGCCAGGAACTATACTTGAAATAGGGGTAATTAAAGAAACCTCGCACCCTACCGGATTTGCCGCGGGTAGATCAAAAAGACCTTTAGACTTATCTATACTGTCACCATCCCCCTTAGACATATCAAATACAAAACACCTCATTGAGGGTCCAAAATCAATCCCCTGCTAGGACTGGGTGGAGTGAATGATTTCCCAGACTTCAGTCAGTCGAGGTCCTCCAGGGAGCTCAAAACTTCAAATCGGTTATGTATTGGAATGGAGTAACCAAACTGCCTTGAACCTCCATAGTTGTTACCTACAGACTTAGGCTCAAGTCGGTATAGGGGATTACACGGCCGATAAAAATAACCCAAGGGTAAAATGCTAATATCATTGGGATCCACATAACCATTGTTACCCCTTTCCAAAATTGTATGGACTAGATGGGGTGACCTAAAAGTTAAAACGATACAGTCTCCATAAAGTGATTTAGGGGTGTGACCCACCCATCTAACCCTACGGACCATTTTAAATTCCGCAAAAAGGGGCCTATTCAGGCCAGTCCTTTTAATCAAAAAATGCAGGGACTTATTTTTCAGCGCAGACCAGTGCTCTGAATCAATATGGGGACAAGGAGGAACATTCGCCAGGACCACCGTATATGGAGTGGCCTCCGGCGGAAAATTTAAATTTGGTGATGGGCAATGGGAAGCATCCCATTTATCTCTGCGGGTATCGCCTATCCCTATCATTTTATTGTCACCATTCATCCCTGGTATTTTGTGCACAATCTAAGTTCTTTCCAGAGGTTTAGGGGCCGAAACACAAGGGTCTACTCGAGGCAAGCAATTGCTCTGGTGCCCTGGGTCTTTATTTGGATTGACATTACCATTGCTAGAGCTACCACATACAAATTTAGAAGTAGAAGGGACTTGTGGGGGTTCATGGACAGAACTTACAATCTTACTAGTTGAAGGGCCGCCATTAAGTATAACACCATTTGTGTGAACGGTTAAGTTTTTACTCTTCAACAATTCCTCCACTTTAGTCAATCTAACTTCTATTTTGGACACCGTCAGCAGGATTGGTTCCAGGAGTGATGTCATCATCAACTCGAGCCTTCCCCAAAAATTCCCTTCAGAAGTACTATTAGTGAGGATGGTTGCCTCATTCTGATTTAGAGATGTTAAAGATCCCCCAGAGGGCTCCTCCGAGTCATTAACAGCTTTCCCCTTTCTTTTATTCAAGGTCGATGCCCGCTTACTCTGTTTGGAGAGATTTTTACGTTTCGTAATAACTAATTGCAGTTCAACAGGGGGCTCTAGTCTTTGAATCGCCCTTTGTCCTCTCGTAGTGACTTTAGTTCCAACAGGAGCAACTACAGGGCCAGGGGTCATTGACGGGATTATAACCGTTTCCTGTTCATTTATGACTTGAATTGGAGTGCCAGTCAAACTTGGGGACTGTTCTTTATTGTTACTTACTGAAACAGATCTGCCTAATACAGGCGTTAATGAAAGTCTACCCATAGCGGTAGCAGGGTCCAATGACAACCTACGTTCCGTCAGCTGGATTTCATGTATGAGGGCTGATTCGGCCCTCATAAGAAAAGCATCCAGGGTCCCTACAACACCTCGTTTATTATGCGTACCCATTTTCCAAGAGTGACTAACGCCTAAGGCAAATATACATTGATAAATAAAAAATACAATATAAAAACAACAGCACCCGAATACCCAGAATTAGAGTCTTAGAGGGAGGGCCCAGCCCTGCCTCCTTCTGCCTCTGACGGGCTCAGACGGGCCCGCCCTTGGCCAGGGCTTCGACAGCGCGCGTCCCGCGCTGTGGGACCCCGCAGCCTCTTTTAACGCCGCCATGCGGCGTGAAGAATGCACGCTGGCGCCTCCTTGTGCTAAGGATACAGGGAGATGTAGTCTAAGGTGGCTTGTGCAATTTTAGGAACCTGTGCAAATAAGCAAAAAATGATACCAGCAGGAATAGCAGCAAAGTCACGAGTAACAGGGGCTCCCGCCCCGCAGGACCCCGCAACCCCTTTTAACGCCGCCATGCGGCGTGAAGAATGCACGCAGGCGCCTCCTGGCGCTAAGGATACAGGGAGATGTAGTCTAAGGTGGCTTGTGCAATTTTAGGAACCTGTGCAAATAAGCAAAAAATGATACCAGCAGGAATAGCAGCAAAGTCACGAGTAACAGGGGCTCCCGCCCGCGGGAGCCCGCAGCCTCTTTTAACGCCGCCATGTGGCATGAAGAATGCACGCTGGCGCCTCCTTGTGCTAAGGATACAGGGAGATGTAGTCTAAGGTGGCTTGTGCAATTTTAGGAACCTGTGCAAATAAGCAAAAAATGATACCAGCAGGAATAGCAGCAAAGTCACGAGTAACAGGGGCTCCCGCCCCGCAGGACCCCTCAACCCCTTTTAACGCCGCCATGCAGCGTGAAGAATGCACGCAGGCGCCTCCTGGCGCTAAGGATACAGGGAGATGTAGTCTAAGGTGGCTTGTGCAATTTTAGGAACCTGTGCAAATAAGCAAAAAATGATACCAGCAGGAATAGCAGCAAAGTCACGAGTAACAGGGGCTCCCGCCCCGCGGGACCCCGCAGCCTCTTTTAACGCCGCCACGCGGCGTGAAGAATGCACGCTGGCGCCTCCTGGCGCTAAGGATACAGGGAGATGTAGTCTAAGGTGGCTTGTGCAATTTTAGGAACCTGTGCAAATAAGCAAAAAATGATACCAGCAGGAATAGCAGCAAAGTCACGAGTAACAGGGGCTCCCGCCCCGCGGGACCCCGCAGCCTCTTTTAACGCCACCACGCGGCGTGAAGAATGCACGCTGGCGCCTCCTGGGGCTAAGGATACAGTGAGATGTAGTCTAAGGTGGCTTGTGCAATTTTAGGAACCTGTGCAAATAAGCAAAAAATGATACCAGAAGGAATAGCAGCAAAGTCACGAGTAACGGGGGCTCCAGCCCCGCGGGACCCCGCAGCCTCTTTTAACGCCACCACGCGGCGTGAAGAATGCACGCTGGCGCCTCCTGGCGCTAAGGATACAGGGAGATGTAGTCTAAGGTGGCTTGTGCAATTTTAGGAACCTGTGCAAATAAGCAAAAAATGATACCAGCAGGAATAGCAGCAAAGTCACGAGTAACAGGGGCTCCCGCCCCGCGGGACCCCGCAGCCTCTTTTAACGCCACCACGCGGCATGAAGAATGCACGCTGGCGCCTCCTGCGCTAAGGATACAGGGAGATGTAGTCTAAGGTGGCTTGTGCAATTTTAGGAACCTGTGCAAATAAGCAAAAAATGATACCAGCAGGAATAGCAGCAAAGTCACGAGTAACAGGGGCTCCTGTGACACTAGGAACCAGGAGAACAAATCAGGGAATTGCCCAAGCAGTTGGCGACAATCTTGCTGCTGTTCAGGGGTCAGTGTGGCAGAGAGGCCAACACCATCCACTGACCCATCTTGCTCCGCTGCAGACAGGAGGTCAGGAAGAGGCTCAGTCTCCTCCTCCATTCCATCATCTGTCGCTAGGAGCATGCCCACCTCGGACCTTTCTAAGTGGGGCTTCAGGCGGTTAACATGCAGGACCCGCAAAGGATTCCTGGGAGACCGCAAGTTCACCAGATAGGTGACATCACTCTTGCGCTCCACCACCTCAAATGGACCGGTCCACCTGTTCTGGAGCGCACAGGGCTCCACAGGGGCCATGACCCAAACTTTCTGTCCAGGCTGAAGCTCAATCAGAGTGGCATTCTGATCGTACCACCGCTTCATCTCTTCCTGGCTGGCTTCCAGGTTTGCCTGAGCGAGTTCTCTGAAACGCCGAGTCTGGTTCCTGAAGGCCAGCATGTAGCTATATACATCCTGGGGAGGTTTCCTGGGAGATTGCTCCCAGCCTTCCTTGACCAGACTCAAAGGTCATCTTACCGGGTGACCATACAGCAGCTCAAAGGGGCTGAACCCTAAGGACTTCTGAGGCACCTCACGGTAAGCAAACAACAGGCATGGCAAGAGGACGTCCCACTTTCGCCTCATAGGTTCCTCAAGACCCATAATCATGCCCTTAAGGGTCCGGTTGAATCTCTCAACCAGCCCATTACCTTGGGGGTGGTAAGGAGTGGTGAACTTATAGGTAACACCACACTCCTTCCACAGGGACTTCATATAATTAGATATGAAGTTGGTACCACGGTCGGACACCACCTCTCGGGGGAACCCCACACGGGAAAAACCCCCATCAGTGCACGTCCCACCACGGGGGCCGTCACTGTCCTGAGAGGGATGGGTACCGGGTAGCATGGTCCACCAAGACCAGGATAAACCTGTTGTCCATGGCTGTCTTGGGGTCCAGTGGCCCCACAATGTCAATGCCCACCCGTTCAAAGGGGGTACTGACTACAGGGAAAGGTTGGAGAGGAGCCTTGTGCTTCCTTCCACTTTTCCCACTTGCCTGGCAAGTTTGGCAGGTCCTACAATGAGTATCTGAACTCTTGCGCATCTGGGGCCAATGAAAATGGGAAACAAGCCTTTCAAAGGTCTTGTTCTGCCCCAGATGTCCAGCTAAAGGAACGTCATGAGCCAAACCCAGTAGGAAGGCTCTGAAGCGCTGGGGTACCACCAGCACACAGGCTGACCCAGGCTCAGCAACCTTAGGCTCGCTATACAGGAGGTCGTTCTCCCAGTAGATCCAATGTGATCCAGACTGATCACCTGCTGCCTGGTTTGTGGCCTGTTGCCTCAAACCCTCAAGAGAAGGGCACTTCCTTTGCTCCTCACAAAATTCCTCCCTGGAGGGACCTCCTTCTTGCTGCCAATGGGTCAGCTCAGGCAGGTCTCCCAGTTCAGCAACTTGTTCCCCCGTAGATTCCAGGGCATCCCCCTCAAGGTCTGCCTCCTCCTGGATCGTGGGAACTATGGGGGCTGGTTTCCCGCGCCCCCTACCTCTTCTCTTTAAGGCAGGGGTCTGGGCCATATTTTCAGGCTCCAGAACCTCTTGATCACCCTTACTGGCTGCCATGGACCGAGTGGTTACACACGCCCACTCAGGCAGACCCAACATCTCTAAATGAGACCTTCTCTCCACCTTAGCCCAAGGGAGTCCTCTAAATCATTGCCCAACAGACAATCAACAGGCATGGCTGGCCTCACAGCAACTTGGAGAGTACCTGAGACCCCCACTCAAAGGGAACTTGAGCCACCTCACACTGGCTCTGTGAGTTGTCTGCAGCAACAACAGGGAAGAATGCATGGGGGGCAACATGCTCTTTGGACACCAACCGACAACTGACAGCTGTCACACTTGCACCGGTGTCTCTTAGAGCTTCCACCCTATGGCCATTGATGGTCCCCCACTGCCTGTACTTTTTAGTGTTATCAGGCAGCTGAGTTTTAGGGACCATCTCAAAGTCTCCTAGTGAGACAAGGGACATCTCTGCGGGATCCCACCCACCTTGGGCACCCATCTCCTCCCCCAGGGCTACACTGGCAATCTGACGGGGTGGTGCATGGGGTGGCGCTTGGGATCTCTCATGGGACATTGAGGATCATACCAACGGTGGCCCAATTGACCACACGTAAAACATTTACAGGGGCCCCTCTGAACAGGTTTACCTGTCGGGGCCTCTTGCTTCTTCTCAGGGGAGGCTGGGAACCCTTCCCTTGGTTCCCTTGGGAATTACTTTGGGGCCCTTTTTGGAACTCCCTCTGTTTACCCTTGTCCCCCCCACTCTTCTGCTGGGGATCCTGCCCACCTTTGGCGGAGTCTCCCACATGACCCTTGTGGACCCGGGTGCTTACCCAGCGGGTCCGCCTCCTCAGCAAGTTTCCTAGGGTTAGTTAACTTGCTATCAATAAGGTGCTGGCGTAGCTCTGGAAAACAGTTAGCAGACAAGTGCTCCCATGCAAACAAATCATAGAGAGCTTCAAAAGTATCTACTTTGCTACCCTTCACCCAACCATCCATAGCTCTGCAAAAGAAAGACTGATACTCCACCCAGGTAGTTGCCTCCAGTTTCTTACAATTTCTGAACCTCTGTCTATAGAGTTCTGGGGTCAAACTATACCTTGTCATCAGGGCTTCCTTCATATGGGCATAAGACATCCTATTCTCACTGGGTAGGTTTAACAAGGTATCCCTCCCATCACTCACAAAGCGGCCCAACAACCCTGCTCCCCAATCCTTCTCAGGGACCCGGTGGGCCAACATTGCTATCTCATAGGCTGCAAACCACTGCCCAATATCTTCCTGTCTGTGAAACTCTTTGATGACATCTTTGGGAATATAAACTTTACCTTCTGCAGGCACAGATGGTGTGCTGCCACCATAGGGGTTCATTCCTAAGCCCTGCGCTTTCAGCTCCAACTCCCTCAACATTCTCTCATGTTCCAACCTCATTTTCTCTCTTTCCAAGGTCACCCTGCTATTTTCTAGGTCCCTTTGACCCTCCATTTTGAGCCTTGCCATCTCCAGCTTGTGCACCCTATTTCTCTCCCTGTCCTCCAACTCTCTTGGGGACAGGCCTTTGGAAGAGACACTACTGCCAGGCGGGGACGGTGCCCCTGCCCTGACTGGAACAAAGCAACCATCCATGTGCCACTCTGCATCGCCAACTGGCTCCACCACCAGTCCAGGGGCATTTCTTGCTTCTACCCAGGCCCTCAGCGCCTTTTGGTACTCCTCCTTCTTGGAGATACCTTGGGTAGCAACTTTCAATTTTTTGCAAAGGTGCTTGAGCTGTTTCAAATTGTAGGTTTCCACCCTCTCTTCCTCAAGCTCCAGATCCATAGAGGCAACAGATGCTGGTCTGCTCATGGCAGTAAGACTTGGCAGTTCTCAGGAAAAAAAAATAACATTCCAAGGAAAAAATTCTACCAAAAGGTATGTGGTTGCGTTTGGTCTGCACTCACTAGTAGTGTACACCAATCACTGTATATGAGTCACAAATGCAAAGTTCAAATCCTCACCGCTGACCACCAATGTTAGAACTGGGGGTCTCTAGTTGGCAATGGTATACACCTTTGTCCAAATAGGGACCCTTGCTTCTAAGTCAGGGAAAGGGATTGCACACCTGGATAACCCCTGCTCACCCCCTTGGTAGCTTGGCACGAGCAGGCAGGCTTATCTCAGAGGCAGTGTGTTAAGCATTTGTGAACACATACAGTAATACAGTGAAAACACTACAGATGGACACCACACAGGTTTTATAAAAATAAGTATGCTTTATATAGACTTATCACAAGACCACAAACGACAACAATCCACAATACTGTACTCAAAATACTCTTAAAAGATGGTGAAGTTACTTAGTTCAAGTTGATGATAAATGCGACACAGTTCTCACAAACAGTACCTGGATGCGTAACGCAAAATAAACAAAAGGCTCGCAGGGAAGGAGATGCGTCGGTTTCCGTACTTCGGGGGATGCGATGCGTCGCGCCTCAATGCTTGCGCAGAGTAGGGGATGCGTACGTTCCTTACCGGAGGGGAGTAGATGCGTTGATTCTCGTGCTGCGTTCCGGTTGCGATGCGCAAGATGGCGCCGCGATGCGACACTCAGGTTGTGATGCGATAAGATGGCGCCCTTGATGCGACGATGTGAAGACGATGCGTGCACGCCGAAGGCCGTGCGGCGAACTCTGTACCTTTGGAGCCGCGACAGGCCCTGCGACACGCTTCTCCGGTGATGCAACGGCGACACTTGCGGTGGCGACACGCTTCTCCGGTGATGCGACACTCAGCGGCTGTTGATGAAGACACGCTTCTCTGGTGATGTGGCGGCAGCCTCTGCGGCGGCGACACGCTTCTCCGGCGATGCTACGGCAACAGCTACGATGGCGACACGCTTCTTCTCGTTGCGTCGCGCTTCCAGCTCCCAGCGACACGCAGGTCTCAGCAGACAGAATCCCCAGCAAGGGAATTCAGGAGGGAGCTGGTGGTGAAGTCTTTTGGCCCTGAGACTTCAGCAGGAGGCAAGCACAAATTCAAGCCCTTGGAGTAATATTCTGAAAGATGATGAAAGTTCTTTAAACGTTCCTTCTCCTTTCCTTGGCAATGAAGAAACCACTGCAGGCCAACCCAGCAAACAGCACACTTGGCAGAGGGGCAGTCCAACTCCTGCAGCTTCCTTGGTTCTTCTCCTTGGCAAAAGGGTCGTCTTGTTGTTCCAGAAGTGATCTAAAGTTCTTGGGTCTGGGTCCCAATATTTATACTACTTTTCTCTTTGTTCTCTGAAGGCAGAGAGGCCTTTGCCTAGTCAAAACCAGTTCTGGTCTGTCTTGGAGCACTTTGTTGACAAGACTCCTTCTTTCCTTTCACAGTGTAGGCCAGGGACATCAGACACACCACAGGAGGTGGAGCCAGCATTGTGGAGGGAAGGCACAGCCCTATTCAGGTCCCAGGTGCAACTCCTCCCTCCTATCTGCATGCAGATCTCTGTTTTCAGCCCTGTGCTGACTCACCCTGTCTCCTGGCAGCCCCCAGCCCCTGTCACTCAAACTCCAGACAAGGAATACACAACCTAGCAGAGGCAGGCTTGGATAGTTAGGCAAGAAAATACCCACTTTCTAAAAGTGGTATTTTCAAACACAGAATGTTAAAACCAACTTCACTAAAAGATGTATTTTATCATTCTGAGTTCAGGCATACTAAACTCGAATTTCTACCTGGTTCCCTGAGTCAGTTAGGATTATAAAATGTAATAATCTACCTGCCCATTCTGGCCTATGGGGAACAGGTAGCCTTGCAATAGTGAAAAACGAAAATGGCTGTAATTCACTATTAGGACATGCCACACACATCAGGGCAGGTCCTACCTTTTACTTACAATGCACCCTGCCCTAGGGCCTACCTTAGGGGTGACTAATATGCAGAAAAGGGAAGGTTTAGGGACTGGTAAGTGGGTGCACTTACCAAGTCGACATGGCAGTCAGACTGCACACAGGCTCTGCAATGGCAGGCCTGAGACACACTTTACAAGCTGCTTCTGTGGGTGGCACAACCAGTGCTGCAAGCCCAACAGCAGCATTTGATTTACAAGCCCTGGGCACACCTGGTGCACTATACTAGGGTCTGACAAGTAAATCAAATGATCCAATCATGGAGTCACTAATCAATACATCAATTTAACATAGGGAGCACTTGCACTGTGGCACTGAATAGCAGTGGCACAGTGCCCAAAGCATCTAAAACCAGCAAACAGATCAAAAACAGAGGAGGCAATCAGAAAAAAATGGAAGGGAGACTCACGCCAATGATACCAGGTCTAACATTCATCATCTCCATCCTCTGAATCCACTCTACAAACTTGAGCTATGCTTTGTGAATTAGTGGTTGTTGTCACACCTTCATCATCTGACGCTTTCACTCTTCTCATGTGAGCCATATGGAGCTACTGTGGGATTCCAGCACACTTTACAGCAGTGTGAGTCAGAAGTACGACTTGCTGTAACCCCATTCATATGTGCTTGAGGAAGCTCTTTCAAACATGCTTCTTGATCAGCATCCAGTTGCCTGGTCAAAGTGGATGATCAAAGTGAAAATTTACCATGATTTTATGCCATGTTTGGGTCACAAAAGTGATGCAAATGGGCGCAAAACCATTTTTTGTCCAATTTACACTCCAACAGTAAACTTGTTTAGCACTGGAAATAACATAAAAGTAATGCAAAGCAGTACATAGTGCTGCTTTGCATTACTTAGCGCCAAAAGGGCGAAGCATTGGGTGGAGCATGGTCGTTCCCATGCACCACCCAAGGTTTGTGACGCTAAACCCAATTTATGAAATAAAATAGACAGGGTTTAGCGTCAGAAAATTGTGCCCTTTTGAAGTAGGCGCCAGGAAGGAGAAATGCTTTAATTTCTCCTTCCTTTTCTGACTGTTTACGTGTGCTGTACTGTACAGAACACATACAAAGAGGGAAAATGATTTAAATCAGTCTATGCATAGTATTTTGTACTACAAGGGTAGACTTCCAGTACAAAACCTATGCTAGACTCACAGAGACACTGTTCCACCATGGCGCAAAGGTGTCTCCGTGATGCACAGCAGCTGATTTCAGTGCAGGCGCTTGGAAAAGGAGAGGAGAGTGCCATAGATCAGTTAATTTGGAGCTCTCCTCCTCTCTCCTTTTCACGCATCGCAGCGCAGCATTTGCAGCTGCAGCACTGCACTGTGTGAAAAAGTTGTAAACCTGCCCCTGAGTTTCTTTTTGTTGATGCTGTTGCTAAATTCACCTGATGAGAAACAGATTTTACCACATCAGCCAGACATTTGCAGTAATCTAATACGATATCATCAGTTATTGTTAAATTTTTTGCTGAAAGGATATACACCACTCTCATAGCTCTTCCCATTAAAACTTCATGAGGTGTGAGAGCAGTCTTTATGTCTGGAGTACTTCTAGCACTCATAAGAACTAGAGGAAGAACGTCTGGCCACTTAAGATTTTTAGAGGCACACACTTTAGCCAGCTTATTTTTAATAGTACCATTTTTAATGATTGTGACTGATAACTACAGTGGAACGTTTGTTTGATTTGAAGAGCAGTATATAATAATGTTAGGATCTTATTTTTAAAATGAGCTCCTCACTCTGTCTCAATAGAGGATGGTAAGTCAAATCTTTTTATTAACTCTCTCAGCAAGGGTTTGGCAACTGTCATTCTGTAATTTCTCCTGGTTGAGTAGGCTTCCACCCATTTAGAGAACAAGGGGACAATCATGAGAACATAATTAAGCCCATTGCAAAAAGGCATTTCAATAAAATCTGCTTGAAGTTTAGTAAATGGGCCATCTGATTTGTCTATATGACTCATGGCAACTAATGTCTCCTTTCCCTGATTACATCTCTAGCTAGTAACAACCATCTAACATAAATCTTCTGCTATACTTCTGAAGTTTGTATTGTGCCAGTACTTTTGAAAATCCTGGTCAATTCATCCCTCCCTACATGTGCAGGCCCATGTAAATAATGGGCCATTGATTATAACATGGAGTCTAGGAGTGTATATTGATGTTTAAGATTAACCAACAAATCGTGCACGTTTCTGTTACAATCAGCCAACTCCCATTTCTTTCTTTCATCGTCTGGTACGTCCTCCTGGAGATCCCTCAATTCACCTACTGTGGGCTCTATTGGATTCAAGAGAAAACAATTGACATCATTCCCATCGTAACTATGTCATCACCAGCCTTATGGGCTGTACATTTGGCCACTGCAACTCGACTCTGTGGCTGTATTGCTTCCAAAATTTCAATAATGTAGGCACCGTTCCTGATGTGAGTATCAGAGGACATCATAAAGCGCCTGTGTGACCATAGCTGCCCAAAATCGTGTACTACTCCAAATCCATACTGGCTGTCTGCATAAATTATAACACTCAATGTATCTGCTAGGCAGCAAGTCCTTGTTAGAGCAATCAACTCTCCAACTTGCGTTGAAGTTACATCAGGCAAATATGATGCTTCTATGATTTTAGAAATGGGACAGACTTCGTAAGCAGCTTTTAATACTCCTTGATGGTCTTTCAGACAAGAACCATCTACAAACAAGGTCAGAGCAGCCATTTCAAGAGGAACATCTTCAATACTGGTCTTGGCTTGGTACACAATTCTGTCACATTACCACAATCATGGTCTGGATTCTCATCATCACCATCATCATCTTTGTGTTCATTACTGTCTGAAACTAGCAAACGCATTGCAGGATTTAAAGAATTGCACCTTCTTATTGAAATCTCTTCAGCTGGCAATATGATTTGCTCATACCTTGTGAGGCAGCAGTCCCCCAAATGCTGTGTTCTGGTGCGCATCAACAAACGTTCCACCGAATGAGGGACAAACACAATGAGTGTATTACCCATAACAATCCCTTCACTTTGTTTTTTTTCAAGGCAAACAGGCGCAGCCACCTTCAGACAACCAGCAACAGCTACATCTACTGGATCTAATAACGCAAAAAAGAAAGCAACAGGTCTCATTATGCCTCTGTGTTTCTGAATTAGCATTGAAAGTGAGTGCCCACTGTTCTCATGGTTCTTTTCAGACTTTCCTCACCTCTTTCCCAATGTGATGACGAAGATAAATCACTTCTCTTTTAAAGTACTGCATCTTTGTGGGTGAAACCTTGTGACCATTGTCAGCAATATAATTCACGGAGTTGCAATTATATCTAGTTTACCGTCTTTTGTCCTTGATGCAAGCAATAGGTTATCAATGTATTGGACTATGATAGAGTTACATGATTTTTAAATAAATCGAGAGACTTTAAGTATACTCCTGTGAAATTAGGCACCAAACTAAACTTAATTTTGGATCAGAAATTCAAAGAGATATTGATTATCCTCATGCAGAGGAATGGAAAAGGATAATTAGCATAAATCAATAACTATACCATTCTGCATCCACAGGAATAAAAACAATATTATAGCAGGATTTGGTACCACCAGACAACAAGGGACTACAATTTGATAAATTTTTCGAACTTCCTGCCAAGTAACAGCAGCCTTGCACTCTGTCCATAAATCACTAGGAACTACAATCTCAAATTATGCATCCAAATCAGTCTTCAAAATTGTCACCAATCTATGAACCTCCTTATGCCACTTATCAGGTTCATCTCTTAGTTTTGGAAAAATTGTTGTAAAGGCATAGAGATTCCCCTAGTCCAAGTCACATGCACATAATTTCCTCCATGCACGTCCCTTAAAGAAAATTCTGCCATTTCTTATGGTTCTGAATTACTCACAACACAAAAAGATGATGGACGGAATGCTAAACATTGTCAAACATTCACCCCCAATAACAGATCTGGGTTAAATCCATAATTGTTTTGCTCACCATGTCACCCCAGTTTGGACCCGGCCATATGCAAATCAGTCTTAACCCTGCTCCCCATGGGAACAATCCAGTTCGACCAACCAGGCCAGGCCCTCCCTGGACAGGAAAACAAGCTTCTTGGTGCCGGTTTTGGGGTATTAACCCCCATTAGCCTGGCTAACTTGAATCCAGTGGCATAGCAAGCATGGGACCCACGTCTGGGCATACCCTTCCAACTTAGGGTGATTGTAGCAATACAAAAAGATAATGGACAGAATGCTGAACACTCACAACCATCTTCCCTGTCTCAGTATTTTTCTTCTAAGTACTAGGTTTCTTTATTCACTTTTCTTTGTATTTCCTCAAATCTACCAAATCTCTAGTGCATTCAACTAAGGCCTTATTTATGAGAAGTGTTGTATCGCTGCGACAAAGCAGCTGTGCAACACTTCACAGTGCGCCCCCCTTGCCACACCATGGATTCGCTGTATTTACAGTACCGCGCATCATGTCGCAAGGAGTCACAGATACGTCAGTATGACTGACGTATCTCTAGGTGCAAAAGTGGCGCATTGAAGGGGTGTGTCTGAAAACAGACGCAACTCCAGCAATGTGTCCTTTCACATGGGGCAAGCCTCATGTGAAATGGCCTGCGTCACCCTTACGACTCCCATGAGGCAGGCGTAAGGTTTTGACGCAATGACGTCCTAGAAGTGGCACACTGAAATCTTACAGATTTCAAAGCGCCACTTCTACGAGGCTTTGATTCAGGGGAACGCCCACCCTGCATAGATTATACCTGACGCAGGTATAATGTAGTGCAGGCGTTTATGAAGTGATGCATCTGCCTAGATGCATCACTTCATAAATATGGAGCAACATGGCGCATTATTTACGCTGCCACAGCGTTACAAAAAGTGATGCAATGGTGGCACAAATGTGATGCAGGGCTTTATAAATAAGGCCCTAAATCTTTAATGTGAGCTTGTGAAGTCGCTAGACGTAATCTCTGGCATTTTAGCTACACTACACTTTCTCCTGCTTATATCAACCTCATATTCTTCAGCTAAATTTTGAATTTATGATGTGCTTTACTTGGACATGTTGTTGCTTCTCTGTTCAAGTATCTGATTTCATCTGAATTGTTAGACCTGGCATCCATGGCGTGGGTTTCCCCTGTATTTTTGCCTTTGCATCCTGTGTTTTTGCTGTGTGTTCGACTTCATTTTTTGCTGGTCTAGATGCTTTGGGCACTTTGCCACTGCTGTTCAGTGCCAAAGTGCAAGTGCTCCCTCTGTAAATTGTTGTCATGGATTAGTGTTTCCATAATTGGCTTATTTGGTTTACTGATAAGTCCCTAGTACAGTGAACTGTGTGTGCCAAGGGCCTGTAAACCAAATGCTGCTAGTGGACTTGCAGCACAGGTTGTGCCACCCACACCAGCAGCCTTGCAAAAGGGTCTCAGGCCTGCCATTGCGGTGACTGTGTTCAGTCTAGTACTGCCGTGTCGACCTGGTAAGTGCACCCACTTGCTAGGCCCTAACCTTTCCTTTTTTTACATGTGAGTCACCCCTAAGGTAGGCCCAACGTACCCCTGTGGGCAGGGTGCAGTGTATGTGAAAGGTAGGACATGTCCTGATGTTTGCTGGCATGTCCTGACATTGAAATACTGCCAATTTCATTTTTCATATTGAAATGCTATCTGTCCCATAGGATAGAATGGGGAGTTTATAACATCTTATAAGTTTAACTGCCAATGGGAACAAGATAGGGAAATGGAGTTTAGTATGCCTGAACTCAGAATCTAAAGGTGCATCTTTTAGGAAGGATGATATTTACAATCTGGGTTTGAAAATACCACTTTTAGATAGTAGGTATTTTCTCTCTAAGCCATCTAGTGTGCCTCTGCTAGTTTTGTGTATTGACTGACTGGCTTTGGAGTGACAGGGGGCTGAGGATATGCATTCTGTTCAGACAGCCACTTGGGGGGTGAGATGTGTTCTGCCTTTCCAGGGTGAGTCAGGGCTGGGCTGAATAGACCTGGGCTGCATTCAGAGTAGGGGAGGAGATTTCTTTCACACCTGAATGGGCCTGGTCTGCCTTAGACAATGCTGTCTCCACCTCTTGCCAGGAAGCTACACCAGAGAGGACAGAACTGGTTCTGGCTGGGCCAAGACACTCTCTGCCTCCAGAGAACAAAGAATTTTGTACTATAAAAAGGGGGGCCCAAAGCCCAGACTTTTAGAGTACTTCTGGGATTCAAGAGGAACCTTTGCCAAGAAGGAGAGCTGGAGAAACTGAAGGAGAAGTACAGCCCCTTTGCTGTGTGCTGTCTGGGGTTGGCCTGCAGTGGCTGTTTCTGCCAAGGAAAGGACAAGGACTTTGCCGTGTGCCCTGCTTGAGGAAGATCTCCAAGGGCTTGAAGTAGAGCTTGCCTCCTGTTCTGAAGTTTGAGGTACACAAAGACTTCACCCCCAGTCCACCCTGAACTCCTTTGCTGGGAGTTCTGACCTGCCAACTGGTGCCTGCCAGTGCTCTGGACCTCTGGAGGTTGTTTCTGGGGCTGGGAACTGCAGAAGAGTAAAGAACTGTGAAAATCGACGCATTGCCTGGTTACGACGAATCGCAGTTGTGCGAGATAAATTTCTGCTGCATCGCCGCAGCCGAACAATTGCCGCAGCGCCTGCCGTGCGACAAGTCCTGTGCACCGATCTCCGGCGCCTGAGATCCCCGCACTGACTCAGACGCAGGCCCTGCTGTGTAAGAACCGACTCATCGAGAGGACGCGGCTGGAATCGTCGCAGCGCATCCCTGATCTTCACACATCGCATCATCCCGAATCATCATGCATCACATCGAGGCTCCAGGTCTGTTGCATCACTGGGGGGCGCAGTAAGAAACCGAGCCATCACCTCCCCATGCAGTAAGAAACCGACGCATCACCTCCTCTCTGGTAAGGAACCGACGCATCACCTCCCCGGAGCAAGGAACCGCTGCATCACCTTCCCTGTGTGTAAGGAACCAACGCATCACCTTCCCTGCGACACTTTTTGCTTGTGATTTTGACGCATCCAAGGTACTTTGTGTTGAGAGTGTCGCATCCACCATTTTGTATGAACAGAACTATTTCTACCTTTTAAAAGTCATATTTTGATTACTGTATGTGGATTTTTGTCATTTTGGTCTTGTTTGGTTTAGATAAAGATTACTTATTTTTCTAAACTGATGTGGTGTCCATTTGTAGTGTTTTCACTGTGTTACTGTATGTGTGCACAAATGCTTTACTCACTGCCTCTGAGATAAGCCTGTCTGCTTGTGGCAAGCTACCAAAGGGGTGAGCAGGGGTTATTTTGGAAGGGTATCCCCCTTACCCTGACTAGGAAGAAGGGTCCCTACTTGGACAAAGGTGCAAACCATTGCCAACTAGAGACCCCCATTTCTAACATGCATTATATGGCATTAATTTATTTAAGACAATGGTTCCCTGAACAGTTTCTGCAAATTCAATTTTTAAAAGTGGATCAGTTTTCTTTTTATCTGTTTTCTCATTAACTAGTGCAGGGAAAAGTCTAATTCCTTGTACCATATTCTACCTCTCTCCTGATTATCCTACTTGGTTTCTAACGACTGTCAGTGACCTTTAAACTGTTTCTTTATTTTCATTCTCTTTCTCTGTGTGCCACTCAGTCCCATTTATTCAATGCTTCAGATTGTTTAGGTCTAGGTAGTGGCTTCCACTTATTCATTGTTTGTCTCAGGAAATCTAACTTTCCGTTATTAATGGTACCCTATTAAGGACATTGCAAGACCTTGTCACCTTAAGGATACTCATAGCAATCTCGTATCCATGTTCACATATAGAGCCCAATGTCCGTCAACATTTCAAGGAAGCGTATGTCCTTCCATAGGAGATACGCTAGGAGCCTTTTTCAACACAAGCCCATTATTCTTACTCAAAATAATCCAAAAACTCCATAAAATGACAAAACAAACAACAACCAATCCCAAATGCTGAAGGTCGACCAATCACAGTTTAACAACAACCGTACAGAGGAACCCCAATATATGTGCAGGGTTGGAACATGGTGACAAATTATATTGAGGGTAAGACATACAAATGGATCGTGCACTTTGCAAATACACATTCCATCCCATAATACTACTGCCCTGCTTCGCTTTATTACCAACAAAACGATGAAACCATAGTTAAGAAAAGAAAGAAATTTACAAAGTGCAACAAAGCTGAAAAGTAGTTCTTCTGGTTTAGGTTAATAGTAGCTGACCATTATTGAGGACTCTGTAAAGAGAAGAAAAGTGGGCAGCGTGAAAGTCAGTTACATGTCAGACTAGAACCATAACATCCTATCCCCTTCCTCCAATCCCACGTGTGACAGTTTCAGCGAGCTCTATCTCTTCTTCAGCCAGTGCTTTGCAGGCGTTTTATTTTTAGTAGGAGCATCGACACATCACCATGTAAATTATTGTTTACTGAAAAGCCAGCTATGCAGTGCTACGAAGACATACTAATGGCAGAATGGCACTATACACATTACTCTAACGTAAAGTAAATGTATTTTGATGACACCCAAGCGCCTAAAAATGTCGTCTAGGGGTGGGAAATTGCAAATGAAATTTCAATAATTTCCTCTGGAAGGCTCGTCTGGCTGGGAAGAAGGCATGCCCAGAGAAGTATAGGTAACTCCAGAGTCCTTATGTTTATTACTGATACTTGCACTTCTGCAGTTATATTTGGAAATCGAAGACTACAAGTTCCACAATGCAATAAAAAAAGCCATGTCTGGATAAGGTTTTCACATCTGACAGCTTGACCTTTTCCCGCGAGAGAAGGATACAGGAAAGAAATGCCCTCTTTACAACTGATATTAAGCTGATGCTTTGTAGCAATGGAACCAGTGAAAGTTAACTGACACTGCAAATTCCAGAATCCACTGCGGCATTAATCTGAATCCGAGAACTGAAATTGAGTGACTCACAGGTTATATACCCCACTTGGTAGCCCTTGTTTGTAGGAAGAATTCCTGCAGGGCACACCATATGAATTTTGAGTGTATGTATGTATTACAACCTCCAAGGCTCTCTCTGGTTTCCTAAG
Source organism: Calotriton arnoldi (assembly GCA_963921515.1). Lineage (NCBI taxonomy): Eukaryota > Metazoa > Chordata > Amphibia > Caudata > Salamandridae > Calotriton > Calotriton arnoldi. The sequence continues at coordinate 79,639 of CAWUFW010017565.1, forward strand.
CACCTCATGGGTGAGGAATGGCCTGACCACTCCACCTCATTAATTACGTGCCCTCCAGCAGACGACCAAGTAAGCTGGCCGAGGTCTGCAGGGCGCTCCCTCTGCGGACAGGACAGGCCCCGGGTGCCTCAGCGGTGCCATGATGGAGCAGTTGACGGCCGTACAGGGCAGTGCCAATGAAAATGTGAAATGTTTAATTTGAAATCAAAAATATATTAAATCATAATTCTGTTTTCTCTCACTGTGGCAATACATTAATATCTGCCTCGTTTGAGATGTAAGCGTTGGGCCAACAGGTCACAGTAAGAGGCAGGTAATAGTGTCACCTGACTTATTCTCCCAGGTGATGCGTCAGTTTCTTACTGCGCTTCCGTGGCGATGCGACCAGCAGCGCCGTGATGCGATGAAGATCCGGTGCAATGAAACAAAGATGGTGCTTTCTTGATGTTGCGACAACGAAGGGGTGATGCGCGCACGCCCAACGGCCGTGCGGCGATTCGGTGAATCTTCTTGAGCCCCGACAGGTCCTGCGACACGCTTCTCTGGTGATGCGACGGCACCTGCTGTGACGGCGACACTCTTCTCCAGTGATGCGGGGCGCCTCGGTGATGCGATGTGACAGTGGCAGCGGCGGCACGCTTCCTCAGCGATGCGACGACAGCGGCTGCGGCAGCGACACGCTTCTCCGGTGATGCGACGGAGTCTGCTGCGACGGCGACACTCTTCTCCGGTGATGCGAGGCGCTTCGGGTGATGCGAGGGCGACAGCAGCAGTGGCGGCACGCTTCCCCGGTGATGCGACGGCGTCTGCAACACTCTTCTCCGGTGAGGCGATGACAACGGCCGCAGCAGTGACACGCTTCTTCGTCTTGAGTCATGCTTCCAGCTCCCAGCGACACGCAGTCTCTCAGAAGGCCCAGCTCAACAGCAGGCACTTCAATTTCCAACAAGGGGAGGCAGGGGAAAGCTGGTTGGTGAAGTCTGTTGTCCCTGAGACTTCAGCAGGAGGCAAGCTCTATCTCAAGCCCTTGGAGATCCTTTACAAGTTGATTTGAAAGTAGCACAAAGTCCTTTCTCCTTTCTTTGGCAGTCAGGCAACCACTGCAGGCCAATCCCCCAAACAGCACTCAGCTTAGGGATAGTCTCCTCCTCAGTTTCTCTGGTTCCTCTCCTCAGCAAAGGTTCTTCTTGTTTCCCAAAGTGATCTAAAGTTCTGGAGTTTGGGTCCCCTCTTTTATACTCATTTTCCCTTTGTTCACTGAAGGCAGAGAGGCCTTTGTTTAGTCCAAACCAGTTCTGGTCAGTCCTGGAGCACTTTGTTGACAAGACTCCTTCTTTCCTTTCACAGTGTAGGCCAGGGACATCAGACGCACCACAGGAGGTGGAGCCAGCATTGTGGAGGGAAGGGTAGCCCTATTCAGGTCCCAGGTGCAACTCCTCCCACCACTCTACATGTAGATCTCTCTATTTAGCCCTGTGCTGACTCACCCTGTCTCCTGGAATCCCCCAGCCCCTGTCACTCACAAACCAGACATGGAATACACAACCTAGCAGAGGCAGGCTTGGATAGTTAGGCAAGAAAATACCTACTTTCTAAAAGTGGTATTTTCAAACACAGAATGTTAAAACCAACTTCACTAAAAGATGTATTTTATCATTCTGAGTTCAGGCATACTAAATTCGTTTTTCTACCATGTTCCCTGGGTCAGTTAGGATTATAAGATGTTATAATCAAACTGCCCATTCTGGCCTATGGGGAGCAGGTAGCCTTGCAATAGTGAAAAACGAAAATGGCTGTAATTCGCTATTAGGACATGCCACACACACCAGGGCATGTCCTACCTTATACTTACAATGCACCCTGCCCTTGAGCCTACCATAGGGGTGTCTGATATGATGAAAAGGGAAGGTTTAGGGACTGGCAAGTGGGTGCACTTGTCCAGTCAACATGGCAGTACCATACTGTACACAGGCTCTGCAATGGCAGGCCTGAGACACACTTTTACAGGCTGCTTCTGTGGGTGGCACAACCAGTGCTGCAGGCCCACCAGCAGCATTTGGTTTACAAGTCCTGGGCACACTCAGTGCACTGTACTAGGGTCTGACAAGTAAACCAAACCAACCAATCATGGAATCACTAATCCATACATCAATTTACCATAGGGAGCACTTGCACTGTGGCACTGAATAGCAGTGGCACAGTGCCCAAAGCATCTATAACCAACAAAAACACATGAGGCAACAGCAAAAAATAGAAGGGAGACCCACGCCAACAGTGCCAGGTCTAACACGTGTCCCCTCCAGCTGAAATGTGGGGAGAACTACCCTACCTCCTGGGAGTTCTCTTCACTAAGGCGGAAAAATCTGGACAGACCATCAGCATTGGCGTGCTCTGTACCAGGGCGGTGTCCCACCGTGAAATCCATCCCCTGTAGGGAAATGGACCACCTCAACAGCTTTGGATTCTCACCCCTCATCTGCATTAACCATCTGAGGGGCCTGTGGTCTGTCTGAACCCGGAAGTGAGTTCCAAACAGGTATGGTCTCAGCTTCTTCAGTGCCCAGACCACAGCAAATGCCTCTCGCTCAATCGCACTCTACCTCTGTTCCTGTGGAAGTAACCTCCTACTGATGGAGGCTACGGTTTGATCTAGGCCCTCCTCATTTATCTGTGACAAAACAGCCCCCACACCATGCTCTGAAGCGTCTGTCTGAACGATAAACTCTTTTGAGAAGTTGGGCGCCAGGAGCACGGGCACCGTGCACATGGCAGTTCTCAGGACCTCAAAAGCTTTCTGACAGGTGTCAGTCCAAATCACTTTCTTGAGCTGCTTCCTGGAAGTCAGCTCTGTCAAGGGTGCAACGATGCTGCTATACCCCTTGACAAACCTCCTGTAATACCCAGTGAGTCCTAAAAAGCTCTCACCTCTGTCTGGGTCTTGGGGGGTTCCCAAGCCAGGATGGTCTCAATCTTGGGCTGGAGGGGCGCCACCTGGCCGCTCCCAACCTGGTGTCCCAAGTACACCACGGAACCCTGCCCGATCTGGCACTTACTTGCCTTAATCGTGAGGCCTGCCCTCCGCAGCGCCATCAACACTTCCCAGAGGTGGCGCAGATGTTCTTCCCAACTGGCACTGAACACTGCAATGTCATCCAGGTAGGCGGCACTGAACTCTTCCAGTCCAGCCAACACCTGGTTGACCAACCTCTGAAAGGTGGCAGGGGCATTCTTCATCCCAAAGGGCATAACCCGGAACTGGTAGTGCCCATCTGGTGTGGAGAATGCTGAACCTCTCTCTTGCCCCATCAGTCAAGGCGATCTGCCAGTACCCAGATGTTAGATCAACCGTGCTGAGGTACCGGGCAGCCCCTAACCGATCGATGAGCTCATCAGCTCTGGGGATGGGGTGCGCGTCAGTCCTCGTGACCGAATTGAGCCCTCGGTAGTCCACACAGAACCGGAGTTCTGGCGTGGCACCCGGTGCGGCAGCCTTTGGGACCAAGACCACTGGGCTGGCCCAAGGACTGTTAGAGGACTCAATCACCCCTAACGCAAGCATCTTGGAGACCTCCTCCTTGATGCAAGCTCTCACCCTGTCAGTTACCCTGTAAGTTTTGTGCTTAACAGGAGGACTGTCTCCAGTGTCCACATCATGGATGCACCAATCAGTGACACTGGGAATCAGGGAGAACAAATCAGAAAACTGTCCCAGCAACTGGTGACAGTCATTCTGTTGCTCCGGGGTCAGGGTGGAAGAGAGGTTCACACCATCCACTGACCCATCTCGCTCCGTCGCCGACAGGAGGTCAGGAAGAGACTCAGTCTCCTCCTCCATTCCAGCATCTGTCGCTAAGAGCATGCCCACTTCGGACCTCTCCAAGTGCGGCTTCAGGCGGTTGACATGCAGGACCCGCAAGGGGTTCCTGGGAGACCGCAAGTCCACCAAGTAGGTAACAGGACCTTTGCGCTCCACCACCTCAAATGGTCCGGTCCACTTATCCTGGAGCGCACAAGGCTCCACTGGGGCCATGACCCACACTTTCTGACCAGGCTGAAGCTCTACCAGAGTGGCATTCTGGTCGTACCACTGCTTCATCTCCTCCTGGCTGGCTTCCAGATTCGCCTCAGCGAGTTGCCTGAAACGCCTAGTCAGGTTCCTGAAGGCCAGCATGTAGCTATATACATCCTGGGGAGGTTTCCTGGGAGATTGCTCCCAGCCTTCCTTGACCAGACTCAGAGGTCCTCTCAATGGGTGACTGTAGAGAAGCTCAAAGGGGCTGAACCCTAGAGATTTCTGTGGCACCTCACGGTATGCAAAGAGCAGGCATGGTAAGAGGACGCCTCATAGGTTCCTCAAGACCCATAATCATGCCTTTCAGGGTCCGGTTGAATCTCTCAACCAACCCATTTCCTTGGGGGTGGTAAGGAGTGGTGAACTTATAAGTTACCCCACACTCCTGCCACAGGGACTTCATATACTTGGAAATGAAGTTTGTACCTCAGTCAGATACCACCTCTCTAGGGAACCCCACACGGGAGAAAATTCCCATCAGTGCCCGTCCCACCACGGGGGCCATCACTGTCCTGAGAGGGATGGCTTCCGGGTACCTGGTGGCATGGTCCACCAAGACCAGGATGAACCTGTTGCCCATGGCTGTCTTGGGGTCCAGTGGCACCACAATGTCAATACCCACCCGTTCAAAGGGGGTGCTGACCACAGGGAATGGCTGGAGAGGAGCCTTTTGTTTCCTCCCACTCTTTCCACTTGCCTGGCAAGTCTGGCAGGTCCTGCAATGAGTATCTGAACTCCTGCGCATTTGGGGCCAATAAAAGTGGGTGACAAGCCTCTCAAAGGTCTTGTCCTGCCCCAAATGTCCTGCTAACGATACATCATGAGCCAGCCTCAGTAGGAAGGCTCTGAAGCGCTGGGGTACCACCAGCACACGGGCTGACCCAGGCTCAGCAACCTTAGGCTCAGTATACAGGAGATCATTCTCCCAGTAGATCCAATGTGATCCAGACTGATCACCTGCTGCCTGGTCTGCAGAATGCTGCCGCAAACCCACAAGAGAAGGGCACTTCTTCTGCTCCATGCAGAACTCTTCCCTGGAGGGTCCTCCTTCCTGCTGCCAATGGGTCAGCTCAGGCAGGTCCCCCAGTTCAGCTACCTTTTCCCCTGTAGGCTCCAGGGCATCCCCTCAGGGTCTACCTCCTCCTGGACCGTGGGAACTTTGGGGGCCGGTTTCCCGCACCCCTGCCTCTTCTCTTTAAGGCAGGCACCTGGGCCACCCTCTCAGGCTCCATGTCCTCTTGAACACCCTTACTGGCTGCCATGGACAGTGTGGTCACACACGCCCAGTCAGGCAGACCCAACATCTCCAAATGAGCACTTCGCTCCACCTTAGCCAAAGGTGAGCGCTCCAAATCGTTCCCCAACAAACAGTCAACAGGCATGGCTGGCCTCACAGCTACTTGAAGAGTACCCGAGACCCCCCCCACTCAAAGGGAACCTGAGCCACCTTGCAGTGGCTCTCTGTGTTGTCAGCGGCAACAACTGGGTAAAATGCATTGGGGACAACCTGCTCTTCAGACACCAGGTGACACTTGACAGCTGTCACACTGGCTCTTGTGTCTTGAAGAGCCTCCACTCTATGGCCATTGATGGTCACCCACTGCCTGTACTTTTTAGTGTTATCAGGCAGTTGGGTCCTGGGGACCACCTCACAGTCTCCTAAAGAGACAAGGGACATCTCTGCGGGACCCCACCCACCTTGGGCACCCATCTCCTTCCCCAGGGCTACACTCGCCATCTGCCGGGGCGGAGCACCAGTGGGTGCTGTCTTTCCAACCTGTGGGCAACTGGGATCAACAGACTTATGGCCCACTTCACCACACGTGAAGCACCTCAGGGGTCCCCTGTGAACAGGCCTACCTGTCGGGGCCCCGGGCTTCTTCTCAGGGGGAGGCTGGGAACCCTTCCCTTGGTTCCCTTGGGGATTACTTTGGGGCCCTTTCTGGTACTCCCTCTGTTTACCCTTGTCCCCCCCACTCTTCTGCTGGGGACCCTGCCCACTCTTGGTGGAGTCTCCCACGTGACACTTGTGGACTTGGGTACTCACCCAGCGGTCCGCCTCCTCAGCAAGCTTCCTAGGGTTAGTCAGCCTGCTATCAATAAGGTGCTGGCGTAGCTCTGAAAAACAATTACTTGACAAGTGCTCCCATGCAATTAAATCAAAGAGCCCCTCAAAATCATTCACTTTGCTACCCTTCACCCAACCATCAAATGCTCTGCAAAAGAAAGTTACATATTCTACCCATGTGCTTGACTCCATCTTCTTGCAATTTCTAAACCTCTGTCTGTACAACTCAGGAGTCAGCCCATACCTGGACATCAATGCATCTTTCATGTGGCTATAAGAATTATGGACTTCAGAGGGCAAGTCTAACAATGTATCCCGCCCCTCACTAAGGAACCGTCCCCACAACCCCGCTCCCCAATCCTTCTCAGGGACCCGGTGGGAGGACATGGCTACCTCATAGGCCTTGAACCTCTGCCCAATGTCATCATTCTTATAAAATTCCTTAACCACATCCTTAGGAATATACACCCTAGCTTCCACAGGCATTGACGGTGCACTGCCACCAGAGGGAGTAATTTCTAAGCTCCTTGCTTTTAACTCCATCTCCCTCAAACTTCTCTCATGATCCAGTTGCATCCTCTTTTCCTCTAGGGCCAATTTCCTAGTTTGCAACTCAAATTCTAACTGCCCATTCAACTTGAGCTCAGTCAGCTCCATCTCATGCATCCTACTCTTCTCCCTGTCCTCCAACTCCTCTGGGGACAGGCCTTTGGCAGAAACACTGCTACCTACTGGGGAAGTTGCTCTCCTCCCCTCTGGACCCAATGGCCCCTCCAGCTGCTCATCTGCATTCTCAGCCCCCTCCTCATTCTCAGGGGTATTCCTTGCTTCGACCCAGGCCCTCAGCGCCTTTTGGAACTCATCCTTCTTGGAGAGACCGGTCATAGCAACTTTAAATCTCCTGCAGAAGTGCTTCAGCTGTTTCACATTGTAGCATTCTAGTTTCTCCTCCTCCCAATCAAAATCAACAGATGCTATGGATGCTGCTTTATCCATGGTGGTTAAACTTGGCAGTTCTTGGCAAAAATAGAAAATCCCAGGAAAAACAATCTACCAAAAGTATGTGGTTGCGTTTGGTCTGCACTCACTAGTAGTGTTCACCAATCAATGCATATGAGTCACAAATGCAAGTCCAGAATCCTCACTGCTGACCACCAATGTTAGATTTGGGGGTCTCTAGTTGGCAGAGGTAGGTACCTTTGACCGAATAGGGACCCTTGCGTCTAGTCAGGGTAAGGGGGTACACTCCTAAAATAACCCCTGCTCACCCCCTTGGTAGCTTGGCACGAGCAGGCAGGCTTATCTCAGAGGCAGTGTGTAAAGCATTTGTGTTTTAGAAAGTTGGGGACCCCTACTAAAAACAATGCATCTTGCTAGCTGTAGGGAACATTAACAACTAAGGTAAAGAAAAGCTACTCACAAGATCTATGATATGTACTACTAACGCAATATCAGGCCTAAATTTCTATATAAAAAACAGTGCTCAGCAAATACATTTGTACATATGACCGGAAACAATTCCTTTTAGTTGAAACAATGTATTTCTTTATTATCTTTTTGATTTCAATTATTATTTTTTATTATTATTATATTTTATATTTTTCCAGATGAAATGTTCTTTAAATCTCTTAGATACTAAACATATATGTACAAAAGTGCACAAAGAATTTCTTCACAGACAATACAAAACAGTGCTATACACATAAAAATATTATATGACAATTAAAAACCAACGGAGAATGTCTTTGTATTATCAAGCACTTCAAAGGCTGGCGGTCAGTGAAAAACACGACGCGCGTTTCGGCATTTAAGCCTTCGTCAGGAAAGACCGTCTCACATTTCTCTATAATCCTAGTTTAAATTAGCGGTCTATATTTCAAGACCATCCGGAATTCCTGTTTTTCTATCCAGAGAGATGTCTTATAAATTCTGGAATATCTCAATATTTGAGCTGTTAATTAGTTCTTGCAGGATATGTAGCGATCAAAGCTTGAACCTCTCAAAAACAATTTATTTCTTTATCAAAAAGGGGTGCTGCTTATATTTGAAAGGTACAATAGTATGTCATAAAATTGATGACTGGTTTATATTGTTTATGTTATGTACAGGTGAATGCACCACGAGGGGTAGTCGTAATAGGTATTTCTACAGATGATTGCTTCTTTGATTTCAGTTAGTATCGCTCACTGAGCTGCAGTTATCCGTGCAATCACTCGTCCTCTGTGTAAACAACAAGGAACAGCAGTGGCACAGTGCCCAAAGCATCTATAACCAGCAAAAACACGAGGCAACAGCAAAAAATGGAAGGGAGACCCACGCCAACAGTGCCAGGCCTAACATTCACCAAGTAGCAAGCCCAATTTATTGCTAACTCCTCAGTGTTTCTTTTAATTCTTCTGTTTCTCCCCTAGGCTGGCAGGGCGACTCCCACTGTGCCCATTAACACCAGCCATCCCTCCCTGCAGAAATTAACAAAATAATTATTGTCTGCTCAACCTTAACAGAAAAAGATTAGCAGGTTAGATATGAAGAATCCCACAATCCATAAGAACAAGACTACTACTTTTGCAGTACTTGTCAAACATAATTCACACAAAAGCAGACTCCGTCCAGCAGTAATACACTTCTAATTAGCAGTGGCGGCTCCTCTGCTAAGGTGGAGGAGCGTCACCCACTGCTCAAAATTAAAATTAAAATGATAATAACGTAATGTTATTATCATTTTATTTTTCCTATTGCAGTCAGTAGCGGGGCAGGCAGGGCTGGCCAAAGCAGGGGGAGGAGTGGTTTGCACTCTGCAAGTGCTCATGACTGTTTGACCGGCCATCTTGGGCTGGCCAAAAAGTCCTGCGCACTTTGCATGTTCCCCACCATGCTACATTACACAACTGGTGAGGAACATGCACAGGCTCCCTTTACCTGTCTGGGTGCCGAACCACAGTGCTCAGACCAATCACAACGCTGCATTGCAGCGTTGTGATTGGCTCAGGGGAGCCAATGTGACTGGGTGCCTCCTGATTCTGGCCGGGACTGGAGACAGGACGATGAAGAGGACAAGGATGGAGGAGAGGCGGTGGCTGGCCCTTCCAGGTAAATCTTTTTTTTTTTTAATCCCCCCGCCACCCCACCACCCCCATCCGGTAGCACCGCTACGGCTGAATAGTGTACTTACTCCTGAGCACCGAAGAGCAAATAACATCAACCTAAATTAAACACAAAACCTGAAAGAAAACTTGTAAATTCAAGAAAATCCTTATCTGTCTGAATGTGGTGCCTGGCAAACCACACTACCTTACAGATAAGTTCAACAAAAATATGAACAATAATACCTCGAGCTCTTGAATTATGAAGAATTACCTAATGAAAAAATAGTAAACCAAGGGGCATATTTAAGAAAAAATGTTGGAGTGTGAGCTGCGCCAAATTTGGCAGTGCCATGCTCTGACATTTTCAATACGCAGGGATGCGCCATATTCAAAAGAATATGGCACACTCCTGTGCTTTCCCTAGCACTGGTGCTAAGTTTAGCTGCCTAGCACCAATCTAGGCACCCTTGCACCATAGTGCAAGGGTGCCTGCGTTGCAGGAAATTATTGTTTATGTGCAGTAAGGTGTCCCTTCCTTCACATGAACAATCACTAATGGCTATTTGTTACTTCTATGAGTGCTGCAGAATGCAGCACACATAGAAGTAGCAAAACGTCATTATTTAATGATTGTTTATGTGCAGGAAGGGACACTTTCCTGCACATAAACCATCATTTATGGCAAACCGAAATAAAAGCATTTCTTCTCGTTTTGCCATTCTAACGCCTGCTGTTGCATGGTGTTTGTTTTTGGAGCTGCCTCTGATTTATAGATCCTTGTTAATCTGGGGCAGCGTCAAAAGCGATGGGTATTGTGGTGGAACGCCGAAAGCAACACCCATTGCACGCTCCTTTCATGCTAAGTAATGCGTGTAAAGGGGTCTTATTTACAAGGTGGCGTTAGGCAACAAAAAGTGGCTTAACGCCACTTTGTAAATATGGAGAAGGGCGTATCGCCACCAGAACGCCGCTAAAAGTGACGTTCTGGTGGTGATATTCCCTTGCAAATATGGCCCACAATCCTTTTTTAACTCGATTCACAAATATGACAAGTGCGTCAAAATCTCAGTAATCAAACCACCAAGGGAACCAAGAATCAATAGTTCATAACCAAAAATCTCACATGCATCATAACGGTCCCTCTCTCAATACAAACCACACTCTCAACTACATGTCCCAAAAATTCATCACTAGCACACTAAACACTTACAATCCTTTTTGCACAGGAGCAACACTGTGTTCCCAGTAACTCAAGCAAATAATCCAAAGGTGGACTACAGAATGCAGACAGAAAGGCAGTCCCAAGTAAAGGGCAAAAAGAAGCCTCTAAAGGTGCTCCTTATCTCAAAACCTTCCTCTGCTACCAAATATTTGTGTGTGCTGTGTACTCCTAAAATCTTGCACTTTAAAGGACTCAAAAGCAATGTCTCGCAAGATAAGGTGCAAACGAGCATATCAAAAAGTACACTCAAACAAGATAGGACTGACTCAATTTGTTGGGTGGATTTAGAAGTGTTAAATGTTTACTACAAAAATGTAAAAGGTGCAATACGGAATAATTAAATGCATGAACTGCTGGGTTACATAGGAATCAATTGCCATAAAGGACAACTGTACAGAAAAGTGACAATATCAGAGATAAATGCTAAGTTCTAAAAGTGCAGCAAAATCAGTAAGAAATCGTACAGCATCCCTAGTTGCATAAGAAAGGTTTCAGGCTCACCACCAATTTAGCGGGTTTATTTATGAAAACTTCTCACAGGAAAGCATAGAAAGTGCAGAATTTTTATGGTTTTAAAAAAAACAAAAATATTTCCAACAAATCTGAACTGAGACTTTAGAATCATCATACTGCCTTACTAATTAAGCACTAACCCACTACATGAATAATGTTTCAGCTCCCTCTGACCTAATATCTTCCAGAGTTGTCAGAACAAACTTGTTATAATAATAACAGTGAACCACTGTGAATGAATGCAATATTGCGTACAGGTGGAAGTACATTGGAGAGATTATACAATACTGAGCCCAGTCTTCTTCAAGAACAGTGTCAATCGGAAAAAAAACATGACTTGCTTGCAGCAGAAATATTAAACAGAGCCCGAACTTGAGGAGAACAAGATAGTGCCAAGGCCTAACTGAGGCCCAGTCAGCATAAGCCAGAAAAATGCACTTTATCAGGTTATAACTTTTAGCTATGATCAAAGATGTTAAATAGTTTACTAGTTTAGATCTTACATCAATGTACTATCAGGTATTGCTTCATCCTGAAAGCAGGTATTTAACAGCAGTTATAACATCTTTTGGTTGCTATCAGTTTCTTCGCATTCCGTTTGGCCTGGCCTAGGCTACAGCAGTGTTCCAACGCCTTGGGCAGAACATTTTCAAAGGCCTGGAAGAAATAGTTTTCTTCCAGAATGACATTCTAATTTTGGGAAACAACAGAAGGGAACATGACTGGAGACTTAGAAAAGTGTTAAGACTACTTGAGAAGAAGGGGTTGAAATCAGAGTTCTCTAAATGCAATTTCCGGAGACGTCAATTACATACTTGGGAAATCTTGTGTGTGACAAGGGTACAGTATTAAAGCCTGAGTTAGTGGAAGCTACTCCTAATTCACCTGCCCCTACCAATAAGGATGATCTGAGAGCATTTCTTGGTCTTGAAGATTTCTATGCAAATTGTGTACTGGATTTTGGTGACAGAACTTGTGAAATTCACCAACTTCTTAAGAAATATATAAACTTTACATGGAATCAGATTTTACAACATAATTAGACATCATTAAAGCTGCAATAAGGAAGGCTATGCCATTAGATAGTTTGATTCATCCCTTAAAGAAGTAATCACAACCGATGCTAGCACCAAGGGTTTAGGGGCAGTGCTTTCTGAAGTTTACACTATAGGTAAAGAAGTTCCCATTGCATGTGACTCCATGTCACTCGGAAATCGGAAGAGTGTTATTCAGTCAAAGAAAAAGACATTGTTGGCGTGTGCAGGAGATGTACATTTTTTCAGACAGTTTGTGTTGGGTGCATAATTTACTCTCAAGAACAGACCACAAACCCCTCACCAAACTTCTTACAATTGGTAGTATGTCAAAAGCCACTACACGTATTGCTAGACTGTCAATGCAATTGTTGGACAGTAATTATGTGGTAACGTACGTACCTGGAGTAAAGAATAGCATTGGAAACTACCTGAGCAGAGCTCCATTGCTCTCTGGTTGTGATCAGCAGGAGAAATGGAGTGAGTAGTGTGTGGCAAATATTGCATTCAATGTCTGTGTCATATCTGTCGAAGAATGTAAAATGGCTTAGGTGAGGATGATCAATTGTGTAACATTAAAAATACAATTGTGACAATCTGGGAATGGAAAAATACTTTTGACAAAAATTCAAAGGCATTTTGGGAAGTGAGACATGAATTGTCCATTGATGATGCTGGGTTTGGGCAAAGAAGTTATCATATTATTCCTCCAGTTACATTCCGATCAGAAATTTTCAAAATGAATCATCAGGGGTAATTAGGAATTGTGAAAATGAAACGTAGAATCAAGGAGCTGTGTTGGTGGGCAGGTATTGAGATTGAGTAATTTGATTTTACTTGTATCGATTGATCCTGCATGGTAAATCACAAGTTACGTTTCAGGCCACCGTTGTGCCCAATTATTCCTGTTTCTCCTTTAGAAATATTCAGCATAAATATGTTAGGTCCCATTCGTGAGTTAGATGGTAATGTCAAGTATGAACTTGTATTAGTGAATATTTTTTCAAAATGGCTTGAAATTAAATAGATATCTAAAGTTGATGCAGTTCTTGTTGTACAATTTATGGATGAAATATGTTTAGGAAAAGGATTATATAAGAGAATGATTAAGGACAATGGTCTACAGTTTTGTTCCAGAGAAGTCAAAGATTTTCTGGACAAAAATGGAGTTAAGCTTACTTTTACATCAGTGTACCTCCCTGCAGAGATTGGCAATGTGGAAAGTTTCATCAGAGTTATCATGGTTATTGTGCAAATTTCTATCAAGAAGAGGTTGTCGTGAGTGTGTGAGTTACACAAGATAATTTGGGCTTATAGTACCACACCTATGGTTATAAGGTTTAGTCCTTTTAATTGTTTGGTCAGGCTTCGAAAGATAAATAGTTTGCAGATTTTGCCAAAATATAAATGTGAAACAGACAATATTGTGAAAATCATGAATGTTATTAAACTACTATATGAAACATTCTATTAGGCAGTTCCAGCTAGACAATACACAGTTATTCAAGTGCACAAATATATAAATGATCCAATGCTGGGAAATACTGGGCTGTAGATTGTGAGAAGAGCAGGCAAAAATAGCAATACTTGGCTGTTCTAAGAGCAATCGCTTCGGCTCGGTCATTTTGATCAGGTGCTGGAAAAAAGCAATATGTTTAATATTCATAGAACACAATCTTTCCAAAAAATGAAAGTCTGCAGTAATGCCTAGTGACTCCCCGTACACAATCTTTTCAGTTTCCTTCAGTAAGTGATGATGTCTTCACTTAAGCCAAGCCTTGAACAGTATGGAATCTTGACAGCCACCATGTCTAGTTCCACTCAGAACATATAAAGAAGATTCCCAAGGGAATACTGACTGACTGACTGAGATATTTATAAAGCGCTCTAATGCCGAGGCGTCTTGGCGCTGAGGAAATAGCCAACCACCAGAATTAACAGGCCTAGGGCTTAGTGAAGAGCCATGTTTTGATCATCTTTCTAAAGAGATCCCTGCTTGACTGCAGTCTCATGTGGATTGGGAGGGAATTCCACAGCTTGGCCGCTTGGTAGGAGAACCCCCTGCCGCCCCATCTGGCTCTGCTTATAGTAGAGAGCAGGACCAATCCGGTGTTTGCTGACCTGAGACAGCGTATTGGTAGATATCTTGGGAACAGAGATTGTATAGCTGACTACCACAGGTTTTTCTAACCTACCAATCTTTGTCACCTCTTTGCAAGAGCACAGGCCAGGCTGCTGCCTGCGTTCCATCTAAATCAAGTTCCAGAAGGATCTGAACCGGAAGTGGATCTACAAGCCGTGGGGCTGATAACGCCGATTCTTATCTAATTATCTATAAGAACCTTCTGGTCGCCAAGATCTTTTTACCTGTTGAATAGTGTAAAGGAGAGAATCTCATCTGGTTATATAACAGCATTCATTTTGTTATGAAGGACCACTGACTCCGAATTCAAGTTTAAGAATTTATTATCGCCAAAAATAACTGAACGTGCAAGCACCTCAACACGAGGTTAAAGAAATAGATGGGCACTAATACAAATAATAACCTACGCAGGAGTCTCATCCGACTCAGGATAAAGAGAATAGAAAGTTCTAGAAGGATCAACCAAGCTATGATTGCTCCGATTTCTACGTTGCTCTTCATTTATCTAAACAAGCTTTAAATCAATTGCTGTCCCTACACTAACACTTAGTGACATCCCTGCATAACGATTTTCCCAGGCAAGAGTGAATAAAAGGTGTCAGCTGTGAAGACTTCCTAAAGTGCAATCACATAATACCTAAGCTCAGCTCTGTCCTTCTCTCTGGTCTCCCCTACCTCTTCTCTGGCCTCCTCCCTCAGGGCACTATCCCTAATACAAAACCACACGCCTTTGTCATGCCTCCTTGGCCAGGTCTTCTTTCTTGTACTTTTCCATCGAAACGGTTACTTCATCCTGGACGGTTGCGATGACCTTGAGTCCCAGGCACCTTCTCCGCTGAAAGTATCATCCCTTAATTCCATTTCACTCCCCGTACCATGCCTCCCATCTCTCTAACTTTTGAAAACAAAGAGTTAGTCTTCACTAACGAGACATGTGTCCTTGCACCTGCAACAAAGATACGTTCAACAGAAACCTTCTACTGTGCAAATTAAATCTACCGTTTGTGCCCAGAGAGCCTTACCAAGAGAAACTTTTCTCGGCCTACAAAATAAGCTAACATAAGAATAAACCAGGCCTTCCCTATGCATATATGTAGTCAGGCCTTTACATATAATCTTTTAAACACACAGCTTACTTTTCCCTATAAGCATTTTTCATTACCATTCATATGCAAACAATGAATTACATGTGCAACTTTAATATGGTGCACGTTTAAACTACTGCAATTGAATTACACACAAACTAATATCTCTATGCATTATTTTCACACAATTCAATAAGCATTATATTACATGATTATCACAGCACAATTATACTGCTGATTCACTTTGTCTCAGCGAACTATTCATTCTTTACTAAACATGCATGGATATACAACTGAATATATACGAATATATGTCTGAGTACATGCGGGTGCGGACTATCAGTGATTATGATGCACCCCTACAATTCACAAGAACATTTCGCTCTATCAGTTCCCCCCTTTGATGACTCCTGTCATCACATCTCATTCTACTCCCTTGGAGAAAGAACCGACCTAAACAGAACTTGTTGCCATCTTCCCTGATCTTAGTTTCTCCATGCTCTTGAGCCTTTGATACTGACTGTCCTGCAGTCTTGCCAATCTCATCTCATTTTCCCTCAAAGCTCTCCTGACTCGGCCTGCTCGATACCACTTGTAGGCCTTGATCAAAATCCACAAACCAACCACACAAACCACCAAGATAAGGAGGGGTCTCAGAAAGTACCCAAGGAATCCCCTTCCTAGATTCGCAAACCAACCTCCCAGTTGACCAAAACCCTTGCCGACCTTTTCCCAGGCCCCCTCTTCGGTCAAATCCGCTATTTTTGTGTGGATTGTAGTGATGTTACTTATATATTTCTCCAGATCCTTGCTACGGTCTGGTATATAAGTGCAGCACTCTTGAACCTTCAACATTTTACAGACTCCGCCCTCTTTTGCCAATAAGACATCCAAAGCAAGGCGATTCTGCAAAACCATTCCCCTTATCGACAACATCTCTCCTTCCACCAACACCAATGACTTTGCTGTATTCATCGAAAATTCATCCACCACAGTCGCTAACCTCCGGATCTTCACATCATTCAAGACTACTCCCAGACTGGGTATCATAGCTCCAAAGATATCTCCCACAACGATTCCTGCACTTGCAGCTCTTCTCGCTCTTGAACGCTCTCCCCCTTCTAGAAGATCCAAATCCTCTGTATGGTAAATCTTTGGAAATATTATTGCCAAATAACATGTTCCATACCAATTTGCAGGCAACCTCACATAAGCATTCTTCCCACATACATAATACACCGTTGATATCACTTGTACAGGACCTTGGAGAAAATCTTTTGCCACATCTGCCATGGTGAAAACGTGATCACAAGTGCTTTGTCCCACTGGAACCTTTTCGTAGTAAGTCTGATAACGCCTTATACACAACTTACCCCTCTGCTCTTTGTCTAACGCTATAGGACCATAGCTTCCCTTGGTCCTATGCAACTTTTCTTCATCCGTCCAATCAAGCCTGTGATGCCCCAAGTCTCGTGAGTGGGTCAGCTTTCTATACCTGTCCTCTACCTGATCTACAAACTTTTTCTCCACATCTGACATCGAGCAGGTCAGATTGTGTCTGTGAGCGAATGCTGTATCCAATTCCAAACTCGGTATGAAGAACTTCCTGAGTCTATCCTCGGTCTTATAATAGTCGTACTTATTCAAATGCTTGTAAGCTGGGACTTCAGGAAGCACTGCGTCGAAATTGGAAAAGAAATACTCAAACTGATCTCTCTCATAAAATAAACTAAGCACAAGACTACATGAAATTCCATAAGTCAGTGGAAGATGGTGATACCTAATACCCTCGTCCACTGAAGCAGGCAACTGCATACACACATAACAATCTTTCGCATCCATCACATCAACATACTCATATAGCAGCTTAGCATATGCATTAAGCTTAAAATCACTTCTAGATAAATCTATATGTAACCTACGACTTTCTTCTAATAGCAAAGCTCTGTCAGCTCCCATGTTTACCCCCTTTTGGCTAGGTGTAGTAGGTGTAGGTGTCCCTGGCACCCCCTGCACTTCTAGCTCATGCGAACCAGTATATGAGACTATGATTACTATGATTATAGAAACTATCACACTACTTATAAGAATGCCTACAATCCACTTTGATCTACGATTGGGATCTCCC
Organism: Calotriton arnoldi; assembly: GCA_963921515.1. Lineage (NCBI taxonomy): Eukaryota > Metazoa > Chordata > Amphibia > Caudata > Salamandridae > Calotriton > Calotriton arnoldi. The sequence goes on from CAWUFW010017565.1 coordinate 96,990, forward strand.
GGTTCCATGGTTTCGAAAGTTCTCAAAAGTCTTGGTTATAGCAATGAACCCTGACAAAGTCTCTGTGTCCTTTACTCATGACTTGCTTAACCAGCTCGGGCAACCATGAAATCTCCGGATTTTCCCTTCTCGATCACAATCTTATTTACACAGTCCAGAAAAAGACTTCCCTAGTTTTCGTTCCTCTTCTGTGGAAAGTCCCTAAGTTTATTCTTCTTCCACTCGGGCCTAGGTTATCTTCTTCTTTTAGACTTTTATTTACAGTTTATAGTTGATCCACAATAAGATCCTCATTGAGCAATACCAGAACGTGATACAAAAGTTCAAGACGCAAAATCAACACTTCATGTGAAAACGGCTCAACTCCAAAGGCGGAAATTCGAGTCGATGCAGAACCAAGTTTCGAACTTCACTCAGAAGCGGGGATTCGGAACCGTGAGGGTCAGTGTTCCTTCTATTTCGAGCCCTGGCAACTGCAGCACCACCTTCACCACCACATTCGGGCTCCGACGGACCACCTGCACTGACCTCAGCCTTCCCGTGCTCACCACCCCTGCATCAAACACCGTGTAAGTCCACTCAGGGGTAGAGTATCTGCGACAAGGTACTCTGGTTCTTTTCGACCTTCGCCGACTATCTTGAGCCTGGTCTTTGTCGCTTGCCTCTGTTTCAGATGCTTCAGACACTGGGGCAAGGTCTCTTTCAGGTGCTAACTTCAAGTTCCGTCGCCTCTGTCTTTCAGGCCAACTTTCTGCACTTCTGTTCGTTCGTCTGCCTTCCCCTTCTATACCCAGTGCACTACTTCCTCTTTCTGCTGAATCTGACTCTTCTCCGCCCACTGCACCGTTTCTGTCTTCGGTGTCTGAGTCAGGGTTCGAACTGTGGAAACCCCCTTCAGCTTGTTCTAGTGCACCACCAGCTGTGTCAGCGACCCTTACAGCTTGACTTGTCCTCCCATGTGGCCCTGCCACATCAGCTGGATTTTCATTTACGAGATGAGCTGTTTCTTCCAAGGGTGCTGGAACTCTGCGGGTATGGGAGGCATGCACCCAGTTCGGCAATCCTCCACACTTTACTGCTGTGTTCGTGATGAGTATCACCTGATACGGGCCACGCCAGCGGGCATCCAAGCAACTCTTCCTCACGTGTTTCCGGACGAGCACCCAATCTCCGGGACACAAGTCATGGCACAGATCACTCGAGGCTGGGACCACTGCTGCTTGTACCTGCTGGGATACAGAACGGACCACATCAGAGAGTCCTTTACAATAATCGAGAATCAAGTCATCAGTGATGCTTATCAAGGCTGTAGCTGGTACTGCCGGCAACCTCATTGCCCTTCCCATTAGAATTTCATGAGGGGACAACCCGGTTTTCCTGTCTGGGACACTTCGCATGCTCATCAGCACGAGCGGCAAAGCGTCGGGCCATTTCAGGGATGTTGAAGAACACATTTTTGCCATCCGGGCCTTCAAAGTTCCATTAACTTGTTCCACCATCCCAGAAGCCTCTGGTCTGTAACTACAGTGGAGTCTCTGGTCAATATTCAATGCAGCACAAAGTAACTTCATGATTTCACTGTGAAAGTGCCTTCCTCTATCTGATTCCAAAGAGGTCGGGATCCCGAACCTAGGGATGAGCTCCCTCAACAATAACTTAGCCACTGTGAGAGTGTCACACCTGCGTGTTGGGTAAGCCTCCACCCACCGTGAGAATACACATACCAGCACTAAAATGTACCTCAACCCATTACACTTAGCATTTCCACAAAGTCGAGCTGTATCCTATTGAAAGGCCCACCTGACCTCCCAATGTGACTCAATGTAACTACAGTTTTCTTTCCAGCGTTCATCTGCTGACACGTAACACACCTTTGACACACTGTTTCAGCCATTGCTCGAAATCGTGGGTTGTACCACGTCTGTCTAAACACTCTCATCATTGCGTCTCTACCAAGGTGTGTCTGTCCATGTATCAGCCTTGCCATCGGACTCAACAATTCTTCTGGTAATACGGCCCTCCCATCGTTGGATACCCACACATCCACATCTCCTCTCTCACAACCCGCTTTGATCCATCCCTCTCTCTCCTGGTCTGTAACTTCGTCCTGCAATCGCTTAAGCTCTTCCCAAGTGTCTGCCATGGCCAACATTATTCTGAGCTCGGTTCTTTCTTGGCTCTCCCCTGCGTATCTATCTGTGAATATGCATCCTTGTTCTGCACAGAAACGGGCGACTTCGTCCGCGTAATTGTTACCCAATGACACAAAGTCCTCCCCTTTCCCATGGGCTGAACACTTTACCACAGCAATTTCTTTCGGATGCTGTAGTGCATCCAACAGTTGTCTTACATATTCTCCATTCCGAATGGGTGAGCCAGATGATGTCAAAAATCCCCTCTGAGACCATAACTGCCCGAAGTCGTGCACCACGCCAAACCCATATTGGCTGTCTGTGTAAATCGTGATTCGAATTCGATCAGCGGCCAAACAGGCACGGGTCAAGGCAATGATCTCAGCTACCTGCGCGGAGCGTACTCCTTCTAGGCAAGCAGCCTCAACCACTCCTGAAATGGTACATACAGCAAACGCTGCTCTCAATTGCCCCACACTGTCTCTTAAGCATGAACCATCGACAAAGAAAATTTCATCTGGGTCAGCCAATGGTTCATCGACAATGTCAGGTCTCGGTTTGGTGCAAAGCTCGGTCACATCGAGACAATCATGGTCCGCACAATCTTCATCATCCGTGCTCGGTGTAGGCATCAATGTCGCAGGGTTCAAGACAGAGCACCTTTTCAGAGTCACATTCTCTGCGGCAAGTATGACCTGCTCGTACCTCGTTAATCTATTGTTTGTTAGATGCTGGGTCTTGGTCCTGGTCATCAATAACTCAACCGAGTGTGGCACATGTACAGTCAATGGATGTCCCATTACAATGCTTTCACATCTTTCAATGCTGACACCTGTTGCAGCAACGGATCTTAGACATCCGGGCAACGCAGAAGCTACTGGATCTAGAGTAGCTGAGAAATAGGCAACTGGTCTACGGACACCTCCGTGGTTCTGAGCTAACACTGCTAATGCACATCCTTCCCTCTCATAACAGAACAATGAAAAGGCCTTGTTGTAATCAGGCATTCCCAATGCCGGAGCCCTGCACAATTCCTCTCTCAGTTTCAGGAATGACATCAAGCACTCCTCGTCCCATGGTACCGGATCACTCACATCCTTGTGCGTAAGCCTCTGCAAAGGCTTTGCTCTCAAGGAGAAACTAGGAATCCACTGTCGACAGTAGCCAACCATTCCCAGGAACATCCTTACTTCTCTCTGAGTGGTGGGTACTGCCATGCTCATTATTGCCTCAATTCGATCTGGTGACACCTTCCTCTTGCCTTTTTCTAATCTGTGTCCCAAGTACTGTACCTCATTCAAACAGTACTGCAGCTTGTTCGGGGACACCTTATGTCCATTCTCTGCTAAGTGGTTCAACAGAGCTACAGTGTCAATTCTGCAAGCATCTTCTGTTTCTGAGGCAATGAGCAAGTCGTCTATGTATTGCACGAGAACTGAGTTCTGCGGCAACACAAGACTCTCAAGATTCTTTTTCAGGATCTGGTTAAAGATCGATGGACTTTCCGTATACCCTTGAGGGATACGACACCATGTTAACACGCGATTTTCCAGCCTGAACGCAAAAAGAAATTGGCTTTCCTCGTGGAGCGGTATCGAAAAGAAGGCTTGACACAAGTCGATAACCGTAAACCACTCGGCTTCACATGGGATCTGGAACAGTATTACTGAAGGATTCGGTACCACTGGACAACAGGGGACAACTATCGTGTTGACCTTTCGCAGGTCTTGCACGATCCTGTATTTCCCGCTCGGTTTCTGTAGTCCCATAATGGGTGAATTACAGGGGCTACCTCTGATCTCTTTCAGAATGCCTTTCTCAATGAAAGTCTCGATCACAGGTTTGATCCCTGCAATCGTTTCTGGCGACAGGTTGTATTGAGGTGTCCTTGGGAAATCAACATTCTGTTTCACCTCAATCCGCACTGGTTCAACCCCTCTGATTAGACCTATTTCATCGCCTGCGAAATCCCACACTACAGACGACACTGCGTCTCTCAGATCAGGTGGAAGTTCTTCCACCGTCACCATTGGGTACAGATCTATACATAGATGCTGATTGGTAACCTTAAAGTCAGCATCGTCATCTCTCGTCTGGACCTCCACTCCCTGAGGCGTACAATAAATTGTGCAGTTCAACTTGCACAACAGATCTCTTCCCAAAAGGCAAACTGGACTCGTATCACACACTACAAACTGATGTCTAGTTTGGAAGGAACCTATCTTTACTAGGATCGGTTCTGTCAATGGGCTGCTTATTCTTTTGTTCGCTACTCCAACAACCTGGATTGATTGTCCCGAGAGGGGTAGGTTAGGGACCACTGCTGATCTCACAGTAGACCGGGTAGCACCAGTATCAACCAAAAGTGTGGCAGGATGACCCTCAATATCTGCCTCCACAAAGGTCCTCTCTGGTCTACCTCCAAGACCGCTCCAAATGTGCAGTCTTCCTCCCCTCTCAGGCACCGTCAGGATAAAGGGTCTGAGCTACTCTCGTCATAGTCTTCGAACAGGGGCATCTGTTGGTACGTTCGTGTTCCTTGCGAAATCCGTGGAGCTTGGGGAACCTGGGCGTGTGAACTGTATACCCCCCCTTTCATCGTCCTAGGCCTCGTTACTGTGTTAACTACCTCTTGCGTGGGTGCCTGAGCCCCCTCTTCCTCTTCCTGCAGCTGATTAGCTGGGTTCAAAGGACACTCGCGTTTCCAATGTCCGACCTGGCGACAAAGATGACACGCCGTGGTCTTCTTCAGTGTTGCCACGTCCACTCCTGTCTTGGGGTCTACTGGTTTTCCCCTTCCCTGTCCTTGCCCATTCTGGTTCCCCTGGGAATTTCCTTGTTTTCTTCCTAAGGTCCCTCCATTAGGCTGACCCTGTGCTGTCTGCATTTGGACAAGCATCAATTTGTCCTTTAGCTTCCGATGTTTCGATTCCACCTCATCACTACAGTATCTCGCATACCTCAAAATTTCATCTAACGGCTTGTTCTGCCAGCAGATCAAATGGTGCTGTATCATGAGGCTGACTTCCATTCTCAGACCCAGTACAAACTTTGAAACAAACTGTCCCATATCCTTGGGGTCCAAGATATCTAACCCACTATACTGTTTAAAAGCTTGCAGAAGTCTTTCATAATATTCATGCACCGTTTCTTTGGGTTCCTGTACAGACCGATCTATCTTAACCCAATCTATATCTTGGGGTGAAATCTTCAATTTTAGCCATGTAATCACCTGCTCATACTTTTTCATTACTAGGGGTGATGGACCATTTGTAACCGGCTCCCTTTCAGGTTCCGAAGTCGGCCACTCGACAGCGACTTTACAAGCTGTCCACAAATCTCCCGGTACCACTATGTCAAACAAGGTGTTCAAATCAATCCATAGTACTTTTGAAATTTTAACAAACCGCTCAACCTGCTTGTACCACTCTACTGGTTTCTCCCTCAGCCGAGGAAAATCATTTGTAAATGCAGCCAAATCACCTCTATTCCACGGCACATGCACATACCCTCCATTCTGTACTTCCCGTAAAGGAAAATTTCCAACACCCGTCGCCCCCCCTCCTGGAGGCGGTGTTTCCCCCTCAGCTTTCTTTGTTAGTTTCTTCTTGGACCACCTTTCTTCCCATTTCTCCAACAAAATCCATATTCTCATTCCTACAATCAGGTCTCTGGTGTGTGTCCTTAATCCTGTGATTCTTTTCTCCTCCAGCTCCTGGTCACTGTAATGTAATCTATGCGGTCCCTGCAGCGCTTTAGTTTTATTCAAGTCTACCTCATATCTTTTGGCCAATTCCTTCAATCTATCATGTGCCATTCTAGCTTTTCGAGTCACGTCTTTTGCTATAAACAGCAGTTCATCCGATCCATAAATTTCTATTCTTTCCAAAGGCAGACCCCCATTAATCATCTCGTCTACCTCTGCTTTCAATCTCACTACGTCTAGTAATCTTGCCTGTACTGCACTCCTCAGTACTTCTCGACAAGTTGAACCATCCCGCTCATCACAGTCACTATTCTGTCCTTGTGACCTATTCCCTTCCATCATATTCCTGGAACTTGGTCTGTCTTCCGAGACGTTCTGTGCCCTATCTCCTTGCATCCTGTCGCTTTGGTTTGTCACTGTTGGTGTCCACATCCTCAAAGCTGACTTGGATTCACGCAAAGACCTTGGTCTTTCTGATCTCTCCACTTCTTGTCTAAAGGAAGAGTCTGCAGTAGCCGGTAACGGCGTACTTGTCTCCACTGGCCTTGGGAAATGAACCACTCGTACTCCGAACCCATTTCCACTCTCGCTGGTTACTTCTTCCCTTCCCATCTGTACGGAGCCCCCTTCTCTCACTCGGTCTGGGTCATATACCGGTACTATAGGGCCAATGGTAACCGGTACTGTCAAGGAGTCCGGTAATCTTGTGTTCCCAACAGGAGGCTGTGTTATCATAGACGCTGTTGCCCCCTCTGTTCCTGTGGAAATCCTTCCCACTACTCTCATGCTAGTCTGATTCTGGCTCCCATCAATTGTTACTGCTGGGGTCGGCTTTCCCTCTTCTGAGTCTGGATTAAATGGTGGTGGCCTCTCTGCCAACATCCTGTCTAACAGGCTGTCATCTAGATCACTGTCGTCCTCATCGATTCTTATTATTTTCCCATTTTGTACTAACAATGGGTACAACTTATCTCCTTCGATCGTTTCCACTCTCCACCTTTTCTCCAATGCATCCCACCTTGCATCTTGAAATGCCCTGACCGATTTCTTCACCCTTTCCTGGCTTCTGTCTTTCTTCCTATCATACGCTGCTCTTATCCACGCATGTAGTGCCTCAAACTGTGTTGGTCTAGGTAGTGGTCGTAAAGAAGCCATTATACTTTTAGCTGGTACAACACCTCTAACCTGAAAGTACCATAGCGTGGAAACGACAATTCTCCTTCTGCTTCTGTCATTTTATGCCAATTCTCAAGCCAAATTATAGTATGCAATCCTACATTCTTTGCCATATAATGTGCTGGTGTATCCTCGGGAGGAGCTTCCTCTCCTTCCCGAACAACCACATGTCTATCACCTCTACAAAGTTCCCGTAAAACTTTAAAACATTTCATGATGTATCAACGTTTTGTTTGCCCTCAAAATGTCAGCTCTTGCTTCCTGATTTCACTCCACCAATACCAGCGCGGCTCACACCAACCGGCCTATCTCAGCGCGGCACTTGTCTGACGTCACTTTTCCTCCGCTCGCAGCAGTTCCCCTCCTTTCTAATTCACTCGTTCTCACTCGCACCTGTTCCAATCATACTCTGAAATAATGTCCGTCCTACCGAACAATTACCTCTCTGACCGTCAGTCTTACCAATGACCGATCAGCCTCTTGAGCTCGTTGACCTCAATCTGGCAACCGTCTGTCCGCGAAACGACCGGACAATCGCCTCCTAACACACTCGATAGGATTCAATCACTCGATGTTCTGCACACAATAACCTACGACCTGCGTTGGTTATTCACACACTCACACATATGTTCCCTATCTTCAGTGGGTCTGTCAATGACGTCTCGTGACCCCCACAACCTCTGGTCAACGTTCTCAACTCTGGGTGTATTCTACACCACAATAAATCTCACGGTCCCGCGCGCGCTCACGGTCCGGTTCTCAATCACACAACTCTCGTTCCAACTCCGCAAGACATCACACAACAATAAAACACCGCAATCTACCAAACACCACTCTTTTCATACTCACTCTACCACGAACTGCTACTTCCGCCGCACCGTCACTCTCCGTCGGTTTTCAACGACCTCCGACATCCTTCTCCCGCGGTCCTCTGGATCTGCGTCACTCGGGCTCTAGGGGGCAACTTAATCTCCTATCTTGCTCTAGATCTCCCCTTACCATCAAAGGTAACCATCCTCTGCTACCAACTGATAACGCTGATTCTTATCTAATTATCTATAAGAACCTTCTGGCCAAGATCTTTTTACCTGTTGAATAGTGTAAAGGAGAGAATCTCATCTGGTTATATAACAGCATTCATTTTGTTATGAAGGACCACTGACTCCGAATTCAAGTTTAAGAATTTATTATCGCCAAAAATAACTGAACGTGCAAGCACCTCAACACGAGGTTAAAGAAATAGATGGGCACTAATACAAATAATAACCTACGCAGAAGTCTCATCCGACTCAGGATAAAGAGAATAGAAAGTTCTAGAAGGATCAACCAAGCTATGATTGCTCCGATTTCTACGTTGCTCTTCATTTATCTAAACAAGCTTTAAATCAATTGCTGTCGCTACACTAACACTTAGTGACATCCCTGCATAACGATTTTCCCAGGCAAGAGTGAATAAAAGGTGTCAGCTGTGAAGACTTCCTAAGAAGTGCAATCACATAATACCTAAGCTCAGCTCTGTCCTTCTCTCTGGTCTCCCCTACCTCTTCTCTGGCCTCCTCCCTCAGGGCACTATCCCTAATACAAAACCACACGCCTTTGTCACGCCTCCTTGGCCAGGTCTTCTTTCTTGTACTTTTCCATCGAAACGGTTACTTCATCCTGGACGGTTGCGATGACCTTGAGTCCCAGGCACCTTCTCCGCTGAAAGTATCATCCCTTAATTCCATTTCACTCCCCGTACCATGCCTCCCATCTCTCTAACTTTTGAAAACAAAGAGTTAGTCTTCACTAACGAGACATGTGTCCTTGCACCTGCAACAAAGATACGTTCAACTGAAACCTTCTACTGTGCAAATTAAATCTACCGTTTGTGCCCAGAGAGCCTTACCAAGAGAAACTTTTCTCGGCCTACAAAATAAGCTAACATAAGAATAAACCAGGCCTTCCCTATGCATATATGTAGTCAGGCCTTTACATATAATCTTTTAAACACACAGCTTACTTTTCCCTATAAGCATTTTTCATTACCATTCATATGCAAACAATGAATTACATGTGCAACTTTAATATGGTGCACGTTTAAACTACTGCAATTGAATTACACACAAACTAATATCTCTATGCATTATTTTCACACAATTCAATAAGCATTATATTACATGATTATCACAGCACAATTATACTGCTGATTCACTTTGTCTCAGCGAACTATTCATTCTTTACTAAACATGCATGGATATACAACTGAATATATACGAATATATGTCTGAGTACATGCGGGTGCGGACTATCAGTGATTATGATGCACCCCTACAATTCACAAGAACATTTCGCTCTATCAGGGCTACAAAACAAACTTCTGCTGGAAGCTGCCCCTTTCTCTTTTCATACACGCAGTAAGTTATGGATAAATGAGGGATAGGCAGATGTGGTAATGGCAAGAAGTGCTTGCCTACGTGGGTAGGACACCCCTCGGATTGCTTAGGGCTAATGAGAGATGGACAAAACGTAACTTTTGCTTCTGTGGATGAATTTATGCCAAGTACTTCTGTAGCTATTTTCACTTTCCCATCTTTTTTCTTTCTCTTCCTTCATAGAGAGGTGGTATTGGGAAGTGCAATTGCTCTCATGGAGAACCAAGTCACACTCTGGTTCGTGGGAGAGTAGTCACTGATGTGCGGGCTCTTCGGTTAGCAGCTGGTGTGCCTGAACCGCAATATACCATGACACGAGGTCATCAAGCAAGTTGGCCATGTCTGAGCTTGTATCAGCAGCTTGCTGAAGCTTGTGATGCACGCAATGCACACCATAACTCATGATGCCCGCCATGTTTAACTATGATTTGACTACCTTTTTCCATGCAATGTGCAAATGGGTGTTTTGTGCATGGCTGGCATCATGAGGTATGGTGTGCCTTGTCTGTGTCGTATATCATATCGTAACAGGCAACTTTCATTGGTTTTACAGGTTTGAGCCAGACCCAACTCCATTTTTATCTATGTTTTGTCAGCAAATGTCTATGGTTTCTATTTTTTTTTTAAATGGCACTCCTTTTTCCATCTCCTGCTGGCATGGCCTTTGGGGTGCAGCAGGGCCTGAACATAGCCCTTCATTTACGCCTTGCTACCAACCCTCTACCACCAGCCAACACCAGTAGCACACAGTATTTGGCCGTGCACAGTGAGGGTTGGGTACCAGACACTACACACTACCCTCTGCCATCAGCTACACATGGGCAGCTTTAGAATTCATATTATTTGCCAAGAACAACAACCAAGATAGAGTACTAACCTGGCTCCATGACGTGAACCTTGACGGTTTCAAACCCAAACTGTCACCGAACACCAAATCACTGGATTCATCCTGGACACCAAGCTCTCCCTCAAGGAACACATTGCCAAAAAACAAAGATGACCTGGTACAAGCTTTCTCTTCTAAAGAAAGTCAAACTGTTTCTTCCCGAAAGAGACTTCAGAATTGTTGTTCAAGCCCTTGTACTCTTGCATCTCATTGGTAGCAAGCCCTACTCCAGTGAAGTGAGCTAAAGAACGATGATGGATTAAACCCAGATCAGTGACTGGGGGTGAGTTTTCTGAAAAGTTTCAACGCTCCGTCCATCATCTCCTTGTGTTTGCTTTGTTCGCCATAAGTTGGCAGGGTATGCCCAGACGTGGGTCCCTGGCTCACTTTGCCACTGGCTTCAGCTAGCCTGGCTGATGAGGGGTAATACCCCAAAACCGGTCCCAGGATGCTTGTTTCAGGTCCAGGGAAGACCTAGCTTGGCAGTTCAGGCTGGGCTGTTCCCATGAGGAACAGGGTCAAGACTGATTTGCATATGGCGGGTCTGAACTGGGGTGGCAAAGTGAGCTAAAGAATGATGATGGATTCAACCCAGATCAGTGACTGGGGATGAGTTTCTGAAAAGTTTCAGCGCTCCGTCCATCATCTCCTTGTGTTTACTTTGTTCGCCCTAAGTTGGCAGGGTATGCCCAGATATGGGTCCCTTGCTCACTTTGCCACTGGATTCAAGCTACCCTGGCTGATGAGGGGTAATACCCCAAAACCGGTCCCAGGATGCTTGTTTCAGGTCCAGGGAAGACCTAGTTTGGCAGTTCAGTCTGGGCTGTTCCCATGAGGAACAGGGTCAAGACTGATTTGCATATGGCGGGTCTGAACTGGGGTGGCAAAGTGAGCTAAAGAATGATGATGGATTCAACCCAGATCAGTGACTGGGGATGAGTTTCTGAAAAGTTTCAGCGCTCCGTCCATCATCTCCTTGTGTTTACTTTGTTCGCCCTAAGTTGGCAGGGTATGCCCAGATATGGGTCCCTTGCTCACTTTGCCACTGGATTCAAGCTACCCTGGCTGATGAGAGGTGTTACCCAGAAACCGGTCCCAGGATGCTTGTTTCCGGTCCAAGGAAGACCTGGCTTGGCAGTTCAGGCTGGACTGTTCCCATGAGGAACAGGGTCAAGACTGATTTGCATATGACTGGGTTTGAACTGGGGTGGCGAAGTGCGCTAAAGAACGATGATGGATTCAATCCAGATCAGTGACTGGGGGTGAGTGTCTGAAAAGTTTCAGCGCTCCGTCCATCATCTCCTTGTGTTTGTTCTACTCCAGGATCTCCCAGACTCCATACTGGCACTCCTGAGGACCAACCTACACTATGCAGCATTTCTCATCCAGGGCCTTAAGATATATGATCACATCACACATCACTTCCATTTTGATGAAACTCCAGTGGCTCCCCCTGCCAGCTCATACCATCTTCAAAACCAGCGGCATCATTTACAAAGCCATCACAACCAGCACTCCCACTTATCTTGTAGACAAGCACAACATCTCTGGTGGTTTTTGGCACACCTGAAGCCAGGACACCATCTGAGTGCAGACTAAGAAGTGTAAAAAGCAAAAACAGGATGTGGAACAACATCCCCATATCCATCAGGACCACCCAGTGCTGCTCCAAATTAGAAAAGATTTAGAAGACTCACCTCTTTAAAGAACACTACATCACAATGTTATAACCATCTACAACTCAGCTTTCCCTCCTATTAGATCATGTACAGTGTTCTGTTGCCTTTTAGCTACTTTGGCGTTACCGAAACACTATATGTATATGTACATACAATCCCTATTTCTTTGGTTTCTATGTTTTTTATTTTACCCTTGTTTTTGGACTCCCGATGACACAGCCTTGGATGAAGTCTGTTCCACATCCCGTTCTTTCCTTTAGGACAAAACAAATAATTATGTTGCCTGCAGGTATAATGTGATCGATCATGGGCTGGGAAGGTATGTACCAAGTTTCAGTGAAGATTAGAATGTCCAAATTATGCCAAATAATGGAACTTGCTAATTGAGTGTGATGAGTATAGCAGATATTCTATTTATGTTTGGCAGATTTGATTGGGATATTATTTTACCTTGATAAGAATTTGCCTATTCACTATCCTTATTAAATAGCATTGGCTAATGCAATTCTGGAACACAACGCTTGAGATGTGGAAGTTAGGTGCTGATGCCCTTCCAGCAATGAGAATTTGCAGGAGGTTACATGATTTGGGTCCTGAATGTGAGGACATGGTACGCATAGTCTTCATTATTAGGAGCGACCGAAGCAGCAAATTGTGTCATCAGAACAGGATATCTGTGGGGCAGCAACCCAAAACCAACAGTGATATTCAATTTAAATTGAAATTGTGTTTGTATAGCGCTTACTACCCCTGATGAGGGACTGAAGCCCTTTATACTGAGTAGCCTGCTACCGCTGAGCCTAAAGTTAGTAGTCAGTCCATTGGTTATTGTAGTTAGTCTTGCATACTAAGGAAACTATTTGTTGCATTTACTCCAGTGTCTTTATGGTAATTAGTGGCTTAGATCATTAGAGGGGGCTATGTGAGGAGCAACTGGTAATGGTTTAAAATAAAGAGCTGAAGATAGAAAGACATGAGAGTAAAAGTAGTGTATATACAGAAGAGGCATGCAGAAGGCAAGTAAAGGTACATTCAAAATAAACAAGGAGGGAAAGAGTAAGTCAAGTTTGATTCAAGGTCCATTTTTTTAATACACAATTTTAAGCAATATAGTAGGTGGATACTTTTCATGCAAACTGTGGATGTAAATCTGTTCAGAGAAAAAGTTATAAAGGCTGCTCCAATGAATTTCGAGAGGCAAGGCGGTGACACAGAAACTTCCCACATTGCGAAAAGGAAGCCCAGTGCCTGTTGAGACCCCTTTACAAATGACTGTCAAGCAGTGCGGCATTTAAGCACGTCTCATTACCCTTAATTACAATTTGGCAACACCGCCCCACTGTATGCAATGCAACCAATACTTTCAAACTCAGGGAGACCCTTTTTTATACCTCCTGCAGAAGTATATTTAATACTATACAGTATTACTACAATTTGTGCAAATCATTTTACACCATATATAAACTACACATACAATATAAAATTTTATGTACACACCCACCAACTTAAAAGTATAACAAGACAGTTGATAACTACATTGCACTAATCATCATCCGTAAATCCAGTGCATGTTTATGTGACCCAATCACTACCTGGTTTGGAAGATGCCATCTCCTGTGTCCACATGAACAGCACCAGGCCCCACAGAACAGACACCATGCCCTGCAGAATGGATGTGCCTGGGGCCGCCCTGACCCTTGCCTCATGGTGGAGCACACCTGGCTCTGTCATCGCTAACTTTTATGTATCACACAAAATCTTGGATGGGCCAGACAAGGAGAAGGGAAGTAGGGAACTTGCTCTATGAAAGATCTGAAAAGACAACACAATATATTTAGTACAGATCTGATTACTGTTCAACTTCACTACATTTGTTTACAACTCAGGGTTTTAACCAGTGCGCTCTAGACAAGCAGCAAGATGACTGGCAATGCTAAGATTGAAAACAAATAATAACTTATAGCAGTTAACAACAATATGAGTTGGCTATGTGCCCATCGACTCACTGACGCATCAGTAAGAGATATGCATGCAAATCTGTAATAATTAGTTACAGCAATTGAATAAAGTTTGGGCTTTGCCTGACTCCAACATTGTTACAGCCCATATTGTTTCACATGGATTCCCTTGCTCCTTAACCAAAGGTCGACAATGGTGCACTGAAGCATTTCTACTTCCTTAATTGCTGATTTTGGCTATCCCCGACCTTCTCACAATGTCTAGAGACTTACGGTCTGATTTAGACTTTGGTGGATATGGTACTGTGTTGCAGCAGCGACGGATTACCCTCTCCGCCAAAGCAAGGTTCCGCCCATCTCATTTAGGGTCGGGCAGAACTTCTGTATGATGACAGCGGAGACTACTCAATCTCCAGTGTCTACGTCACCATGGCCACGCTTCTTAATCTATCCGCCAAAGTATAAATCAGGCCCATTGGGTGAACGAAATAAGTATGGTCTCCATGTCTGAGTACTTTACTTCCACCATGGCAAGGGTACTGCGCCCTTGAAATTTAGAGATGTTGACCGTTCCCAATGGACATCCTTTGCATTTACAGGAACCAAGGTCACAGCCGTTTCTTTAAATGTATTGTAAGTTTGACGGACCGCTCCGTCAACATGACAGAGCCGTATGTCAAACTTTTAACTTTTTTTTATTTTCAAAAACAAAATCTCAAAGCAGGATTTTGTTTTTAATTTTTTTTTTTAAATGACCCTTCTCACCATGGTGGTTTTCTCCTATTGCGTGGGGGCCAGGTTTTACTTGGCAGTGACAGACAGTGAAACCTAGCCATGTGTGTTAGTCCACTCTAAATAGGGCAGGTAAATACATGGCCAACTCTCCGACAACCTTTACTCCATCGGGCTGTTAAAGGTGTATGTAGGTGGCAGATGAGGAATAGTCTCCACTGTCTACATACTGAAGTTCCACCCAACGCTAAATGAAGTGGGCGGAACTTAACTTTGGCGTAGAGGGTACTCCATTGCCACTGCGACAGAATACCCTCTCAGCTAAAGTCTATATCAGGCCCTTAGGAAAGAAGCATGGGTGCATAATGTCTTTTATGGACCTGGAAGTCACAGAATGCTCTAGCAATATCTCATTGATGCCACAAAAAAGAGCTCACAATACAGAGCAACAGGTGCCCAGCGGGCCCCGTCATGCGGTCTTCCAGTAAAACAAAATGTCCTCCACTCAGGATGCACTAGAGTTAGAAACCATAGCGGTTCTGCTATTTTAGTGTATTAGTTTGTGTGATTTGTGTTCTCATGCCTTTTGCAGCCCAATGAACCAGCATGCCACCGTAGACAGAAATAATGTGAGCAACTGGAATGTAGTCATCCTATGGGCACTTGCACACCCTATGGTCGTACTGTTGGTGACTGCTGTGTGCACCAAGGTGAGTGCTGTGTTCACCAACAGAGGGTTTGAGATGGGCTTCTGACTGGTCCTTGACATGCAGGCACCTATAGCAGAACAGGAGAAGGATAAGGGGAAGGTATGTTTTGTCACTGTTTGAAAGACCAGTGTAGGTGGAAGTTTCATGTTTCATCTTAAAGGAGGATTGTTTTTCCTTCAAGTAATAAAATGAGTTGGTTGAGAAAGAGACTCGGATATAGAAAGAATCTGGAATGGTTTTTGTGAAATCTTGATGACTGTGAGTTGATTACGGGGTAAGGTGAGCAGGTCAACTTCTTTTTCCAGGGCATATTTAACATTTTCAATATGCTTTGTGATGTTAGATGTGTTGAACGTCATGAAAATAAATCAACTAATAATGCTTTGCAGAATGAAGGCCTTAATAAATGAAGTAGTTTGCAGTGGAGCTATCCAAGCCTTGGTCCTGTTCAACATTGATTAAGGCAGCAGGAGGGTCGGATTGGGATTGCAATTAGGCCAAGGCAGTCCCAAGAAAGTGTCCCTCATTCGCGGGTCATGCCTTTTAAGAAAACAACATTTGATTAGTCTAATTGGACTCATTTTTAGAGAAATGTTTGGTAACCTAAGCATTTTAAACCCTAAAGAATTAGTAAGATTGGTAAAAACTAGAGGCACTGCATTCTGGCCAGGTGGGCGAATTGAAATAAAATGGCCCAAGGGCTACAATACCTGATCTGGCTAGGGTTGCCACCTGACTGTTTTTTACCGACATGACCTGTATTTTAATATTCTGGCCGGTGCGAAAATGTAGAAAAATGCGAAAGACTCTATTTTTTTCCTCTGATCAGTATTGAAAGAGTCAACGTAAGCTAAAAGCACTTTAAAATATGTTCTAAAGCTGCTTAACTTAACCGTGACTAATAGTTAAACTAAAAAAAAGATAGAAAAGCCATGTTCATGTTACAAATTAATATGGATATCTTTATATAAAGAGTGCTTTCTAATTATCATGCTCTGGCCCTTGCAGAATCTTATAACATAAATAAGTTGCCGTTTTATTTTCTAATTTCTTTTTATAGTTTTACATAAGGTGAACTCTGCGCTAGGGCATAGGAGCGATTTATATGAGCAACAGTTACACTATACAAGATCAAATTTATTTTTACTTTAGGCGTTGAGAGATTAAGTGAGTTGCCCAGAATCACAGGATGTTGAGCTGACGCTGGGACTGGAACCTGGTCTTCGACTGCCAAAGCAGGCAGCTTTGGCTACAACGCCACAACCTCTCTAGTTTAATAAAAGCCTAATAAAGGTTTCCTCACAGCGAGGCCTATGCAAATACACCCCCCCCCACCCAGGAAGGCTTCTCTTGGTCCACTTCCTCCCCAGCCCTCCATAGCCTCAAGGTGATGGCCTTGCAGCTTGCAGGGGAGGGGTCAAGAAAAAGGACACAGCTACTGCTCCCCCAGTGAGGTGCCTACATGCCCCCACCCGCCACCACCCACCATTGCCTGGCAGAGGAGGGGTCAGGGGCCCCACTGGGGGGCAGAGGTAAGAATGGCCCAACAAATAGCACAGCACCTGACCACAATTAAGGCAGATTGTCACACGTAACACCTTCGCCCTGCACACCATAGCCTGAAGTGCGATGGCTTAGGAGGGCAGGAATGAAGCAGAGGCCCTTTAAAAACAGGCCCACATGTCACCCTTAGGCACCGGCCCATTGGCCAATGCCCGACTGCCCACCTTGCCAATCCGACCCTGGGCAGCGGGCCTCTGACTCATATTTGGGAACCCTGCAAAACACCCCTGAAGCATGGCCTTCACACCACTGCACTGAGTGATAATATTGTAGGTGAAAGTCAACAGAATCATGTTCGCCACACAATGTCCATCTACCCACCATCATCACCTACAAAGCCCGCTGCATCATCTTCAGAGTTATAAACTCCAAAGCTCTGCTGCACTGACAAGAAAAGTCAGGCCTTCTAGAGGGCAATGCAGCACCCACAGCAGCAACATCACCATGCTCATGGCATGAAAATGAAGGAGGGTAAATGATGCTAGGCCTTCTCTTGCTATGTTCCTAGGATCTGGAACTTCCTTCCCACCAAGATTTAGCACGTTCTATCCCTTCTGCACTCCCACAAAGAACTGAAGACCCACCTCTCAAGCTAAATTTCGTCCACGTGTACCCCCACCCAGGCTGGCAGGTCCTCAACACAAATGCTCCTTAACGTTTGTGTGCCGCCTCTATCCTTTCCTTCTACCCCTTTCCACCTTCTGCATTGTTACCTATTCTCAAATCACTCATTGCACAATGCTCTGTTGCATTGCGGATAGGCTTCCACTGTACTACCCAACTGCGCAGTGTGCTGTTACTTTGTAGGTAGGTTTGCACTGCAATCCCTCATTGGACTGTGCGCTGTTGCATGGTCGGTAGAGTTGTACAATACAAATCCCCACACATATTTATAGGCATAAGTATATCTTGTAAAGGCAATATTGCACTGTTAGCTTTAGAAACAACTAAATAACTTAATTCCTAAAATCCAAGCAGTGTAAAAAAAAAAAAGGGAAAAGGAAAACAACATTTGTAAAACGTCTAAAAGATTGCTCCACTACTGTTGTCCAAAGATAAATGAGAAAAAATAAAGAATGAGTAATCTGTAGAAGTTTAAATAATCCACTTTATTAACATCCTTTTGATTTCTTTGAATATAGCATTTGCTAAGAGCTACAATATATTTGGTTTCTTTCTAGTCTCTCAAGGTTTATACCCCCTGCACACCAAGGTGAGGTAGTATGAAAATGGGGGAGGTGTGAAAATTAAGTTTTGCCGTCTTAGCATTTAATCAGTGTCCTTTCTCAATACCTTCTACCATGTTTTATATGAATCATCAGATTCTTTAAGGAGATGTAACAGTTAGAGGGGAGACAGCATTTACAACACAGTCATTACATCGCAGTTCCTTTACAACGCGGTCGTTACAATGACTGCGTTGTTAGAACGCAATGCCTTTACAACGCAAGTCATTAGATCGGCTTGCTGTAGGGGGCGCTCTAACATAAAGAATAGTATAATTTACTATTCCAACACCTTCCCTACTGTTGTGCAGGCTGGAGTTGGAATAGTAAATTATACTATTCCTAAGTCCAGCGCGCCCCTACAGCAAGTCGATCTAATGACTTGCGTTGTAAAGTATCAGCGTTCTAACAACGCGATCGTTGTAACGACCGCGTTGTAAAGGAACGCGATGTAATAGCATGCGATGTAACATGCTATATTCCTGTTGGGGTTCGTCATTCAAGCAGGTCTAAAATGTAAAATGAACTGTCCAAGACCGCAGTAGAGTAGTTAGGCCCCTGCTGCCAGCAAGGGGCAGTAAAATACAGCAATTATCAGGATTCAAATGGCCCAAAAGGGCTCTAGGGCCCAGTGTCACTGCACCTGCTGCACCAATGGTAGCTACGTCTCTAGAAGACCAGTATATACTGAACTTGCTCACGCAGGGAAGTTTACAATGTGCCCTGAAATAAGTCTCACTTTCTGTTTGATATCGGTTATTTTTTTTGCTATGATGTGAGATGTTTTGCACATTAGTGGCTCTTTACTGCTGTGAAGAGACATATTTTATATCCAGTGGGCTCCATTCATGAAAAAAGTGACAAATCTCCACCTGTAGATTAACATGTACATGGCAGTGGCGGCTGCCTACTATGGAGAGTGGTGAGACAGACAAATGCCAGGGTGGGTGCATGCATACAATCACATAACTAGCTAAATTGCTGACATGCATTACATTATCTTTTTAAAGTTTGTATGTTTCACTTTAAAACAGCAATGTAAAGAAAATCGGCGATTTAATGCACATTGGCAAATTAAATACATTAAAATAGTTAATAAAAATTCACTTACCTTCCTGCACGTCCTCGCTCTGGTCCCTTGTTCTTCTTTCATCGAGCGCAGGCACCATCCAACTCCCCTAACCAATTCTGGTGCTGCTCTCATGCTGTTAACCAGCATGAGAGTAGCACCAGGATTAGATGCAGCAGGCTCTCTCCTCACTCTGGAGGGCATTGGAGGCCTGCATGATTGCTCTCCACCCAGCTGTCTATGACAGCTGGGTTGGAGAGGTTTCAAGTGCACATGTCTGGCTGGCAGTCACAAGACAACGGCTAAAGTGGCATTCACACTTTAAACTTGAGTGCCCAGCCCACCACTCCTCCCTGTTGCTGAGACTTGGCAGCAATGACCCCGCCCCATCCTGACACTTGGCTCTGGACGTGGGTTACTGAAAAATAAAAGCGTAATACATTAACTTTATTACCATTTTATTTTTCATCTCTGGGGCATTTCTGGGGGCATTTTTATTAGTGGGGTGTTTCTCCTCCACCCCAATGGAGGAGGTGCTCCTGCAAGCGGGTACAGCTATTCTACTGTTATGGTATTCAACATTGTCTCCAGTAGTTCCCTTGGAAAGCTGCTTGAGGTGAAGGTTTCCAGGCGAAATCCTGGGATTGTAAGGTGATTCATTCCTCAGCGCCCTCTTCAAGTTGTGTGGAGTTAACCAAGACCACATGGGGGAATGGAGCCCTTTTCCCATAACTCTGTTAAAAATGTGTTTGGGGCGGGGGAGAGGGGGGTTCTCCTTCCCACCCTGGAAGGGGAGTGAACTAAAGTGAAGAGGAGTAAAGCTCGGATTATTTCTATTGTGTACATGTTGTAGACCTTTCCAGACTTCCAAGGTAAGTCATGCCTTGCAACGCTCTATTCCCACTACTTCAGTGGGATTTACGAATGTGGATGTCTCCACACTCATGGTGGAGAACTCTGCTCTCATAACACTAATAATGCCTGCTCGGATCCCTTTGTCTATTGCAGGCAGACATATAAAGGGAACGGGGGACCAGATACAACTCTGTGAATTGGGCCCAATGTAATGCTTACCTTCCTACTTTCTTTATTTTTAAATTCTTTTTTATTAAAATCTACAGTATCAAAACATCAATAAATACAGACAAAACTGGTAACAGTTCATATGATCAATTATCGCCCCCATACATAAATACCTAATTTACGTTTTCTTGGCCCTTTAACAGAATACAAACTCCAGATTAAATATGCTATAAAACCGGGCACACCACATTTCATAAGATGGTACTTCAGACTGTAGCCATGAAGACGCTAAACATAACCGTGCTACAGCCGTAGCAATAAAAAGCAAATACCGGAATTTATACATCGGACTCCCTTGCTCCAGATCTTCACCAATCCCAAGTAGCATCATGGAAGCCGAGATTTTAATGACGGCATCAGTGACCTCTGTCAAAAACTTCTCAATATTTTCTATATATGGGGCCAGTTTAGCACATACATAAAATATATGAAGACTATCAGCGTTATCTACACCACACTGAAAGCATTTACCATTGATCCCACCTCCCCCCACCCCCATTTCATCATCTTGACTGGGGTGTGGTAGAGATTAAACATTGTTTTATAATGCTGAGCTTTAAGATTCGCCGATAAAAAAAATTCCCCAGCAATAGCAATCGCCTTCTCTAAAGACACAGTTTGTTCTCCCAGACTATTTGCCCATTTAAGGTTATGCTTATCCAAATCGTCCATCCTAGAGGCTAAGAGGATTTTATAGAGGGCCCCTATTTTTTCCTGGCGTCTAACAGCTTCTACTAGTTTATGAGGTATCGTCAAAGTGGGCTGTTTACCCAGAAAATCGTGAATCTGTAAAAATTTGAAAAACTGATTCTTCGATAGAAGATATTTGTCCGCCAAGTCTGAGAAAGAAGAATATAGCCCCCCAGCCTCATAAAAATCCCCAATTTGTGGGATGCCCTTGCGTCTCCAACTAGCAACCACGTGATCCCAAAAAATCGACGGAAGTATCCCCTCGCCGGTGGTAGGTGTATAAAAAGTTAACCCCTCAATCTGCAAATTTTTTCGGACTGTGTTCAAAACCTTAAAAACTGCCCCCAAGATTTTAAAGTGCGTTTTTTTATAATAATTACCATCCAATTTCTTAAACAAGCAATTCTTAACCTCAGTTCCTAATACCATCTGATAAATTGAAGGGGCCTCTGCTAAATTACTCACGTCTTCTCCTGTCAGTAATATCCGGATATTAGATAAAAAACACGCATAATAATAGAGTGTGAAGTCGGGAACCGACCACCCACCCCTCTCTCTTGGGAGAGTCATAAATCGTGAAGCCCTACGTGGTTTCCCTGGAGCACAAAGGAATTTAGCACAAAGTGCTTGTAAATGTTGTAGTTGACCACACGATAATTCCAAAGGGACCGATCTAAAAAAATATAACACCTTGGAGAGTATATTCATTTTAAGGACGTTGGTTCTACCAACCAGGGAAAGATGTAGACACTCCCAGCTCTCTAATGATTGTTTCACATTGCCAATGATGGCCCCCCAATTGACCTCTACCAACTCTTTCAAACAAACCCGGATCTTAATTCCCAGATAAGTGAGCTCCCTAACCACTCTAGAGTTATTAGCCATAATGTGGTTCGTGCACAGGATCTGAGTTTTAGATGTGTTCAGCTTATAGTTGGAGATAGCTCCAAACTCATGTGCCAAGCGTTCCATTTCAGGTACAGCCGTGACAGGATCCGATGTTACAATAGCTATATGGTCAGCATATGCAAGGACGCAAAAATGATCCTCCTGAACAAGAAAAGGTTTGATCTGGGCGCTTCTCCCCAGCATAGTTAAAAAGGGGTTGATGTATAGGGCGAACAACAGTGGGGAGCAGGGACACCCCTGTTGTGTACCTCTAGAGATCTTTATAGGGTCTGATACAAGCCCCATTGAGCAGATCCTGGCCACGGGAGATCGATATAATACCCGTAAAGCCTGAATAAACCCCTGACCAAACCCCATCCACTGCATAATCCCCCAGAGGATGTCCCAGGCAACACGATCAAACGCCTTTTCGGCATCGAGTAGAATCAATCCTAAATCCCTTGACTCCACCTGAGCGATATCAAATAAAGTCATGACTCTTCTAATATGGCTCACTGTCCCCCTGCCAGGAATAAACCTGTGTTGTATTGGGGAGACCTGGGAAGAGATAACTTTAACCAATCGATTCACCAGAATTTTGGCGTAGAGTTTCACGTCACAGTTGACAAGAGAGATCGGGAGGTAAGACCCTGGCAGATCCAGTGGCTTTTCTTTCTTCCTAAATATAACGATGTTAGCCTCATCCCACGATTGTGGTGCACCCCCAGTTTGTGCTGCTTGGAAGACGGCCAGCATATCTGTTTTAAGGTCTTGAAAAAAGGCCCTAAAAACCTCCGAAGGAAGCTTATCTGGACCCGCCGCCTTGCCTATCGTCATGCTATTAATAGCCAGCTCTAACTCCTCCATAGTAATGGGACTGTCCAGCATCTCTGCCTCCTCCTTATCTACCCGTTCCAATAAATGTTGAAGCCCAAGGTTCCTATTGTGCTGCCCAACTCCTGTTCCGTGTACAAATCTTCATAAAAATTATAAAAGATCCTAAGGATCTCCTGGGGATCATATACCATGCCACCTAGAGCATTCTTCATGCCAACTATTCTATGGGCAGCCTCCTTTGAGTGTAGCCTTTGAGCTAAGCAACGCCCTATAGCCACGCCATACTCATAACAATCCTTTTTCTATACCAGATATTTAAGTGCAATTTCCTTACTCCATAATAAATTGATGTTAGCCTTACATCTGGCCACATTGGTTTGTAAATCAGCACTGTTGTTCTTAAGCGAAATCCCCTGTACAAGACTTTCTTCAGCTGTTTTAAGTTTAGTATACAGTTCCTGTATTACAAGTTTAGCTTTCTTTTGTTGATACAGTCCATAGCTCAGGACCTCCCCTCTGAAGCAAGCTTTAAGGGTATCCCACAAAACCCCCACCGACGTAGAATACCTATTATTTTGAAGGAAATCCTTAATCCAGATCTTCATGTGATCCATAAAAGTATTATCAAGAAGAAGCTTCCTATCAAAGGTAAAAACTCTCGGGGTTATACAAAAGCCCGATACGGGAATATCCAAAACTACTGGTGCATGGTCAGAGGTAATTCTTGGGAATACTCGTATCTTAGCTCCAGTGAATAATAAAGGAGATACAAAAAAATAATCGAGACGTACTAGCTTCCGATGGGGGTGGGAGTAAAACGTGAACCCGGGATCGGGCGTACAGAGAGAATCCCAAACATCAACCAAGCCGTGATCCGCCAATAAGTGATATAGTGCCTTAAAGACCCTGGGTTTCCTTCCTTTATAATCTTGTATACCAATTTGAAGTTCCTTATTAATCAAATTAATATTAAAATCACCACACAATACCAGAGGAGTAGGCCAAAGTGCAAGTTCTAGATTTAGTTGTTCCAGGACGATGGCCTCATCGAAATTGGAACCATAAACAGTACACAGCGTGAACTTTACTTACCCTAAAATGCATTCCAAAATAGCCCAGTGCCCCAACTTATCCACTAAGACCCGTCCCGATGTTTGTACAGCAGGTTTAGCTAAAACTGCCACCCCCGAGTCGTTAAGGATTGTTGTGAAGCGGCCAATAACACAAAGCCCATTTCCGATAACATTTTCCGCTTTCCCCAGAGTACATGTGTTTCTTGTATGCAGACCAAGTCGGGCTGAATCACCTTTCTACTTTCTTAACATGTTTTAACAATACATATATAATGTTGGCTTTTGCTTTTCCATATTGTCACCCCCCTTACCTCAGGGCTGCAGAACTGGCTGTAAATAAGTCATAAACGAATACTGAATTAGTCTCTTCGACTGGTTTCCTACTGTTTTGAGTATCACAAAAATTATTAGTACTTTCACAGCTACGCTTTGAGCAATATTTAAGAGTAGTTATTCTTCTGTTGCTGCTTCCAGCCAGGTGAAGTGATTAAAGCTCTTGTTGGTGAGAAAAACTGACACATCCTTCTATTTTTCAACTTTTCCTCTTCTTACCTGACTTGTTTTCCCCAGGTGGACTTGTCAATATGTATGTTGATCAACAGTGTATCATTTTTTTGTTGTGACCTATTGGATATAGGGTGGACCCAAGTTGCAGCCGCACCTATGGTGGAGAGTGCACCTTCACTAGGCTTGAGGAGACCGAGCAGCTGGTGGCAGGTGACTCTAAGGTGCAGGGTTGCAGGCCTTTTTACCTGTCCCTTTGGAAAGGGTCTGATGGCCCTCTTGCATAAAATCCCTCAGTTCCTAATACATTACCTTTTTGACTGTATGTATGTGGTGGGTTATGTGACATGCAGCATTTTTGTATTGTTACTTTGTGTGTTACCAGTTTGTATGCCCCCATTCCTCTCGTTGAAAAAAGCAATACTACTATTAGACTACAATCTTGCCTCACGACCAGTAGCCTGTAGGTAATGCTTATTCATAACATTCATGTAGAAATCAACGGGAGAGCGAGGAAAGGGCAAAGGGGTGTGTCCTCTTCCCCCATATGAAAATAGATACAACAACGTGGACGGCCCCACTGGTAAATCTTTCAAGTTTATTGACTTAATATAATGCAACAGAGTATAAACATCCAATGGATTTGTAAGAAGAACCCTCACCCACCAACCTAGTTGGTGGCATGCTTCATCATTGGGTTCCCAGCTGGGCTGCCGAATGCAACCCAGCTGTGCTTCCACGCCTGAATTACAGCGGAGCGGGTTTTTTGTTTTGTCAGTGAGGTGTGTGTTCAAGGAGTGGTGAGGTTAAAAGTGTCTCTGGGATAGCCCAATGGTAAATGCTTTATTAGTAGGGTCCTAGGACACGTTTAAAATCAAAGGCGGGGATATGGTGAAGATAAAAATGGGTCTTCAATATCCCCTAGGTGTAGGTCGACATGTTTCAGCCTTTCCGATAATCGCAGGCTTTCTTCAGGACCAAAACGGACTTGAAAAAGTGATATGGCTACAAAAGTGTAGATAGCCACGTGAGTGAAATAGCACACACACTAAGGTGTGCTGTGTATGTAGTGGTATGGCCGTACTTACGGACCCACTTATTGGTTGAAATACCAGCTGAGTAAAAAAAATCAGACGGATCCTGAAAGGGGGAGCCTCCTGTAATCACACATTCGTCAAGGATGATCTCCCTCCATTCTAACCTGTTCTGGTATTGTCAGGATCCCGCCAGGATCAACCAGTAAGTGGGTCCGTAAGTACGGCCATACCACTACATACACAGCACACCTTAGTGTGTGTGCTGATATTTCACTCACGTGGCTATCTACACTTTTGTAGCCATATCACTTTTTCACGTCCGTTTTGGTCCTGAAGAAAGCCTTGCAATTTTCGGAAAGGCTGAAACATGTCGACTTACACTTAGGGGATATTGAAGACCCATTTTTATCTTCACCATATCCCCGCCTTTGATTTTAAATGTGTCCTAGGGCCCTACAAATAAAGCATTTACCATTGGGCTATCCCAGAGACACTTTTATACCTCACCATCCCTTGAGCACACACCTCACTGACAAAACAAAAAAACCGCTCCGCTGTATTTCGGGCGTTGAAGCACAGCTGGGTTACATTCGGCAGCCCAGCTGGCAACCCAATGATGAAGCATGCCACCAACTAGGTTGGTGGGTGAGGGTTCTTCTTACAAATCCATTGGATGTTTATACTCTGTTGCATTATATTGAGTCAATAAACTTGAAAGATTTACCAGTGGGTCCGTTCACGTTGTTGTATCTATTCATAACATTCAACATGATGGAGGAGTCACTATATTGTGGTTGAATTGTCAAACAAAACAAATATTGAAATCCAAATCCTGACCACCCCAATATGTAAGTAACTGTGGAGTTAAGAATAGTGCATTTATACTTCTCCATATACACTTAACTTGACAACATAGAGGCAGTTAAAATTGTGACTATGACATTTGTGAAGGTCAATATTTCTGACCATAATAACATTAAAAAATGTAACATACAACTGTGCGATAACTGAGAATAAAAGGTTCAGTTCACCTGGAGAAGAGTAGCCAAGGATTGTGCTTCATTCCTGTCCTAAATTGACCTTTCCTTCAATTTCTGCAGGAAGAAAGCGAAGAAGGAGAAAACTAAGTTAAAAGAGTTCATCCTGTGCTGTATCAAATCAGCTGTGGCCTCTTCAGCCCATACAGTAGAAACTACAGATTGTAGCATCTGCAAAGGCTTCCTTAGTAATGCTAAAGGAGTGTCCATACTGATCAGGAGTTACTGCAGAAAACTGCCTTACTCTTTATCAGCTGCAATAGTATTTGTGGGGGCAAATAGATCATAATCCCAATACAGCAACAGTGCCCGGTGTCAGAGTAGGTGGGTTGAATGCATGGATTTATATATATACCGCATGGATATCAAATAACTCAGGCAGTGCTCTGACCTTACTGGGCTATGTTGAGGTTGTATGTCACAATATTGAGCACAAAAATATTGTGCTACAAAAAATTCATAATCGGTGTATTGACTACCAAGATATGATGAAGGTAAATATGAATAGGTATATGTGCACTATTCCTAACTCAACATCTACGTACCTTTGAAGATATATATTTTTGAAGATGTGCATATGTGGAGATAAGAATAGTAAATCTATATGTACTTCTATACACTTGCCGCTACAATACTTTGTAAGTTGATATTGTGGTACGATTTTTTAGCAGCACAATATTTAAAACTTGATAATCTGGTGCTGGACCTGTGCATAATGTGTGCTGGTTGCTGAGGGGGGAGTATCGGAACACTTTTTTGCGTACCAGAACTTATTTTTCATCATCAGACTTTGAGATAGGAATACAGTTAAAAGAAAATGAAGAATGGGGGAAAGGTAGGAAAACATTGACAAAGGAAGAAAGCAGGAATGAAAGAGAACCTCCAATATTGAGATAGAGAGACAGAAAAAGTAAGGGGTGGGAGAAAGTGGTGGAAGGGAATCAACAATAGGCAGTACTGGCATTCAATAGCACCGGCAGTGGGTTCCTCACAAAAACGCTGGCCCCCCATTTATATTTTACATAAATTAAGCTCTGCACTGTGCTGCACGTTGGTCACCACTGCGATAGAAGCATGGACCAGGATTGAACACATATTCAACAAATAACACTCTAACGGTACATCGACCAGTTTATTTACATCCTTGCTTGCATTCCAATAAGTTTCTGAGGAACAAATGTCTCACTGAAGGCAGGAACAGTACTTCTTTGTTTCGCGCCAGAACAGCACAGTTGTTGGCATGGAAGAGAGGGAACGGGGCAAAAAAACACCAACTCGCAAACAAAGTCCTTGCCAGGTTGTTTTAATTGTGATAGAAAGCCGCTTTTGTAGGCAGGTGCCAGCTTCCTTCTTGGGCGACCACAACATAGGATTGGCTGCTTAGGGCATGTGCACAGCAGAACCTCAGACTATTGTCTGGTCCCTAGTATGCTCTGTGAACATGGTCTTCTGGGTAGGTGGTCCTTCACATAAGTCTCTCTTATAAGTCCATTGGTTTCTATTGGAGAGCAGAACATGCAGGGGCAGTATTTGGGAGGGGGCCATGCCCTGGAAATTAACACCACCGCCATGCACTGAAGCAGGTAGTGGCGTCCCTCAGCTGTCATGTATTGTAAATCTCTAATGCCCCTTCTAGCATCCCATTTAAAATTTACTGAAAAGGGCATTAGATGCTGTTCTTTCCAACTGACTTTTTGTTCCTCATTTTGTCACTGCCCCGAGCTCCCTTCGCCGACGTCACCAACCTCATCGCACCCCACGCCATTGCCGCCACAGACTACATACTCATCGGAGACCTAACTTCCACCTCGACAACCTCAGCGACCCCAACGCCACCGCCCTCCTGGACAACCTCGCCAACATCGGACTGAAACAACTCGCCACCACACCAACCCACAAGGCAGGACACATCCTTGATTCCATCTTCGCTGGAGGTAGCAGCGTTCACTTCAGCCCACCACGCAGCCCCTCCTGGACCGACCACCACTGCGTACACTTCCTCATCAACAAACCCAAGCCACCCGAACCTGCTCCGCCCTCCCACGTAGGAACTGGAGCAGAGTCACAGAGGAACAACTCAACTCCTCCCTCAACGGCAACACCCCCTCCGCTTCAACCGACGCCAACATCGTGGCCATGGAACTCCACACTTGGATCGCCAACTGCGCAGACAAGCTCACCCCGCTACGCAACCCCGACAAGCAACACCCCAGGAAAGCCGCCTGGTTCACCACCGATCTCCAAGAAGTCAGACGCAGCTGCAGACCCCTGTAGAATGCTGGAGAAACAGCAAGACACCCGAAGACTACACCACCTACAAGGACGCTATGACGGAATACCATAAACGCATCAGGACCACCAAAAGGACCTTCATCCACAACAGAATCCTCGCCAACTCCAGCAACTCCAAGGAACTTTTCAGCGTCATCCAGGAGTTCACCAAGCCCTGCAGCGAAGCCACGGACATCACCCCCTCCCAGGACCTCTGCGACAAACTCGGATCCTACTTCCACCTGAAGATAAAGAACCTCTATGACAACTTCAATGACCACACGCCCGACCCAGCAGTCAGCCCGCCCTGCGGCAACGGCAGCCAGACCACCATCTCAGCCTGGACACCGATCACGACCGAGGAGACCGCCACAACCATGAAAGGCACCCACTCCGGGGCCCCACAGACCCCTGCCCACCCCACATATTCCACAGAGCCGCCACCACCATCGCATCCGTATTACAATGCACCATCAACACCACCTTCGAGACCGGCTCCTTCCCAGGCGACTGGAAACGCGCAGAAGTCAGGCCCCTGGTGAAGAAGCCCTCAGCAGACCCGACCGGCCCATCTCGCTCCTCCCTTTTGCAGCAAAAGTCGCTGAGAAGTCCGTCAACGCAGAACTGACAAGGTTTATCGAAGACAACGCCATCCTCGACCCTTCCAAATCCGGATTCTGAAGCAACCACAGCACCGAGACCGAGGCCACACCGCAGCCCTGATTCTACTCGACCTGTCGGCAGCCTACGACACCGTCTTCCACTGCACACTCGCAGCCAAACTACATGAAGCCTGCATACAAGGCACCACCCTCAACTGGATCAGATCGTTCATCACTGGCAGGAGCCAAAGGATCAGACTGCCACCCTTCCTCTCCATAACCCACGGAAGTCAACTGCGGAGTCCCACAGGGATCATCACCTAGCCCAACCCTCTTCAACATCTACATTGCTCCCCTCGCCGCCATCGTCCAACAGCACAGCCTCAGCATAGTCTCCTACGCCTACAACACCCAGCTCATTCTCTCCCTCACCAAGGGCCCTACCACCACCAGACTCAACTTCCAGGAAGGAATGCAGGACGTCGCAGCCTGGATGAGCTACAGATGCCTCAAACTCAATTCGGAGAAGACAGAAGTCCTTGTCCTCGTAACCACCCCTTCGGCATGGAACAACACCTGGTGGCCCACCACCTTCGGCAGCCCCCAATCCCCACGGACCAAGCCAAGAACATCGGCATTGTACTCGACTCCTCCCTCTCCATGAATCGACAGGTCCACACCATCACCTCCAGCTGCTTCAACACCCTCCGCATCCTCTGTAAGACCATCAAATGGATCCCCCTGAGGCAAGGAAGACAGTCACCCATGCACTCATTACCAGCAGGCTGGACTACGGAAACGCCCTCTACGCCGGCATCAACAAGTCTCTACTCCGCAAGCTCCAGACAATACAGAACACCACCGCCAGACTCGTCCTCAGGGTCCCTCGACACGAACACATCAGCCAACACCCACGCAAGCTCCACTGGCTCCCCATCGAGAAAAGAGTCACCTTCAAGATACTCACCTACGCCTACAAATGCCTACACAACACCGGACCCCAATACCTCAATGATAGAATCCCCCTCTACGTACCCAAATGAAACCTGCGCTCCACCAACCTCCTCCTCGCCGAAACCCCACGCATCCACAGATCCAGAGCAGGGGGAAGATCCTTCTCCTACAACGCGGCCAAGACCTGGAACGAGCTCCCACCGACATCAGACGCACCCCCTCCCTGAACACCTTCAGGAAGACTCTGAAGACCTGGCTATTCGACTGAAACGGAACTGCTGACCCTCTTTCCCCAGCGCCTTGAGACCCTCACGGGTGAGTAGTGCGCTTATAATTCCCCTGATTGATTGATTGATTGATTAATTGACTGCCTTTTACTTTTCCTTTATTCACTTAATTTTCTCCCTCATTCCATCTTCCCGTTTCGCTGTGTCTCCTCCTTTCATTTTCATTTTCTTTCTGTTTACTCATTTTCATTATCCATATCATGCATTTCATTCTTTTGGTTTTTGTTTTCCATTTCTTTCTTTTTTTTCTTCTTATTTCATTATCCTTCTATTTTGTTCATTTTTTCTTGTGTAGCTTTCTTCCCTACTATCCCGGTTCTTTTTGATCTACTTTATTCTCTTCTGTCTATTACTTTCTCAGTTTCCTCCTCCTTCCTTCTTCTTGTCTTGTTTTCTAGTTTACTTGATTACACTTACTTTCTCTCACTGCATCCTTTTTTTTAATGTACCCTATTACTCTTTTAGTCTGGTATTTCGTTTTTTTCCAGGGTTATATATGACCCTCTGTCTGGAGACCTGCAGGTAAAACTGCTCACAGTGATACTAGATTATGGGAAAGCTTCAGTTATTCCATACCTCTAAACAGCTAACCTTGGTATATCTCCTGTGAACGAATGGCTCCCAACACTTATTCTGTTTGTGAAAAGGATTGCTTTATTTGGAAGCAGGTAGAGGTCACAAAGCATCAGACTCTGGCACAGCTTACACCTGGCAAATCCCTAACAGAGTACTAACAATGAACTCTAACCACTCCCCTCTAAACAAACCACCCCTTAAAGCTCTAAGTCCTCCTGCCCCCTCCTTTAAACATCAAACTTCTAAGCAGTCAACCTAACAGCCTTCTTTGTCCCTAATCCTCCATATCACTATGGAAATGACCACAAAATTATGATCACTTTCTTTTGACCCCCTTTAAAACTCTGTTCCTGCCAAAAATAACAACACATCTCCTGTTAGTATCCCCCTAATCCTGAAGTTCCCTGGGCCTCACAGAGCCCCACATACATTTCCACTTGCCCATGTCCCTCAGCTTACTCTACTATGCCAAATCCTTCAGTAGGCGCTTCAGTCCTAAAGGAATATGTTCCAAAACATTACGGTGGCCAAATTCCCACCCTCTTCGGCAAATGCTCTTGTTACACTCCAAATGCTTGTCTGTTCCTCTCTCTACCTCCATCCTTGTGCCAGGACATATATCCTGAGCCTGCTCTTCTCATCTTTAAATATTAGTGGTTTAGCAAAGGCACCATGGGCCTTAATGCAATCAAATATATTGGGCTCCCCATCCCAATGTTTGGTAGCAAAAATAGTCACCAACTGGGCTGAAGTGAGCCCCTTACAGCTCTGGGCTCTGCTGCCACTGCACCTGCTGCACTACTGATAGGCACACTCTTGACTTGCATCCCTTCCCCACTCCAGTCTGTCTCTTGCTACATACCACTATTTGTTATCTATATTCCTCCAAACTCAGGCAACTGTTGGACCTGGCCCTTTTTGTAGGGTTATCCCCAAACTTTCTGCCTTCTTCCTTCGATTTTTCTGACCTCCTTCTAGTTGGTTTTAGGACTCTGGGCACTTTACCAGTGCTGATCAGTGATAAAGTGCATATGCTCTCTCCTCTAAAACATGGTATAATTGGTTTGATTTACTCATACGTCCCTAGTATAGTGCACAATGGGAGCCCAGGGCCTATATATCAAATGCTACTGGTGGGCCTGCAGCACTGATTGTGCCACCCACATGAGTAGCCCTGCAAACATGCCTGAGACCTGCCACTGCAGAGCCCGTGGGGGCACTTTAAACTGCCATTTCGACCTGGCAAGTGCACCCACTTGCCAGGCAAAAACCTTCCGTTTTAGTACATATAAGTCACCCCTAAGGTAGGTCCTAGGCAGCCCCAAGGACTGGGTGCAGTGTATTTAAAAGGTAGGACATGTACTTTTGTGTTTTACATGTCCTGGCAGTGAAAACTGCTAAACTTGTTTTAGCTACAGCAAGGCCTATCTCTCCTATAGGTTAAAATGGGGATTGCCTTGAAACATCCTTTAAATTTAATTTCCCATTGGGAGCAGATAGAAAATTGGAGTTTGGTGTCTCTGGACTCAAAATGTTAAAACACATCTTTTGGTAAAAGTAGTTTTTAAATTGCAGGTCTGAAAATGCCACTTTTAGAAAGTTGGCATTTTCTTACCTTAATCATCCTGTGCCTCAGCCTGCCTCTGAATACACATCTGGCTCAGGATGATTGTTGGGCTTCTGTGCATTCACTCTAGACAGTCACACAAAGGAAGCTGAGGTGTTTCCTGCATATCCTGATGGCCGATCACCAGGGTGATGGGTCTTCCTGAGCTACAGTGGGTAGGAGGATTTGACATTCACCCCTGAACAGTGCTGTGCCTGTCCTCTCACAAAGGAGTCTCCTAACCCCTAGGGTGTGTCTGAAGCCAGGGCCAAGAAGGGAGGGGTCCTGTGCACTACAAAGACCTTTCTTTGACGTCTCCCTACTTCAAAGGCCAAATTTGGTATAAGTCCTGGACCTCTGACACCATATACCCAGAACACTATTGGATTGAGGACATTCTGCCAGGAATACGATCTATGTTGCTGTCAGGAGGGACTGCCACTTTGCTGTTTGCTTTGGTGTGCTGGCCTGCTGCTTGCTGCTTCACTCCTGGAGTGAAAGTACTGGACTTTGCTTTCTACATCCTGCTTTCTAAGATTCTCCAAGGGCTTTGTTTGAGCTTGCCTCCTGTTGGAAGTCTCAGGGCCATCAAAGACTTCACCTGCCAGCAGCTGGGCTCCTCTGTTGAGAGCCCTACTCTGCCCAGTGGTGCCAAATTCAGTTCCTGGGCCCTTGTAAGTGAGTTATCTCAATGCATTGACTCCAAGCATCATTCAGAAATGGCGCATCATCTTAAAACCCGGCACATCCCCGCTATTTGCACCGGAGCATGGTCCCTGCTCGACGCAACAACTGTGACTTACAACACAGGCCCTGAATTTGTGCCACACCTGCGAAGACCCACCTCTACGTGAGTCTTGAGCACCGAATCACCAAAGTATGTGATGCACCACTCTGACTCTGACACAGCGCCTGCTTTGATGTTGTGGAATCGGCGCGGCTTGACTTTCAACGCATCATCGACGCATCGTTCCTGGGCGCCGATTTCATTATTGATACCGCAGTAGGGAACTGAGGTATCATGCCTGCAAACGAAGCATCACTTCCCCTACGCCATGCATCATCAACAGGCATTAGCGGCTTAACGACTCTGCGCTGCCTTAAGGAACCGGCGAATCACTGTCCACAGTGGCGCATCAACTGCGCAGCGCACTGTCCCTGAGCGCCAATGTGCTAACAACCTGCACAGCAGTAAGGAACTAACACATCACCTGCTTTTGCAACAACTCCCCTCCCTTGCGCCACACATCATCTCTGATTTTTGATGCATCTAAGGTACTTTGTCCTGGTCAAGCGCAACCATTCATTTCTAAGAACCACAACTTTATTTAAACGTTCAAAATTGATATCTTGATTTTTGTTTGTTGAATTATTGTCATTTTGGTCTTGTTTTAATCAGAAAAATATTGGCTATTCTTTCTTTACTGCAGTGTTTTCACTGTGTTACTGTGTGTATGTACAAATAATTTACACATTACCTCTGGGGATAAGCCCGACTGCTCTGTGCCAAGCTACCAAGGGGGTGAGCTGGGGTTATTTTTAGTGTGTAACTTACTTACCCTGACTAGAGTGAGGGTCCCTACTTGGACAGGGTGCACACCACTGCCAACTATGGACCCCATTTCTAACAGCCACTCACTGCCATACCCTAATAGTGCCCCCTAGCAGCTCAGATATCCTCTGTGCACTACAATATAAGATATCAAAAACAGCCAACTTTAACCAACTTTCCTTTGCAGATATAAATGTGGTTCTCGCCTGAACTATGATTCCTTCTAAATTGTCCACAGTTAATACTGTAATTACTTTTCTTCCATCACATGTGCTGCCCTTCTCCAAACTTCTCTTAATATACTCAAATCATACATACTCAGATTGTTTACCCAAAGAATTTCCCATTGAACAGGATATCAGACATTTCCCCAGAACTAGTCGCAAGGTACAACTTCTTGTCAATCAATGGTATCACAAGTTCACAACATGTGACTTCTGTAATTATGAGCTTTCCCTGACCTCATTTCTCCGTGCTCCACTCATGACACCCTCATCTCATGCCTGTGAGTAATTGCTCCCCATGGTTGATGCCCTTCTGTTAGCCATAAAGATCTCAGAATTCTAGATTCC
This sequence comes from Calotriton arnoldi, assembly GCA_963921515.1. Taxonomy (NCBI): domain Eukaryota; kingdom Metazoa; phylum Chordata; class Amphibia; order Caudata; family Salamandridae; genus Calotriton; species Calotriton arnoldi. The sequence continues at coordinate 131,810 of CAWUFW010017565.1, forward strand.
ACATCTCTGTCTGTACTATCTCCCTGGGTTGGTCTGATCCTATTGCCAATCCACTGGATCTCCACCACTAAAAGGGAGACAATGCCTCTGCTGACATATTAATAAGACATGGGATGTGCCTTGCTTGAAACATGATGTTCTGTTGCAGACACTTTAGCACTAACTCTCTTACCAGATGCAGCACTCACTGGCTAACTTTTTTTGTCACTCCGGCAACTGCCTTATCTATTACAAGTCACTTTTCTGTTTCTCTGTTCTCCTTCACTCAGCTCCATTGGCAGTACTACATGAAAGAATTCCATAAGTCTAGTGCTATATTTGCACCTCTTCCAGTCCTTAAGCCACTGCCCTGCCCACCAGTGTTAATTCCAGAACGATATGTTTGGGAACCAGTACTTTTGTTCTCACTGCAAATCCTACTGTATAGAGTCTGGAGACCCAGGCACCCAAAGGATCACTGGGTCAAGTATAAGGCCTTTTTTCATAACATTTATACAGCCTAAAACAAGATTATTTTGACTCAGAGAATTGCACTTAGGTGCTGATGAAAGCCCACATGCACTTCCTAGTAGGGCAAGACAGATTGAAACATGTTAGTCGTTCATAAGGGTCGAATTAGGCCCATTTTTGTTTAAAATCATACCACAAGGGGACAAGAATAAAAATATTGAGACCACCCTGAGGTACTTTTAACTACACTTGGTTTCTGTATGCGATGTGAAAGTGATAGTTTACCCTCCTCTACTACACTTAGGATAGCTACACATCATACGACTCCAGCTGCAAAACACCAAAGGGCTCCCCTGTATCACAGGGTAGTAGCCCACACCATCGGTATGAGGAGGAGCTCCATGATGAAGCATTCACCCATTTGATAGGTGAGGGTTACCATCCTTAAAAAGAAAATATTCCCTCACACTCATTCTCTTTACAAACAACTTCATTGCTTCACTGTTTCCTTTACTCACTGGGTACCTTTGGTAGTTATAAATTAAATATGAGATGTACAATAGTGTGTTCCCACACTCCTAGCTAGTTTGTATTTACTCCCTTTCAGTATAAACCAATACCACCCACACCTAATGAGTTGTACCAGGTAACCATGTCTGTTGCAGGCATCTAGTCACTCCGTTGTAGCTATCTAGGAACACAATCCATGTCAACATGTCCATTCTTATGCTTTTTGTAATCCTAATCCTATGAAGTGGCTTTGAATCTCCTCTCGAGGCAAAAGCCATATATCTGCAGAAAGTACAGAAAGCTCTGTCTGACACACCCAACCACCTTGTACGCTCAGGTAGCCCAGTTCCCAGAATCAGTTGCAGCCTTTTTAGCTCACACATCTTGTTTGCTATCACCTCGTGCAATAGGTCTTTCAACACCTGAAATTTGTCAGTGGGCAAGCAGAGCTTCATGGCCTCTGAATTAAATTCAGTGCCCAAAAATGTGATGGCCATAGCCAGTCCACTTGTTATCTCGACCGTCAAAGGCAGTCCAAAGGTTGTAGCCACCCATTGAAATGTCCTCATCAAACAAATACTTTCTCCATGTCCACTTTTTCTACCTTCCTACAGAATATCATCATGGTGGTGCAGCACCTTCTCAGACTTTGCTTCAGTCATCACTGCCTATTCCAGGAATGACTAAAAGTCTCAAAAACCAAGACTAGGCATATAATCAAGCAACCCCTTGCATAGCTATATCTGCACTTCAAATTGAATCCCTGACTAGGGTAAGTCATTCAAATGAACTGGTACTAACTGTAATTCCGACTATGTCAGCTTTTTCCATCGCAACGCTGACACCGCACTATTACAATGACCTCCTCAATGCTAGAATACAATAGAGAGCACTCATTCTGATCAATGCAGTCATTAACCAACCCAAACTCTGAACAAGAAAGGTAGTGAACGATAGATTTTAAGATTTTAGCCTGGGGGCTCAGTTGCAGTTCCACATAGGGAATCTTAAAAACAGTTACAATCCTTCCTCAATCATTGTGCCACAATCCGGTCTGGGTATTTCTTCACCAAGCCTCCCTCGCATCCAGGTTAAATTAGATACTGGCCCTTACCCTAAGACTCTCTCCCATTTAAATACATTTTATAAACAAATATTACACTTAAAGTTCCAGCATGCCCTGCCCATTCCACTTTTGTCTTGACTTCCCACCAAGGTAGGGTAGCTTGGAAAAGCCACAGCAGGGTTAAGCCACTTGCGTGAGCAATACAGAAACAGACATGGTTGTCGTCATCGACTGGAGCCAAAGAACAATGTCAATTTTGGTACAAGACTTCAACAGATCTAGAATTCTAAAATATCCCCAGCTCTTTGTCGTATCACAACCAAACCAGTCCCGTAAAGATGATGTTCCCTTCCCTATCGCATATAAATAACCTCCCCACCTTCAATTTTTTCCTGCTTTGAGGTTAACCTAGGTGTGTCATCTCATCTGCCATTCTCTCCTCTTTCCTCTACCCATGCCTTGACCATCAGAGCTCACCCAGTTCGGTCTGTCCTCTCCAAAAATGTGTCACAGGACTCCCACCATAACTTCTGAAAATGATTAGAATAAAAAGAAACACCTAAGGCCTGATTACGACTTTGGCGGTGCAGCGCCGGGTCCACCCCACCACCGCCCACCAAAACCGTAGTCAGACTGCCTGCCAGATTAGGAGCTACCTCCTGTCTGGTGGGCTTTGTTTTTGACGTTCCCACACCAGTGCCCTTAAAATGGCCCCTGCAATGGGAACACCAAAAACTGTTGCTGCACATCATGGACTGAAAAATCCATGACGTGAAGGAACTGGTGTGCATGCACATGGGGGGCCATGAATACCCTGGCAGAGAGGAAACCTAATATGCTTGGCGGGACCACGGCAGTCCAGCCAAGCATATTACTGCCTCCTGACCAATGCAACACCGCCAGGGAGTGGCGGTTCCCTGGCAGCTGTGGTGGGGCTGCTGCTGCCCAAATCATAATAGGGCGGTCAGGAGACTCCTACGCCCTCATGTCTGGTGGTTTGTGGACCACCAGACTCGTAATCGGGCCCTTAGTGTCTCTTCCATCTACACACTCCTCGCTTTCCTTCATCCTGTCCTCATCCTCCTATCCATCCATTTCTGCCCCTCTTACTTCCCTCCAATCTTCCCCATACTCATGTTCCCTCCAAAAGGGCAGGTCCACACCCACCATGGTCTTTATTCAGCTACTTCTCATCTCAGGTTTCTTCCTTATGAAAGCTCCCTCTTTCCACGCCCTGGTGTGGCTCCTACATGTATGGGCTAGCACTAATCATTCTTCCCACATTCCTTTCACTACCACACTCTCGTATCTACTTGACACTGACCCCACTCATGCTCCATGGACCCACCACGTTCAACTCCACCATCAATTTATATCCTGCCCCATCGTCCCTTATCCCTGGCACCAGATCATCTTCTTGAGGTTAGCGTCTACCTCCACTGAGAACTCCCAAGCTCTTCAATGCTGTCGATCTTGACCTGTGCACTCTAAGGATACTCCAGCCTCCATCCTGGGGCTACCCACACTCCTCCCACCTCAAGGCGTAGAAGCACACACCAGCACCAATGCAGAGACCCCTGCAGATACCGCCCTTTTGGGCCAACCTCTTCTCTCCAGCATGCAGGGGTCTTCTCAGTGCAGTCTCAGACTCCCCTCTGCCCATAACACTGCTGATGCAGCACCCTCTACGGTGGTGGACTGAGCGATCCTGGAGGCCACAAGCCTGATCAAATGACAGAAGGGACTGAATACTTTCTTGTTCGCATGTGCTGCATTTTAATCAAAAAAGAGGCTGCACGGTTGCCAGCATCTGACACTACAGCATGTTATCCTTTATCAAAGATCATGTAGGGTTGCTAATTCACAGGAAACTTTTGCAAAGATTATCTTAATAAGCAATTACAGTATGCAAAGCCTAAGAGTATGTTTCAATGTTAGGTGGAGGTTCTAAAAACAAATGTGTAATTCGTTGAATAATCTACACAAAAGCGTTTGTGAAAAAATTGAAAAAAAATCAAATACACTTCAAAGCAAAACAAAATTTACAATAGGTGGATGTGTTTTAGTGAACTTGTGTTGTTAATTAACTTCATATATTCAGGCTATTAAGGATGTTCGGAACACTTTAAGTGATGACTGATAGGAAGAGTGTCTGAACTGTGTAATGAATAATGTCACAGCATTATACGATTGTAATTGGAAAGAACAGGGAATGGAAGCTATAAGACACAGTCTGAGCTTAAGACCAGCTAATTATTTTGAACATGCAAAACTGTTATCATATAGGACTAAACTGATTTTGGAAAACAACAGTTTATTTTCACAACAGTATATGGTAGAAACAGACACCTGCGCTTGAGGATTGTCCCTATTTATGCCAACCAGTGCCTCTTTTCCATCTACCTCAGACTCGACGTTTTAAGACATTACACTTTCAAGGGTTGAAGCAAAATACAGAGATTCAGCCCTCAAGTGACGTAAGAAGGAAAGGCTGACAAGAGGCACTTTATTGGAGCAACCTACTTGCAGCCAGACCCACAACAGACTGTGCAATACATCTAATGCAAAGTAGGAAGGTGTGAGAAAAGGGGTTAGATAGCTGCAAAGACATTTTTGAAGAACTAACATCTGGACCACATTCCAGTTTATTTAGATATTGATGTCAGATACTTACAGTCTAGACCGTATGTTTTTATATTTACCCTATATGCTGTATCAGAGATAATCATACCCAGGCTTGCATTATGAGGTTGCTTCCACACTCTAATATAAGGGCACTGACAGATTTATTTAGATTAACCCTTCTTTTTAACATCATTTCTCCATTAATGGAATAGTGTTGTCCCAGGTAAGCTTTTTTGTTTGTTAGACCCTCACCCACTCTATTAGAGGCATGCTTATTCATCAGGTCTCATCCTGGTCCCTAAAAAACAGGATGGGTTAAACTATATTCCAGGGAGGGGAAACTACATTTATCATGTAGTCTTTTCTACGCAGTACCTTTACCGGGCACTCTTTACTGCTCTTGCCTTTATAATGAAAATGTAACTATATTGCAGGTAAGTAAAACCGCTTCATATATATTATGTCCCTGAAACCTGTGTTTTTTTCAGTGAATATATATATATATATATATTGATCCAGTCGAGAGTCGGACGGAATATGGAGTACCCTTCCTGTCGAGTCGGGGCTTCGTTGGCGGGCGCCGCCGCCGTAATATCCACAGAAAGGATCGAGAATGAACAGAATCCAGGCGAGCCCACTTGGTCGGTCAAGGCAGTTTATTTAGGACAGACAAGGACGACGCGTTTTGACCACGTCCGTGGTCTTGGTCACATGACCCTCGCCTCCCGTGAATTGCATTTTAAAGGTAAGTGCACGTGATGTCATAAACATAGAAGAAATGTTGATAGTACATGTCACAATACAGCGTGAAGGAAATCCAAAATTGAAAAACAGACGCAGCTGTTTGAAATGAAATTACATTGCAAAATCTCATTAATTTGTACAACGTGTTACTACCATTTGAAAAAACATTTTTACGACAACCACTTTATCAATCATGTCAAAATATTAAATGTTATTCCTATATACACTCAAGGGATAATTGCCTTATTTGCCAATTTGTAGTAGCTGTGGGAATACTTCATGGCTGTGTTTCCAAATCAAAACAGTTCGTTACAAACATTAGTAAAGCATATATACCACAACCATATTTTATAGTGGTTGAATATTTAGCAGACTATATTTGTTATTCATTATATAGTAGAGTGACTAGTGCCCTGTTTACCAGTTTATGGTGACTATAGGCATACTCCATGGCTACATTTCAATATTGGACAGTTCGTCACAAAATAGATCTAGTACCCAGATGAGTACGTGCAGTGACTAGGAGTTGGGTGGATGATCATCCCTACTCAAGTGCTCTTATATATTCGCCAGTGTGTCGCGGTAGTTCACAGCTAATATTCAGCAAAAATGAAAAGGGATCAAAAATTAGTATCACCATGTCACATACTCATGAAATATCATGTTACAAACTGTTTACATAAGGGTTGTCGGGCAACTTAACACATTGGACATTCAACACACAGTTCAATTGTAAATCCGTTTCATCCATCATAGAGACATGTACATAATGAAAACAGTGAGTGCAACTAAACAATAGATTATAAAAGGATTAAAAAAAAGGGGAGGAGAAAATAGGGCGTGAGTATACACTCAGGGCTATAGTACAGTAGAACAGTGTGTATTTCATAAATGGGAATATAATTCCTCATCCTGATTAAGGCCATTCGGGTACTTAGTTCCTGCTAGAAGTATCAGACGAGACTCCAGTTTGCGGAGGGCTGCATTGCGGTTACCTCCTCTAGGGTTGGGTGCAATTGTATCTAATCCGAAATATCTCGCTTTGGTCCAATCTGACTCATGTTCCCTGGTGAAATGCCTAGCAGTACTGTAGGTTCGATCTTGATTCGTGATCGCCCGCCAATGTTCTAAAATACGTTTCTTTACCGCAAATGTGGTGGAGCCAATGTACCAGAGATTACACGGACAAACTATTGCATACACTACATACTCAGTTCCGCATGAGATGAACTTGGGTATTTTCCATTTTGTTTTTGTTCTTTCAAGTATCACCTGTGATATGTTGCTGCTGTTTTTACACGCTTTACATTTTCCACATTTGTGGAAGCCCTTAGTTTGTTTTAGCCAGCCACCTTCTTTAGGGTGAAGGTGGCTGTGGACTAGCATATCTCTTAGGGATGGACTTCTCATGTATGTCACCGAGGGAGTCGGGTTGATTTCATTTCTTAAAATGGGATCCCTCCTTAGGATGTCCCATCTGTTTCTGAGAATGTTCCTTATCTGATGTGATTGATTACAGTATTTGGTGATAAATCTCACTCCACTTTTGACAGATCTAGATGCTCCTGTTCTGTGGTTCTGTTGACAACCTCATCTCTAGATTGACTTTCAACTCTTTTTCGGCTTGTGTAATGGCTTTTCGGGTATCCTCTCTCTTTAAACCTAGACTTCATATCTTGTTTGGTGTTTATATATGCAACAGGGGTGCTACAATTCCGTTTGGCCCTAAGGAATTCACTGTATGGAATCCCCCATCTGAAGCTAGGAGGGTGAGAGCTGGCGGCATGAAGAATGGAATTCCCTGCTGTTTTCTTTCTGAATAGATTGGTGACAATCTTTCCCTTGTCTACACTCAGCTTTAGATCTAGAAAATCAATTGCTTCCTGACTGTAGTGTCTTGTGAATCTAAGGTTAACAGTATTTGTGTTCAAGCAGTCTATGAACTGATTAAGTTCTATTTAAGGTCTGAAATAGAACTTAATCAGTTCATAGACTGCTTGAACACAAATACTGTTAACCTTAGATTCACAAGACACTACAGTCAGGAAGCAATGATTTTCTAGATCTAAAGCTGAGTGTAGACAGGGAAGATTGTCACCAATCTATTCAGAAGAAAACAGCAGGGAATTCCATTCTTCATGCCGCCAGCTCTCACCCTCCTAGCTCAGATGGGGATTCCATACAGTGAATTCCTTAGGCCAAGCGGAATTGTAGCACCCTGTTGCATATATAAACACCAAACAAGATATGAAGTCTAGGTTTAAAGAGGAGGATACCCGAAAAGCCATTCACAAGCCGAAAAGAGTTGAAAGTCAATCTAGAGATGAGGTTGTCAACAGAACCACAGGACAGGGCATCTAGATCTGTCAAAAGTGGGTGAGATTTATCGCCAAATACTGTAATCAATCACATCAGATAAGGAACATTCTCAGAAACAGATGGGACATCTAGGAGGGATCCCATTTTAAGAAATGAAATCAACCCGACTCCTCGGTGACATACATGAGAAGTCCATCCCTAAGAGATATGCTAGTCCACAGCCACCTTCACTCTAAAGAAGGTGGCTGGCTGAAACAAACTAAGGGCTTCCACAAATGTGGAAAATGTAAGCGTGTAAAACAGCAGCAACATATCACAGGTGATACTTGAAGAACAAAACAAAATGGAAAATACCCAAGTTCATCTCATGCGGAACTGAGTATGTAGTGTATGCAATAGTTTGTCCGTGTAATCTCTGGTACATTGGCTCCACCACATTTGCGATAAAAAACGTATTTTAGAACATTGGCGGGCGATCACGAATCAGATCGAACCTACAGTACTGCTAGGCATTTCACCAGGGAACATGAGTCAGATTGGACCAAAGCGAGATATTTGGATTAGATACAATTGCACCCAACCCTAGAGGAGGTAACCGCAATGCAGCCTCCGCAAACTGGAGTCTCGTCTGATACTTCTAGCAGGAACTAAGTACCCGAATGGCCTTAATCAGGATGAGGAATTATATTCCCATTTATGAAATACACACTGTTCTACTGTACTATAGCCCTGAGTGTATACTCACGCCTATTTTCTCCTCCCTTTTTTAATCCTTTATAATCTATTGTTTTGTTGCACTCACTGTTTTCATTATGTACATGTCTCTATGATGGATGAAGCGGATTTACAATTGAACTGTGAGTTGAATGTCCAATGTGTTAAGTTGCCCGTACAACCCTTATGTAAACAGTTTGTAACATGATATTTCATGAGTATGTGACATGGTGATACTAATTTTGATCCCTTTTCATTTTTGCTGAATATTAGCTGTGAACTACCGCGACACACTGGCGAATATATAAGAGCACTTGAGTAGGGATGATCATCCACCCAACTCCTAGTCACTGCACGTACTCATCTGGGTACTAGATCTATTTTGCGACGAACTGTCTGTTAGAACTGGGGGTCTCTAGTTGGCAATGGTTTGCACCTTTGTCCAAATAGGGACCCTTGCTTCTAGTCAGGATAAGGGGGAAACACTCCTAAAATAACCCCTGCTCACCCCCTGGTAGCTTGGCACGAGCAGACAGGCTTATCTCAGAGGCAGTGTGTAAAGCATTTGTGAACACATACAGTAATACAGTGAAAACACTACAGATGGACACCACACAGGTTGTTTATGTAAAAATAAGTAATCTTTATATAGACTTATCACAAGACCCAATAGCAAAAATCCACAATACAGTACTCAAAAATAGACTTAAAATGATAGAGACAGTTCACGTTATCTTCAAAAATAGGATAGTCAATCAAATAAAGCTTGTAGCAACAAATAACTCCACTTGGAGTTATCACGACGTCGTGACCGGTGGAAATCCCAAAGTACGGCGCCGACCGCGAGGTGCGCGGCGTCGGGCCCGGAGTCGAGCAGACCCACAAAGAACAGTACCTGGAATTCGATGAAAACAAAGACGGTGCACGGCGTCGGGGAGGTGATGCTTCGTTGGCGCCGGCGGCGTCGGTTCCTTACGACCCCAGGGAGGTGATGTCTCGGTTCCTTACTGCAGCGCAGGGAGGTGAGGCGTCGGTTCCTTACTGTGTCGGGGAGGTGACGTCACGGATGGCGGCGAGGCGTCGGTTCCTTACGATGGTGCGGCGTCGATGGATTCGAGGGTCACCCACGTCGAGGATCGGCTCCGCGATGATGAAGCCCTGGCGTCGGTGAAGTCGGGGCTGCGGTGCGAGTCGGGACGGTGCGTCGTGAGCGTCACGAGCGGTGTCCTCGGCTCCGGTGCAGGCAGCGGCCTCGATGGCGGCTTCGGAGTCGATGTCGCACGGCGTCGGCAGGCGTCGGGCCTACGGTGCAAGTCGGGCGGTGCGTCGTGCTCTTCACGAGCGGTGCCCACGGCTCGGTGCAGGTTACGGCGTCGCTCGCCGGCGTCGGTGTTGCAATTTCCCTCTGTTAGCAGCTAAAACAGCAGTTCCAGATGCAGGCAAACAGAAGGGGTGAAGTCTTTGTGTCCCTGTGACTTCAGGCAGGAGGCAAGCTCAGTTCAAGCCCTTGGAGATTCCCTTCTTCAAGATGACAAAGCACAGCAAAGTCTTTTCTCCTGTCCTTGGCAGAAAGCAACCACTGCAGGCCAACCCCAATCAGCAAAACAGCACAGGGGCAGTACTCCTCCTTCAGCTTCTCCGGTTCTTCTCCTTGGCAACAGGTTTCTTGATTTCCCAGAAGTGATCTAATTTCCTAGGGGTCTGGGTCCCCTTTTATACACCTTTTCCCTTTGTTCTCTGAAGGCAGAGAGGCCTCTGCCTAGTCCAAAACCAGTTCTGGTCAGTCCTGGAGCACTTTGTTTTTCTGACTCCTTCTTTCCTTTGTGAGTGAGGGGCAGAGCCATCAGACGCCCGGCAGGAGGTGGAGCCAGCATTGTGGAAGGCAGGCACAGCCCTATTCAGACCCAGGTGCAACTCCTCCCTCCACTCTGGATGCAGGCCTTCCTATTCAGCCCTGTGCTGACTCACCCTGTCTCCTGTAGCCACCCCCAGCCCCTGTCACTCAATCTCTAGACAAGGAATACACAACCTAGCAGAGGCAGGCTTGGAAGTTTAGGCAAGAAAATACCCACTTTCTAAAAGTGGTATTTTCAAACACAGAATGTTAAAACCAACTTCACTAAAAGATGTATTTTATCATTCTGAGTTCAGGCATACTAAATTCGTTTTTCTACCATGTTCCCTGGGTCAGTTCTGACTATAAGGTGTAATAGTCAGTCTGCCCATTCTGGCCTATGGGGAGCAGGTAGCCTTGCAATAGTGAAAAACGAAAATGGCTGTAATTCACTATTAGGACATGCCACACACACCAGGGCATGTCCTACCTTATACTTACAATGCACCCTGCCCTTGGGCCTACCTTAGGGGTGTCTGATATGAAGATAAGGGAAGGTTTAGGGACTGGCAAGTGGGTGCACTTGCCAAGTCGACATGGCAGTCACAGACTGCACACAGGCTCTGCAATGGCAGGCCTGAGACACATTTTACAAGCCGCTTCTGTGGGTGGCACAACCAGTGCTGCAAGCCCACCAGCAGCATTGGATTTACAAGCCCTGGGCACACGCAGTGCACTGTGCTAGGGACTGACAAGTAAACCAATCATCCAATCATGGAGTCACTAATCCATAACACAATTTACAGTAGGGAGCACTTGCACTGTGGCACTGAACAGCAGTGGCACAGTGCCCAAAAGCATCTAAAACCAGCAAAACATAAGAGGCAACAGCAAAAAAATGGAAGGGAGACCCACGCCAATGGTGCCAAGTCTAACACGTGTCCCCTCCAGCTGAAATGTGGGGAGAACTACCCTTCCTCCTGGGAGTTCTCATCACTAAGGCGGAAAAATCTGGACAGACCATCAGCATTGGCGTGTTCTGTACCAGGGCGGTGTTCCACCGTAAAGTCCATCCCCTGTAGGGAAATGGACCACCTCAACAGTTTTGGATTCTCACCCCTCATCTGCATTAACCATCTGAGGGGCCTGTGGTCTGTCTGAACCCGGAAGTGAGTCCCAAACAAGTATGGTCTCAACTTCTTCAGTGCCCAGACCACAGCAAATGCTTCACGTTCAATCGCACTCCACCTCTGTTCCCGTGGGAGTAACCTCCTACTAATAAAGGCTACAGGTTGGTCTAGGCCCTCCTCATTCATCTGTGAAAGCACAGCCCCAACACCATGCTCTGAAGCATCTGTCTGCACAATGAATTCCCTTGAGAAGTTGGGCGCCTGAAGCACGGGCGCCGTGCACATGGCAGATTTCAGGGCATCAAAAGCCTTTTGGCAGGCATCAGTCCAGTTCACTTTCCTGGGCTGCTTCCTGGAAGTCAGCTCAGTCAAGGGTGCAACAATGTTGCCATACCCCTTGACAAACCTCCTGTAATACCCGGTGAGTCCTAAGAAGGCTCTCACCTCTGTCTGGGTTTTGGGGGTTCCCAAGCCAGAATGGTATCTATCTTGGGCTGTAGGGCGCCACCTGGCCGCTCCCAACCTGGTGTCCCAAGTACACCACAGAACCCTGCCCGATCTGGCACTTACTTGCCTTGATCGTGAGGCCTGCCCTCCGCAGCGCCTTCAACACTTCCCAGAGGTGGTGCAGATGTTCCTCCCACGTGGCGCTGAACACTGCAATGTCATCCAGGTAGGCGGCACTGAAATCCTCCAGCCCAGCCAACACCTGGTTGACCAACCTCTGAAAGGTGGCAGGGGCATTCTTCATCCCAAAGGGCATCACCCGGAATTGGTAGTGCCCATCTGGTGTGGAGAATGCTGACCTCTCTTTGGCCCCATCAGTTAAGGCGATCTGCCAGTATCCAGACGTTAGATCAAACGTGCTGAGGTACTGGGCAGCCCCTAACCGATCAATGAGCTCATCAGCTCTGGGGATGGGGTGCGCGTCAGTCCTGGTGACTGAATTGAGTCCTCGGTAGTCCACACAGAACCGGAGTTCGGGTGTGGCACCAGGCGCGGCAGCCTTTGGGACCAAGACCACTGGGCTGGCCCAAGGGCTGTTAGAGGACTCAATCACCCCTAAGGCAAACATCTTGGAGACCTCCTCCTTGATGCAAGCTCTCACCCTGTCAGTCACTCTGTAAGTTTTGTGCTTCACAGGAGGACTGTCCCCAGTGTCCACATCATGGATGCACCATTCAGTGATACTGGGAGCCAGGGAGAACAGATCAGAAAACTGCCCCAACAGTTGGCGACAGTCATTCTGCTGCTCCGGGGTCAGGGTGGGAGAGAGGTTCACACCATCCACTGACCCATCTTGCTCTTTTGCATACAGGAGGTCAGGAAGAGGTTCAGTCTCCTCTTCCATCCCAGCATCTGTTGCTAAGAGCATGCCCACTTCAGACCTCTCAAAGTGGGGCTTCAGGCGGTTCACATGCAGGACCCGCAAGGGGTTCCTGGGAGACTGCAAGTCCACCAAGTAGGTGACTTCACTCTTGCGCTCCACCACCTCAAATGGTCCGGTCCACTTATCCTGGAGCGCACAGGGCTCCACTGGGGCCATGACCCACACCTTTTGTCCAGGCTGAAACTCGATCAGAGTGGCATTCTGATCATGCCAACGTTTCATCTCTTCCTGGCTGGCTTCCAGATTCGCCTCAGCGAGTTGTCTGAAACGCCGAGTCTGGTTTCTGAAGGCCAGCATGTAACTAAATACATCCTGGGGAGTTTTCCTGGGAGCTTCCTCCCAGCCTTCCTTGACCAGACTCAGAGGTCCTCTTACAGGATGGCCGTACAGCAGTTCAAAGGGACTGAACCCTAAGGACTTCTGGGGCACCTCTCTGTAAGCAAAGAGCAGGCATGGCAAGAGGACGTCCCACTTACGCCTCATGGGTTCTTCCAGACCCATAATCATGCCCTTAAGGGTCCGGTTGAATCTCTCAACCAGCCCATTACCTTGGGGGTGGTAAGGAGTGGTGAACTTATAGGTTACACCACACTCCTGCCACAGGGACTTCATATACTTGGAAATGAAGTTAGTACCACGGTCAGACACCACCTCCTTGGGGAACCCCACACGGGAGAAAATCCCCATCAGTGCACGTCCCACCACGGGGGCCGTCACTGTCCGAAGAGGGATGGCTTCCGGGTACCGGGTGGCATGGTCCACCAAGACCAGGATGAACCTGTTGCCCATGGCTGTCTTGGGATCCAGAGGCCCCACAATGTCAATACCCACCCTCTCAAAGGGGGTACTGACAACAGGGAAAGGTTGGAGAGGAGCCTTGTGCTTCCTCCCACTCTTACCACTTGCCTGGCAAGTCTGACAGGTCCTGCAATGAGTATCTGAACTCTTGCGCATTTGGGGCCAATGAAAGTGGGTGACAAGCCTTTGAAAGGTCTTGTCTTGCCCCAAATGTCCTGCTAAAGGCACATCATGAGCCAGACCCAGTAGGAAGGCTCTGAAGCGCTGGGGTACCACCAGCACACGGGCTGACCCAGGCTCAGCAACCTTAGGCTCACTATACAGGAGACCATTCTCCCAGTAGATCCAGTGTGATCCAGTCTGATCACCTGCTGCCTGGCTTACAGCCTGTTGCCGCAAGCCCTCAAGAGAAGGGCACTTCTTCTGCTCCTCGCAGAACTCTTCCCTGGAGGGGCCTCCTTCCTGCTGCCAATGGGTCAGCTCAGGCAGGTCCCCCAGTTCAGCCACTTGTTCCCCTGTAGGTTCCAGGGCATCCCCCTCAAGGTCTGCCTCCTCCTGGACCGTGGGAACTTCGGGGGCCGGTTTCCCGCGCCCCCTGCCTCCTCTCTTTAAGGCAGGCACCTGGGCCCTTCTTCCAGGCTCCAGGTCCTCTTGAATACCCTTACCGGCTGCCATTGACCGAGTGGTCACACACGCCCACTCTGGCAGACCCAACATCTCCAAATGAGACCTCCGCTCCACCTTCGCCCAAGGGGAGCTCTCCAAATCATTGCCTAGCAGACAGTCAACAGGCATGGCTGGCCTCACAGCTACTTGAAGGATACCTGAGACCCCCCACTCAAAGGGAACCTGGGCCACCTTGCAGTGGCTCTCTGAGTTGTCAGCGGCAACTACCGGGTAGAATACGTTGGGGACCACCTGCTCTTCAGACACCAGCCGACAACTGACAGCTGTCACACTGGCCCCGGTGTCTCTCAGAGCCTCCACCCTATGGCCATTGATGGTCACCCACTGCCTGTATTTTTAGTGTTATCAGGCAGCTGGGTCCTAGGGACCATCTCACTGTCTCCTAAAGAGACCAGGGACATCTCTGCGGGACCCCACCCACCTTGGGCACCCAACTCCTCCCCCAGGGCTACACTAGCCATCTGCTGGGGTGGTGCACCAGTGGGTGCAGTGGTCACAGTATTGGGGCACTTGGGACTTCCTACAAAGTGACCCACCTGACCACAACTAAAACATGCTTTGGGCCCCTTCTGAACAGACTTATCTGTTGGGACCCATGGTCTTTTCTCAGTGGGAGGCTGGGAACCCTTACCTTGGTTCCCTTGGGGTTTACTTTGGGGCCCTTTTTGGAACTCCTTCTGTTTACCCTTGTCCCCCCACTCTTCTGCTGGGGACCCTGCCCACCTTTGGCGGAGTCTCCCACAAGACCCTTGTGGACCCGGGTACTGACCCAGCGGTCCGCCTCCTCAGCAAGCTTCCTAGGATTAGTCAGCTTACTGTCAACAAGGTGCTGGCGTAGCTCTGGAAAACAACTACTGGACAAGTGCTCCCATGCAATTAAATCATAGAACTCCTGCAAGTCATTTACTTTGCTACCCTTCACCCATCCATCCAATGCTCTGCAAAAATAAGACACATACTCCACCCAGGTACTAGGCTCCAGCTTTTTGCAGTTCCTAAACTTCTGCCTATAAAGCTCTGGAGTTAACCCATACCTTGCCACTAAAGCTTCCTTCAGGTGGGCATAGGACATCTGATCCACTGTGGGCAAGGCTAGCAAGGTTTCCCTTCCCTCACCTGCAAAGCGGCCCCACAACCCCGCTCCCCAATCCTTCTCAGGGACCCGGTGTGATGTCATGGCGATCTCATAAGCTTTAAACCATTGCCCAATGTCCTCCCCTTCATGAAATCCTTAATAACCTCCTTGGGGATGTACACTCTACTTTCTACAGGCACTGGAGGTGTGCTGCCACCAGAGGGAGTGATTTCTAGGCTTCTAGCCTTTAGCTCTAGCTCCCTCACCACTCTCTCATGCTCTAAAAGCATCTTCTTTTCTTCCATGGCCAACCTCTTACTTTCTAACTCCAATTTCTTATGCTCAAGGCTATCATGGCTTCCCTGTTTCAGTTTGGCCATCTCCATTTCATGCATCCTGTTTTTGTCCCTGTCCTCCAGCTCCTCTGGAGACAGGCCCTTTGAGAAACACTGCTGCCCTCCCTGGAAGGCACTCCCCTCCCAGGTAAGCCCAATGGCCCCTCAAGCTGCCCATCTAAATTCTCTGCCTCCTCCACAGGCTCCTCGGACTGCCCACTGGCATTCCGTGCTTCCAACCAGGCTCTCAGTGCCTTGTGAAACTCCTCCTTCCTGGTGAGGCCTCTCATAGAGATTTTAAACTTTTTGCAAACAGCTTTGAGTTCTGGCACAGTGTAGGTATCAACCCTATCTTCTTCAAATTCAATATCTGCAGGTGCAATGGATCCTTTTTGCTCATGGTGAAAATTGGCAGTTCTCAACAAAAATAAAGGTTCCAAAGAAAAAAAGTCCTATCAAAAAGGTATGTGGTCGCGTATTGGTCTGCACTCACTAGTAGTGTACACCAATCACTGTATATGAATCACAAATGCAAGTCCAAATCCTCACCGCTGACCACCAATGTTAGAACTGGGGGTCTCTAGTTGGCAATGGTTTGCACCTTTGTCCAAATAGGGACCCTTGCTTCTAGTCAGGATAAGGGGAAACACTCCTAAAATAACCCCTGCTCACCCCCTGGTAGCTTGGCACGAGCAGACAGGCTTATCTCAGAGGCAGTGTGTAAAGCATTTGTGAACACATACAGTAATACAGTGAAAACACTACAGATGGACACCACACAGGTTGTTTATGTAAAAATAAGTAATCTTTATATAGACTTATCACAAGACCCAATAGCAAAAATCCACAATACAGTACTCAAAAATAGACTTAAAATGATAGAGACAGTTCACGTTATCTTCAAAAATAGGATAGTCAATCAAATAAAGCTTGTAGCAACAAATAACTCCACTTGGAGTTATCACGACGTCGTGACCGGTGGAAATCCCAAAGTACGGCGCCGACCGCGAGGTGCGCGGCGTCGGGCCCGGAGTCGAGCAGACCCACAAAGAACAGTACCTGGAATTCGATGAAAACAAAGACGGTGCACGGCGTCGGGGAGGTGATGCTTCGTTGGCGCCGGCGGCGTCGGTTCCTTACGACCCCAGGGGAGGTGATGTCTCGGTTCCTTACTGCAGCGCAGGGAGGTGAGCGTCGGTTCACTTACTGTGTCGGGGAGGTGACGTCACGGATGGCGGCGAGGCGTCGGTTCCTTACGATGGTGCGGCGTCGATGGATTCGGGGGTCACCCACGTCGAGGATCGGCTCCGCGATGATGAAGCCCTGGCGTCGGTGAAGTCGGGGCTGCGGTGCGAGTCGGGACGGTGCGTCGTGAGCGTCACGAGCGGTGTCCTCGGCTCCGGTGCAGGCAGCGGCCTCGATGACGGCTTCGGAGTCGATGTCGCACGGCGTCGGCAGGCGTCGGGCCTACGGTGCAAGTCGGGGCGGTGCGTCGTGCTCTTCACGAGCGGTGCCCACGGCTTCGGTGCAGGTTACGGCGTCGCTCGCCGGCGTCGGTGTTGCAATTTCCCTCTGTTAGCAGCTAAAACAGCAGTTCCAGATGCAGGCAAACAGAAGGGGTGAAGTCTTTGTGTCCCTGTGACTTCAGGCAGGAGGCAAGCTCAGTTCAAGCCCTTGGAGATTCCCTTCTTCAAGATGACAAAGCACAGCAAAGTCTTTTCTCCTGTCCTTGGCAGAAAGCAACCACTGCAGGCCAACCCCAATCAGCAAAACAGCACAGGGGCAGTACTCCTCCTTCAGCTTCTCCGGTTCTTCTCCTTGGCAACAGGTTTCTTGATTTCCCAGAAGTGATCTAATTTCCTAGGGGTCTGGGTCCCCTTTTTATACACCTTTTCCCTTTGTTCTCTGAAGGCAGAGAGGCCTCTGCCTAGTCCAAAACCAGTTCTGGTCAGTCCTGGAGCACTTTGTTTTTCTGACTCCTTCTTTCCTTTGTGAGTGAGGGGCAGAGCCATCAGACGCCCGGCAGGAGGTGGAGCCAGCATTGTGGAAGGCAGGCACAGCCCTATTCAGACCCAGGTGCAACTCCTCCCTCCACTCTGGATGCAGGCCTTCCTATTCAGCCCTGTGCTGACTCACCCTGTCTCCTGTAGCCACCCCCAGCCCCTGTCACTCAATCTCTAGACAAGGAATACACAACCTAGCAGAGGCAGGCTTGGAAGTTTAGGCAAGAAAATACCCACTTTCTAAAAGTGGTATTTTCAAACACAGAATGTTAAAACCAACTTCACTAAAAGATGTATTTTATCATTCTGAGTTCAGGCATACTAAATTCGTTTTTCTACCATGTTCCCTGGGTCAGTTCTGACTATAAGGTGTAATAGTCAGTCTGCCCATTCTGGCCTATGGGGAGCAGGTAGCCTTGCAATAGTGAAAAACGAAAATGGCTGTAATTCACTATTAGGACATGCCACACACACCAGGGCATGTCCTACCTTATACTTACAATGCACCCTGCCCTTGGGCCTACCTTAGGGGTGTCTGATATGAAGATAAGGGAAGGTTTAGGGACTGGCAAGTGGGTGCACTTGCCAAGTCGACATGGCAGTCACAGACTGCACACAGGCTCTGCAATGGCAGGCCTGAGACACATTTTACAAGCCGCTTCTGTGGGTGGCACAACCAGTGCTGCAAGCCCACCAGCAGCATTGGATTTACAAGCCCTGGGCACACGCAGTGCACTGTGCTAGGGACTGACAAGTAAACCAATCATCCAATCATGGAGTCACTAATCCATAACACAATTTACAGTAGGGAGCACTTGCACTGTGGCACTGAACAGCAGTGGCACAGTGCCTAAAAGCATCTAAAACCAGCAAAACATAAGAGGCAACAGCAAAAAAATGGAAGGGAGACCCACGCCAATGGTGCCAAGTCTAACACTGTCCAATATTGAAATGTAGCCATGGAGTATGCCTATAGTCACCATAAACTGGTAAACAGGGCACTAGTCCCTCTACTATATAATGAATAACAAATATAGTCTGCTAAATATTCAACCACTATAAAATATGGTTGTGGTATATATGCTTTACTAATGTTTGTAACGAACTGTTTTGATTTGGAAACACAGCCATGAAGTATTCCCACAGCTACTACAAATTGGCAAATAAGGCAATTATCCCTTGAGTGTATATAGGAATAACATTTAATATTTTGACATGATTGATAAAGTGGTTGTCGTAAAAATGTTTTTTCAAATGGTAGTAACACGTTGTACAAATTAATGAGATTTTGCAATGTAATTTCATTTCAAACAGCTGCGTCTGTTTTTCAATTTTGGATTTCCTTCACGCTGTATTGTGACATGTACTATCAACATTTCTTCTATGTTTATGACATCACGTGCACTTACCTTTAAAATGCAATTCACGGGAGGCGAGGGTCATGTGACCAAGACCACGGACGTGGTCGAAACGCGTCGTCCTTGTCTGTCCTAAATAAACTGCCTTGACCGACCGAGTGGGCTCGCCTGGATTCTGTTCATTCTAGATCCTTTCTGTGTATATATATATATATATGTATATATATATATATATAAATATGTATATACATATATATACATATATATTCACTGAAAAAACACAGGTTTCAGGGATGTTATAGTTAGGAATTAGCATTTAAAAAACCTTTGATATTTACTGAAAAAAACACAGGTTTCAGGGATGCTATAGTTAGGCTGACATTTCACTTGTACAAAACCAGAGAAATTCAGCCGTTATAGTTAGCTGAGCTAACTATAACTCGCGCCCCACAATGCACTGCTGATGACGTCACATATTACATCACTCATCACATGGTCAGTGACATCACTGATGCCATTACTGATGACATCATCCAGTGACTGAGTGTTTCTAAACAGTTTAAGAATGTTATATATCTATATACACCAAGGTGTATTGAAGAATGAGTGGGTGTATGAGTATCTGAAGGGATGATTTAGTGGGTGCATGACTGACTGTATAAGTGAGTGATTAAACGTGTCTTAGTGAATGCATGGGTGAATGACTAAACTGTGTGAATGTCTGTATCAGTCTGTCAGTTAGTGTGTAAATGACTGCATGGGTTGGTGAGTAGCTACATGAGTGTCTATATGGGTTAATGATTGGTTGTCTGAGTACCTGAATGGGTGCCTGAGTGTCTGTGTGAGTGGGTGGGTGGTGTGACTCTCTGCATGTATGTGTGAGTGGGTGATTCACTGGGTGTATGGGTTCATGAGAATATCTGTGAGGGGCTGTATGGGTGACTGAGTGTGAGTATGGCTGTGTTGGTGAGTGAATGGATGTCTCAGTGGTATATGTGTGAGTAACTACATATGTGAAAGGCAGTATATGTGAGTGTTGGAGTATATAAGTGACTATATGTGAGAGTGAGTGATTGTGAGAGAGCCTGTATGCATGAGTGTGTGCTTGTGTCAGTGATTGTAGAAGAGATTAAGTATGTGTTAGTATCTGTATGAATAAGTGAGGTGGTGTGTGTGTATAACTGTATAGGTGAGTATATGGCAGTGTAATTGATTATTTGGGTGACTGACTAGGTGTGTGAGTAACTCTATGGGTGAGTGGCAGTGTGTGAGTGTCTGTATGGGTGTTTGAGTGCATATATCAGTGGCTGTATTGATGAGTGACTGCGTGTATGAGTGACTGTATGGGTGAGTGAGTGGATGTGTGTGTAGACATAAATCAGTGAGTGGGTATGCACTAACTGGTATTGGTGTGTCTATGGTTTTGAGAATGGTAGTCTGTATTTTAGAGTGGGTGTATTAAAGGTTATATTAGGGTGTGAGGAGGTGCATCAGATATGAAGTGGATGACGTCATCAGTGATCTCATCAGTGATGTCATTTGAGATGTCATCAGTGATGTCACTGACCATGTCATGAGTGATGTAATAGGTGACATCATCAGCAGTGCATTGTGGGGGCGCGAGTTATAACAGCTGAATTTCTCTGGTTTTGTACGAGTGAAATGTCAGCCTAACTATAACGCCCCTGAAACCTGTGGTTTTTTCAGTGAATTTCTAAGGCTTTTTAAATGTTAATTTCTAACTATGCTTACATAGGTAGAACATGTACAGAAAGAGGAAGAAAGGTGCAGAAAGAAGCAAGAAAAATGCAGAAAGAGGCAAGAGAAGTCCAGAAAGCGGAAGAAAGGTGGAGAAAGAAGGTGGAGAAAGAAGCAAGAGAAGTGCAGAAAGAAGCGGCCAGGGCAGCTGACTTCGGAGCACAGGGTTCACGGTTCGATCCCCGGCTCCGGCGGCAGCTCAGCTCAGCACCATGTGACTCTGGGCAATAGCTCACTTATTTCCACTACGGCCCCCGTAAGGGTGAGTAGCTGCGCTATATAAAAACAGACTTACTTACTTACTGCCTACTTTGACTGTACCTTTCCACAGACTCATACAAAGTAGCCTAATCACTAATCCTTCTCCCAAGATGTCTTAAACCTCACTTTTCTCTTGAAGGCTCACTATTCATCGACTGCTCAGAATGTTAGGCCTACCAATGTAAAACAGCAATCCTAACCATATCACTGTTGTAAGTCTGACCAAGTTGTGAGGGTATGCATGCGTGTATCTCTGCTGTTACCTAGTGAAATTTTACATAAAAATAAAAGTACAAATACTAGAATACCTGTGTTTCAAACAGCATACTCTGTAAACTTGTGTACAGAAACGTGTATGTATTTCTTTCTGCTCATAATACAGGGCACATGGGTATTCAATAGTATATTTGAGGGGCTCTATAACATGACATGTCTGCTTGTGCAACCGAATGACAGAGCAGAACTAAGAAGATTTGACCACCTGTAGGAGAAGCTACCCGCTTTATAAGCTACCATCTTCAGATGCATATGTGTGGAGATTTCATTCTTCCTTTGCAGAATTCAGTGATGTAATAGAATGACATCACTGAGAGATTCTGAGAAGACAGTCAGTTGAAGAAGCTGGAGGTCGTTGTACATTGATGTAGATGTACTCTTCAATAAATGAACTTTATTCATTAACCACTGTCTCTGTGGTTACTACAAATTTGGCGACGAGGGACTTTCTGCGCAGGGGGCAGATTTCTGAGCGACCTCCACCCCTGGAAAAGCAACGTTTTGCTAAATGATCTTTGATGTTTGGAACTGTAAGTAATTTTTGTCTTTATTCATGAGCAACGCTAACCTGGTTTTACAAGTATCTGCGAACTGAGCTGAAATGAAAAAGCATTTTCTACATCCTTATTTTACAAAAGATTTATAGTAAATGAAAGCTGCGTAAGTTTACAAGCGCGTGGTCAAGTGAAGCCAGACTTCAAAAGCACGAGTGAAACCAAGCGTGAAGGAGAGTGACCCATATATCAAAAAATAATACTACTGATTTGACATTAATGCTATACGGGGTCAGCAGCACGTTTATTTAAGGGCACGCAGTTAAGCTTAAAATAAAACCATTGAGCAAGGATCGTATTTTCAGCGCGTGCACCCAAGCTTGAAGAAACAGACTTCAAATTGAAAGATAAACATAGCGTGTGCTTCAGCGCGCGCAGCCAAGCATCAAAGGAAAGAACCTCTTCATTGAATGTAAACAAAACCTGCTGCGCGTGTGCTTCAGCGCGTGCAGCCAAGCGTAAAAGCAAAGAACCTCCTCAGTGAATATAAACAAAGCCTGCAGCGCGTGTGTTTGAGCGCGTGCATTCAAGTCGACAAGTCGGAAATGACAAAGTATTGAACTCTGCGTCTGGTGAAATAAGCGGATGGGAGACTAAAGTATTAACAGTTGGTGATATAGGGCTAATTTTAAAACAGAACCATTAAAGTGTGAGCAAAATTCGAAACAACACTTACCAGTAGTGCTCACTGTGGAAACTCTATCTTCTCATTCAAGTTTGTCCAGTGTGGGTTCCTGTAGCTGTGGAAATAAAAAAAGACTTACTCTTACAAAGTGAAGCTGCTACAGAGAAAAGAAGAAATAAGAATTATTTCTGATAATTATTTTAAATGGTTATTTTAGATAATTATTTTAGTTAATTATTTTAGATAGTTATTTTAGATTATTATTTTAGTCTATTATTGTAATTTATTTTTTTAGTTAATTGTGGTAGCTTTTTGTTTGAACTTTTAATTGCAGGTATGTCGGATCAAAGTATGGCTGCTCCACCTTCATTTTTGCCGCTCCCTGGAGAACCTAGTATTCCTTGGAAGAGGTGGAAAAATATTTTTAACACGTATTTGTTAGCCATAGGTGGTGATAAATATGGTCCATTAAGAAGACAAGCGATCTTATTGCATCATTTGGGAACGGAAGGGAGGAGGATATATGATGATCTTCCTGAGATTTCTTTAGGAATTGGTAACGGGCAGCCTATAAATGTATATGAGATGTCAATACAAATGCTTGAAAAACATTTTACGCCTAAGCTTAGTATAGTTTTTGAGAGACACAAATTCTTTTGTCGAGTACAAGCACATGATGAAGACATAATGAATTATGTAGCGACACTGTGTGGATTAGCAGTAACGTGTGAATTCCAGGGGTTGACAGAATCTTTAATTCGTGATCAAATTGTGAGATGTACCAAAGACAAAAAAGTCAAAGAAAGACTTTTATCCTTGGATCCTACATTAGATGAAGCGGTGCAGATTGCCAGAAATTTGGAACACACTGCAGTTTGGATGAAAGAAATTGACATGGGAAAATTAAGTATAAAGTCTTCAGAAAAAGAAGTGGTTGCTCTGGATGTGCAAGAAGTAGGGGTAAAAAAAGTTACCAAAACAGAGGCTCCATACACATCCAATTCAAAGAATGAAAAAGTTCCTAATGTATCTAATGTACCTAATGTACCTAATGTGGTTGTAAGAAGAAAGATTACATGTTATAGGTGTGGTTGTCCTGGGCACATTGCTTCTAGCCTTGCATGTGGAGCTAGAAATGTAACATGTAGGTCATGTGGGAGGAAGGGCCAGTTAGCTAAGATGTGTAGATTTAGAATTCAGACCCCTAGTGTTAAAACTATAGAAAATTTAGGTGAAATATGAGAAGAACTTATGCTTTCTATAGACCAATGTGATATATTAGAACATGAAGAGATTGTTAATGAGTGCAAAGACATAAGAATGGAAAGTACAGAGAAGCTGGAGAAACCCCATTGTGGAATTACTTTTGGCAGTACTGAAGTCAAAGTATTAGTAGATTCAGGTAGTTTGTTCACTCTGATGTCTAAAGATATATATGTGAAAGAATTGAAGAAAGGGTTGAGTGATTTACAACGTTCCGATATAAGTGCAGTAGGGTATGGTGGAAAAAGGATCAACATTGTGGGGATGGAATAGATGAACATGTTTTTTAAAAGCAATAGTGTTTGAGGTAGAGTATACGTAACTGAAGATGGATCTAATCTCTTAGGGTGGCGGCACCAAAAGGATCTTAACTTCATCCTTGATCCAAATGCCAAAGAACCTGTGATGGTTGTAGAGTCTGCACAAGAATGCAGTCTACCTGTCATTGAAGATAATTCTGACTGGGGTAGAAATGTAATGATATCGTTTCCCCATGTATTCACTGATAAATTAGGTATGCTGAAGAAATTTACTCACCGCATTATCCTAAAAAAGAATGCTCAGCCTGTAGTGCACAAAGTTAGGTCCATACCTTTATTAATGAGAGAACCGTTACAAAAAGAGCTTGATAAATTGCTTGAATGTAAGATTATAGAGCCCATCGAATCATCAGAATGGCTTTCTCCAATTGTCGTTGCACCCAAGGAAGGAAATAAGATTCGTCTCTGTATAGACTTAAGAGACTTAAATAAGAACATATGGGTAGATCGCCAGCCATTACCTAATATAACGGAAATGTTGAGTGTGATGGGTGGCGGAAAGATTTTTAGCGTTTTAGACATGTCAGCTGCCTATCACCAAGTAAATCTGCATCCAGAATCACGACCCTTGACTTCTTTTGTCACACCGTTAGGGGCTTACCGCTACCGCCGCATGCCGTTCGGTTTAGCTTCAGCCTCTGCGGTGTTTCAAAGAATTATGCACAATATATTTCAGGGAATGCGTGGAGTTTTATGCTTTCAGGATGACATAATGGTGGTGGGTAGATCTTTTAAAGATCATGATGAGTTGATGAGAGAAGTTTTGAAAAGAATTGCTGAACATGGATTGCCCATAAAAAAAGAGAAATGTCAACTAAGAAAAGAGCAAGTAAATTATCTAGGTCATGAAATATCTGCCAATGGAATCAGACCAAAGAGGAAGTATAGTAAGAGCAATTATAGATGCTCCCCAACCATCTGATAAGGATTTATTAAAGTCATTTCTTGGCCTAGCTGAGTATTGTTCAAAGTTTATATCTAATTTCTCAGATACTGTGGAACCAATGAGGGCGTTGTTGAAAAAGGGCGTGGAATTCATCATGTGAGGCAGCATTTAAGGAAATCAAAACGTCACTAGTTACTGCACCCACGTTAGCTCATTTCAATGTGACAAAGAAAACTATATTAACAACTGATGCTAGTAATGTTGGGTTGGGTGCTGTTTTGACCCAGAGGACAGCGGATGGAGAAAGTGTGATTGGATTTGCGTCACCTCGCTTGCAGGGAGCAGAGAGATCCTACTCTGCGATTGAGAAAGAGGCTTTGGGTTGCTGTTGGGCGATGAATCATTTTAGATTTTATTTATGGGGATTGCCCTTTGTTCTCAAGACTGATCACAAACCTTTGCTGCACATTTTCAAAGGTGGAAAGGGTCTTGAAGGAAATGTAACTCCACGAATTTCTCGTTGGCTCTTGTCGGTAATGGATTACAATTTTTCAATTGATTTTGTCAAAGGCAACAGGAATGTCATAGCTGATTGCTTGTCACGCATGCCAGTTGAGGGAGAGGAAGAGGATTTTTCCTTAGTGTCTGAAGTGGAACCTTTATGTATTGTTAGTGATGTAAATTTGGCTTTAGGACAAGAAGAGTGGAATGAAGCCTTGAATAGTGATAAAGAGTATATGGAGCTTAAGGATGCCATACGTGATGGGTGGAAAACTGTGATGACTTTAAATGAAGAATTGAAGAAATATATAGAGGTTAAAGATCAGTTGAGCATTCAAATGAATAAAGTCTTAAGATGCAACTGTGTAGTTCCACCTAAAATCTTGAGAGGAAAGTTAGTGAAACTTGTACACGAAGGACATCTAGGTAGGAGTATGTGCAAAAGAAGATTGAGACAAAATTTTTGGTGGCCTGAAATGGATAGGGAGGTAGAAGAGACTGTGAAGGACTGTCAAGCATGTAGTAATAGCGACAAATGTAGAGTGGTCCGCCAACCCCCGTTGGGGAGTGTAAGTGTTCCGGATCGACCTTGGGAGAAGCTAGCAATGGATTTTTTGGGTCCTATTGATAGATTAGGTTTAAGGAATAGATTTTTAATTGTTTTAGTGGATTACCACAGTAAATGGTTTGTTGTTAAGTCTGTGGAACACATTACATCAGAGATTGTAGTAGAATTTTTAAGAAATGCATTTTTGGAAGAAGGGATACCTAAGAGTTTGGTTACTGACAATGGAGTTCAGCTTGTTTCCACTGTCATGGCAAGGTTCCTTACAGGTCTAGGTATAAAGCATGAGAGGGTGGCACTATTTAGACCTCAAGCAAATGGATTAGTCGAGAGGGTTAATCGTATCATAATGGACAACATTCAACTATCTCTGAGTAATGGTTTAAGGTGGAAAGGAGAATTAGATAAGATGATGTGGGCTCACAGGGTGACTCCCCACTCTGTTACAGGTGTGTCACCTTTTGTGGCTTTGAAAGGGAGAGATCCGGCAACCAAAGAGTCACCTGTGTGGTTGCAAAAGAAAGATCAAGTTTGGGTTGATCGAGAACGTATTGCAGCAAGAGTTAAAGAGTCCCAAGAACGGAATAAAGATGACTATGATAAAAGAAAAGGAGTAAAGGATGTTAAAATTGTTAATGGTGACTGGGTGGTTACTAGAAAAATGGGATTTGTGAGAAAAGGAGAAAGTAAATTTTCTAGACCACAAAGAGTAATAAGAGTAATGAACTCAGTAGTGACTTTTGATGATGGAAAAGAGTGGAGCATGGGTAGCTTATGCAAAATTGATGTTCCTAATTCTATTGAATGATTGTCTTGTTATTTATTTATTTATAATATGTGAATTTTAATTGGCGAATTATCATAATTGTACTTTCTATTTCCCTGTATGTTAATTTTAACATGTATATGTTTATCAATATTTTTGTTGAAATTCCTTGTAAGGGGGGAGATGTGTGGAGATTTCATTCTTCCTTTGCAGAATTCAGTGATGTAATAGAATGACATCACTGACAGATTCTGGGAAGACAGTCAGTTGAAGAAGCTGGAGGTTGTTGTACATTGATGTAGATGTACTCTTCAATAAATGAACTTTATTCATTAACCACTGCCTCTGTGGTTACTACAATAACACATGTGAGAATACATGTACAAGTAGACATATACCTCAGTCACAAGAGCACGCAGACCTTTAAACTTGACAGCTTGCACTTCCCATTTGAATACAGAAAGAGGCGAGAGAAGTACAGAAAGAAGCAAGAGAATTGCAGAAAAAAACAAGAGGTGCAGAAAGAGTAAGAAATGTGCAGAAAGAGGCAAGAGAAGTGTAGAAAGAGGCAAGAGAAGTGCAGAAAGAGGCAAAAGAAAATCAGAAAGAGGAAAGAGAGTACAGAAAGAGGGAAGAGGGGTGCCCAAAGAGGCAAGATGGGTGCAGAAAGAAGCAAGAGAAGCGCAGAAAGAAGCAAGAGAAGTATAGAAAGAAGCAAAAGAGGTGCAGAAAGAGGCAAGAGGGTTGCAGAAAGAAGCAAGAGAGGTGCAGAAAAAAGAAAGCAAGTGAAGTGCAGAAAGAAGCAACAGAAGTGCAGAAATATACAAGAGAACTGCAGAAAGAGGCAAGAGAGGTGCAGACAGGGGGAAGAGGGGTGCAGAAAGAGGCAAGAGAGGTGCAGAAAGAGGCAAGAGAGGTACAGAAAGAAGGAAGAGGGCTCCAGAAAGAGGCAAGAAGGGTACAGAAAGAAGCAAGAAAGGTGCAGAAAGATCAAGAGAAGTGCAGAATGAAGGAACAGAGGTGCAGAAAGAAGCAAGAGAAGTGATGAAAGAGACAAGAGAGTTGCAGAAAGAAACAAGAGAGGTGCAGAAAAAAGCAAGAGAAGTGCAGAAAGAGGCAAGTGAGGTGCAGAAAGAGACAAGAGAGGTGTTAGAAGGAGGCAAGAGAGGTATAGAAAGAGGCAAGTGAGGTGCAGAAACAGGCAATAGGTGTGCAGAAACAGGCAAGAGAAGTGCAGAAAGAAGCAACAGATATGCAGAAGGAGGCAAGAGAACTGCTGAAAGAGGCTAGAGAGTTGCAGAAACAGGCAAGAGAGGTGCAGAAAAAGGGAACAGGGATTCAGAAAGAGGCAAGAGAGGTACCGAAAGAGGGAATAGGGGGTGCAGAAAGAGGCAAGAGGGTGAAGAAAGAAGCAAGAGAGGTGCAGAAATAAGAAAGAGAAGTGCAGAAAGAATCAACAGAGGTGCAGAAAGAGGCAAGACGGGTGCAGAAAGAGGCAAGAGGAGTGCTGCAAGAAGCAACAGAAATGCAGAAAGAGGGAAGAGGCAAGAGAAGTGCAGAAAGAAGCAACAGAAATGTAGAAAGAGGCAACAGAAGTGCAGAAAGAGGCAAGAGAGGTACACAAAGAGACAAGAGAGGTACAGAAAGAGGGAAGACGAGTTCAGAAAGAGACACCAGGGGTGCAGAAAGAAGCAAGAGAGGTGCAGAAAGAAGAAAGAGGGGTACAGAAAGAAGCAACAAAGGTGCAAAAAGAGGCAAGAGAAGTGCAGAAAGAGGCAAGAGAAGTACAGAAAGAGGCAAGAGAGATGCAGAAAGAGGCAAGAGAAGTGCAAAAAGAGGGAAGAGGGGTGCAGAAAGAGGCAAGAGGGGTACAGAAAGAAGCAAGAGAGGTACAGAAAGAAGCAAGAGAAGTGCAGAAAGAAGCAACAGAGGTACAGAAAGAAGGACGACGAGTTCAGAAAGAGACACCAGGGATGCAGAAAGAAGCAAGAGAGGTGCAGAAAGAAGCAAACAAGGTGCAAAAAGAGGCAAGAGAAGTACAGAAAGAGGCAAGAGAAGTGCAGAAAGAGGCAAGAGAGATGCAGAAAGAGGCAAGAGAAGTGCAAAAAGAGGGAAGAGGGGTGAAGAAAGAGGCAAGAGGGGTACAGAAAGAAGCAAGAGAGGTACAGAAAGAAGCAAGAGAAGTGCAGAAAGAAGCAACAGAGGTGCAGAAAGAGGCAAGAGGGATGCAGAAAGAGGTAAGAGAAGTGCTGAAAATAGCAACAGAGGTGCAGAAAGAGAGAAGAGAAGTGCAGAAAGAAGAAACAGAAATGGAAAAAAGAGGCAAGAGAAGTGCATAAAGAAGCAACAGAGGTGCGTAAAGAGGCAAGAGAGGGGTACAGAAAGAGGCAAGAGAAGTGCTGAAATAAGCAACAGAGGTGCAGAAGGAGGCAAGAGAAGTGATGAAAGAAGCAAGAGAAGTGCAGAAAGAAGCAACAAAGGTGCAAAAAGAGGCAAGAGAAGTACAGAAAGAGGCAAGAGAAGTGCAGAAAGAGGCAAGAGAAGTGCAGAAAGAGGCAAGAGAGTTGCAGAAAAAGGCAAGAGAAGTGCAAAAAGAGGGAAGAGGGGTGCTGAAAAAGGCAAGAGGGGTGCAGAAAGAAGCAAGAAAGGTACAGAAAGAAGCAAGAGAAGTGCAGAAAGAAGCAACAGAGGTGCAAAAAGAGGCATGAGGGATGCAGAAAGAGGCAAGAGGAGTGCTGCAAGAAGCAACAGAAATGCAGAAAGAGGGAAGAGGCAAGAGAAGTTCAGAAAGAAGCAACAGAAATGTAGAAAGAGGCAACAGAAGTGCAGAAAGAGGCAAGAGAGGTGTACAAAGAGACAAGAGAGGTACAGAAAGAGGGAAGACGAGTTCAGAAAGAGACACCAGGGGTGCAGAAAGAAGCAAGAGAGGGGCAGAAAGAAGAAAGAGAAGTGCAGAAAGAAGCAACAAAGGTGCAAAAAGAGGCAAGAGAAGTGCAGAAAGAGGCAAGAGAAGTGCAGAAAAAGGCAAGAGAGATGCAGAAAGAGGCAAGAGAAGTGCAAAAAGAGGGAAGAGGGGTGCAGAAAAAGGCAAGAGTGGTGCAGAAAGAAGCAAGAAAGGTATAGAAAGAAGCAAGAGAAGTGCAGAAAGAAGCAACAGAGGTGCAAAAAGAGGCATGAAGGATGCAGAAAGAGGCAAGAGAAGTGCTGAAAAAAGCAACAGAGGTGCAGAAAGAGTGAAGAGAAGTGCAGAAAGAAGGAACAGAAATGGAAAAAAGAGGCAAGAGAAGTACAGAAAGAAGTAACAGAGGTGCATAAAGAGGCAAGATAGGGGTACAGAAAGAGGCAAGAGAAGTGCTGAAATAAGCAACAGAGGTGCAGATGGAGGCAAGAGAACCACAGAAAGAGGCAAGGGAGGTGCAGAAACAGGCAAGAGGTGCAGAAAAAGGGAACGGGTGCAGAAAGAGACAAGATAGGTGCAGAAAGAGGGGTGCAGAAAGAGGCAAGAGGGGTGCAGAAAGAAGCAAGAGAAGTGCAGAAAGAAGCAACAGAAGTGCAGAAAGAAGCAACAGAGGTGCAGAAAGAGGCAAGAGGGGTGCAGAAAGAGGCAAGAGACATGCTGAAAGAAGCAACAGAGGTACAGAAAGAGGCAAGAGAAGTGCAGAAAGAAAGAACAGAAATGCAGAAAGAGGCAAGAGAAGTGCAGAAAGAAGCAACAGAAATGCAGACAGAGGCAAGAGAAGTACAGAAAGAAGCAACAGAGATGCAGAAAGAAGCAAGAGAGGTGCACAGAGACAGGAGAGGTGCAGAAAGAAGGAAGATGAGTGTAGAAAGAGGCAAGAGGGGTTCAGAAAGAAGCAAGAGAGGTAAGAAAAAAGCACGATAAGTGCAGAAAGAACCAACAGAGGTGCAGAAAGAGGCAAGAGGGGTACAGAAAGAGGCAAGAGAAGTGCAGAAACAAGTAACAGAGGTGCAGAAAGAGGCAAGAGAACTTGAGAAAGAAGCAACAGAAGTGCAGAAAGATGCAAAAGGGGTGCAGAAAGAGGCAAGAGAGATGCAGAAACAGGCAAGAGAGGTACAGAAAGAGGGAAGAGGGGTGCAGAAAGAGGCAAGAGGAGTGAAGAAAGAAGCAACAGAGGTGCAGAAAGAGGCAAAAGGGGTGCAGAAAGAGGCAAGAGAGATGCAGAAACAGGCGACATGCAGAAAGAGGGAGGAGGGGTGCAGAAAGAGAGAAGAGTGGTTCCGAAAGAAGCAAGAGAGGTGCAGAAAGAAGTAAGAGAAGTGCAGAAAGAAGCAACAGAGGTGCAAAAAGAGGCAAAAGGGGTGCAAAATGAAGCAAGAAAGGTGCAGAAAGCAAAAGCAAAGGAAGTGCAGAAAGAAGCAAGCGAGGTGCAGAAAGAGGCAAGAGAAGTGCAGAAAGAGGCAAAAGAGGTTCAGAAAGAGGCAAGAGAGGTGCAGAAAGAGGGAAGAGGGTGCAGAAAGAGGCAAGAGAAGTACAGAAAGAAGCAACAGATGAGCACAAAGAGGCAAGAGAGGTGCAGAAGAAAGAAGCAAGAGAGGTGAAGAAAGACGCAAGAGAAGTGCAGAAAGAAGGGAGGTGCAGAAAGCGGAAGAGGTGTGCAGGAAGAGGTAAGAGAAGTGCAGAAAAAGGAAGAAAGGTATAGAAAGAAGCAAGAGAAATGCAGAAAGAGGCAAGAGAGGCACAGAAAGAAGCTCAAGTGGTTTGCACACCATTACTACAAATTTAACACCCACATTTAGCAATAAGTAACAGGTTACCCTTCCAGGTTTCCAAAGGGCCTTCCACCATGCTGTAACACTTGTCACTGCATTTTTGGTAACGTTTAAGCTGTTTGAGCTAAAATCAAGGTTTTTTTGTTCCAATCTGCAGATTATGCAGCAGATGATGGATAATTTTTGGCAAATGCAGAAAATGTATAATTGTGCGAAAATCGATGCAGCCGAACAGTCACATAATTCCAGTAGGCCTGCTCATACCTCTGACTAGGTCCAGAAGTGATCCTCAGTGGTTCCTTCTTTTTTTGTCTCATTGAGTTTATAGTTTAGCTTCTCTGGAAACGAGGAAGACTAAACCTGAGGTTACCACTCCACAAAACAGACTACCATACCACATAATTACTCTCCATAACACATAATTCCACTTTACATAATTCCTATACTCTAAATACCACATACTTTCTATCCACATAATTTCACTGTACAGCACACCACTTCACTACACACAATGTACATCCACCCCACTCCAAAAAACGTTAGTAAAAAACTTTTGCATTTACAATGGCAATAGCTCTAACACTTGCAAATACAAGACCTATTACACTGCAAATGCTTCTTTAACTAGTAGTCGCGTTGCAGAGTGGTGGAGAAATGGGGCTGGGCCTCCAACCAGCGCTCAGGAATTCTGCTGTGTAGGACTAACCATGAGGGCTTCTTGGCCCCCAAAGTCCCTCAGGAGTAAAGTGGACTTCATCCCCCAACCAGTAGTGTCCCAGGAGGTTCATTTGCAGAGTGGTGGGGAAAGGGGGCGTGGCCTCCAAAGAGCTCTTAGCAATCCCACTGTGTGGGACTTACTGGAGGTAACAGGAGGGGTAATTGGCCCCTAAGGACATCCTTGGGGGCCAACTACCCCTCCTATTACCTCCAGTAAGTCCCACACAACAGGAATGCAAAGTTCTCATAACGGGCATGCCATCTTTGCCCACCACTCTGCAAACGTGCTCCCTGGCGTGCTCTTGGATGGGGATTGAAGTCCCCTACGCTGCTGGGGGTTCTTAGGGGCCAACTAGCCTACCTGTTACCTCCAGTAAACCCCACACAGTGGGATTGCTGAGAGGTGGACACAGGCCATGCCCTCTTTCTTCACCACTCTGCAAATGCACCTCCTGGTGCACTCTTGGTTGGGGGATGAAGTCCCCTTGCCTCCTGAGGGTCTCTGGGGGCCAACTAGCCCTCAAGTTACCTCTAGTATGCCCCACACAGCTGGATTGCTGAGAGTGGTCAGAGGCCACGCCCCCTTTTTACTCCACTCTGCAAACACACCTCTTGGTGCACTGCTGCTTGGGAAATGAAGTCCACTTTAGTGCTCAAGTCCTCAGGACACAAGGGGACCTCGTATTTGCAAAGTGTTGTAAAAAGTTGCGTGGCCTCGGACCACCTCTAAGCAATCTCACTGTGTGGGGCTTACTGGAGGTACCTGGTGGGCTAGTTGGCCCCTAAGGACCCTCAACAATGAAGGGGACTTCATCCCCAACACAGAGATGCCAGGTGGTGTGTTTGCAGAGTGATGCAGGGAGGGGGTGGGGCCTTCGGCGAGTTGCCGGCTTCTGTTTTTTTAGCATTGTTTTGGGAAGGAGGGCTCTGTGCCCCCCTTCCCTTACTCTTTTTGGGCCCTCGGGACCCCATCCCCCTACCTGAGCCATTTAAAAAAATGGAAGGAGGCTGCAGGGACCCCATCCCCTTGGGCCCGGGCATTTTTGCATTAAAATTTAAAAAGGGAGGAGGGCCGAGTGGCCCCCCTTCCCGGGCCATTTGTGGGCCCGGAGACCCCAGCCCCCGGGGCTTGGCCAATTCATTTTTTTTTAAGGGAGGGGAGCCGAGAGGCCCCCCTCTCCCAGGCCATTTTGGGACCCAGGGACCCCATCCCCCAGGGCCAGGCCATTGTTTTTTGTGTGACTCTTTTAAGGGAGGGGGCCACGCCACCCCCTCCCTAGGCCGATTTCTGCCTCGGGGACCCCATCCCCCGGGGCCCGGCCATTCCTTTTTTTTCCGGCCATTATTTTGGGGACCGTGGGGGGAGCCCCAATGCCCCCACGGTCCCTGCCGGGGTCCCCGCCTCCTGTGGGAGCCGGCATTGATTTTGGACAAAGGGAGCTGCAAACATGCAGCTCCCTTTGCCCAAAAGCAAATCTGCTTCACTTCATGGAAGCGAAAGCAGTTTTCCTGCTCTCGCTTCCATGAAGCAAAGCAGAGTTTGCTATGGCAGGGCAGGAGCAGTCCCCGGGACATTGCTGGAGCTGGCCCTGGGAGATGGTGGTCCTCAGGGCCATTGAGGGCTCCTGGAGAGGGGCCACGTGGTACCCTTCCCATCTTCCGTGCAGACCCGGGGAGGTGGTGGTTCCAGGGGCCGGGGGTCTGAATCGTGCCCCTGTATTTTAATTAATGAATGCCCCGGGGGAGGTGGTGGTCCCTGGGGCAGTGGGGGGCAGGAGCTTCCCCACACTTCATTTAAAAAATTGAAGCCCTGGGGAGGTGGCAGTTCCCGGGGCTTGGGGGGGCCCATGACGCCCACCACCCATAATTAATGAATGCCCCGGGGAGGTGGTGGTCCCCGGGGCAGCATGGGGGCAGGCACACCCCACGCATTTTTTTAACAAAAAGCCACAGGGAAGTGGTGGTCCCTGGGGCAGCAGGGCTACCGCATCACATTTTGGCAATGGCCACGGGCCCTGGCCCACCCGGGGGCTAAATTAAACGAAGCGCAGGAAGATGGCTGCCAACACTTCCTGGTTGGAACTGTTGACAGCCAATCAGAGTCAAGCTCGAGATCTGTGAGGGCCTGATTCACAGAACTAACTTACGTCAAAAACGTAAAGTTAGTAATTTTTGGTATTCACAGGAGTCCTAACTTTACTACTCCTAAACTGAGAAAAATCCTAACTTTAAGACTTTCGGTATTCACAGAAGGCATTTAGGAGTCCTAAAGTTAGGACTACTAACTTCTGTGAATACTGAAATGAGTAAGTTCATTCTGTGAATACCAAAAGAGTAAGTGTATTCTGTGAATACCAAAAAGTACTAACTTTATGTTTTTGATGTAAGTTAGTTCTGTGAATCAGGCCCTGAGAGTTTACGGATCCACTGCGGTCACCAGATACTAATATTTCTAAAAATATGAATTTCTCAGGAACTACTAAATGGATTTACACCATTGAACAAAAAGTCACTTTCTGAACCAAGCACTACCTTTTTGCCAAATTTGGTGTAATTTCGTTCAGCAGTTCGGGCTGTAGCCTTGTCTTAAGTTTCCTATGGAAATTAACACAGAGAAAACATGTTTTGGGACCCCCCTTTTTTCTTGGCCCCTGCTTGACGAATCACCCTGAAAGTTTCAAGACAGGAGCTGACCGGAGAGCCCCATTAGTTTTGAAACTTTTGCGAAGATTCGTCAAATGGCGCCAAAGATATTGGCAAATCAAAAAACGCTTTTTGAATAGAAACAAGGTCCTAACAATAACTACCTACTGGCGACTGCCAGTAGGTTATATATATATATTCACACACAAAAACACAGGTTTCAGGGACGTTATAGTTAGGAATAAGCATTTAAAAAGCTTAGAAATTCACAGAAAAAAAACAAAGGTTACAGTTTAGGCGGACATTTCACTCGTACAGAACCAGAAAAATTCAGTTGTTATAGTTAGCTGAGCTACCTATAACTCGTGCCCCCGCAATGCACTGTTTATGACCTCACATATTACATCGCTCATGACATGGTCAGTGACATCACTGATGCATCACTGATGACATCTCAAGTGACATCACTGATGACATCATCTAGTAGCTGTAAGTATTTTTAACCGTTCATGAGTGTTAAATATATATATCAAGGTGTGTTGGTGAATCAGTGGGTGTATGAGTGACTCTATGGACGACTCAGTGGGTGCGTCACTGGCTGTATAAGTGAGTAATTAGGTGTCTCAGTTAATGTATGGGTGAGTGACTGGTTGTGTGAATGTGTGTATCTGTCTGTCAGTTAATGTCTAAGTGGGTGTATGAGTGTGTTAGTGGGTATGTGAATGGCTATATGGGTGATTGAATGCTTGTCTGATTCCATCTGTGGTTGTCTGGGTGTCTGTGTTTGTGGGTGAGGAGGTGTGTGACTGCCTGTATAGATTAGTGAGTGGGTGAGTCAGTGGCTGTATGGGGTACTGTTGTGTGTGTGAGAAGTTATATGGGTGAGTGAGTGTGTGGCTGTGTCAGTGATTGAGTGCATGTGTCAGTATGGGTGAGTAACTGAGTATGTGAAAGGCAATAAACATGAGTAATGGGGTATTTGAGAGACTGTATGAGTGAGTGAATGTGAGAGTGGCTGTATAGATGAGTGCATGCTTCTTTAATTGACTGTATAGCTGAGTGAGTATGTGTTACTATTTCTATTAGTAAGTAAGTGGGTGGGTGTGTAACTGTTTTGGTGAGTAAGTGGCTGTATGATTGACTGTATGGGTGAGTGTCTAGGTATGTGAGTAGCTCTATGGGTGACTCACTCAGTGTCAGTACCTGTATGCCTGTATGAGTGGATATGTAAATGGCTGAAGTAGTGAGTGAGTGGGTCTATGAGTGGCAGTATGGGTGAGCGAGTAGATGTGTGTATAGATCAATGAATCAGTGGGTGTGTAAGTACTGGTATGGCTCTGTGAATCAGTTTGTGAATGGTTGTGTGGGAGCAGCAGTGTGTGTATAGATTCTACAGTGGTGTGAGTGGGTACGGCAGAGATGCTGTTGATGAAGTCATCACTGATGTCATCAGTGATGTCATTTGAGATGTCATCAGTGATGTCATTAGTAATGTCACTGACCATGTCATGAGTGATGTAATATGTGAGGCATAAGTAGTGCATTGCAGGGGCGCGAGTTATAACTGTAATGGCTGAATTTCTCTGGTTTTGTACAAGTGAAATGTCAGCCTAACTATAACGTTTCTGTAACTTTTGTTTTTTTCTGTGAATTTCTAATGTTTTTTAAATGCTAATTTCTAACTATAATGTCCCTGAAACCTGTGGTTTTTTCAGTAAATTTATAAGGTTTTTTTAAATGTGAACTCCTAACTATAACCTCCATGAAACCTGTGGCTTTTTCAGTGAATTTCTAAGGTTTTTTAAATGCTAATTTCTAACTATAACGTCCCTGAAACCGGTGCTTTTTTCAGTGCATTTCTATGTTTTTTTAGCTAGCAGTCATGTTTGCAGAGTGGTAGAGAAAGGGGGCTGGGCCTCCAACCAGCGCTCAGGAATTCAGCTGCGTAGGACTTACAGGAGGTACCAGGAGGGCTTCTTGGCCCCCAAGGGCCCTCAGGAGTAAAGTGGATGTCATCTCCCAACCAGTAGTGTGCCAGAAGGCGTGTTTGAAGAGTCGTGGACAAAGGGGGGGCCTGGCCTCCGAAGACCTCTTAGCCATCCCACTGTGTGAGACTTACTGGAGGTAAGAGGAGAGGTAGTTGGCCCCCAAGGACATCCTTGGGAGCCAACCACCCCTTCTATTACCTCCAGTAAGTCCCACCCAGCAGAATTGCTCAGTTCTGATAGCAGACCACGTACCCTTTGTCCACCACTCTGCAAATGCACCTCCTGGCATGCTCTTGTTTGGGGGATGATGTGCCCTTTGCTCCTGGGGATCCTTAGGGGCCAACTAGCCTACCTGTTACCTCCAGTAAGCCCCACACATTAGGTTTGCTGAGAGGTGCTCGCAGGCCACGCCCCCTTTCTCCACCACTCTGCAAACGCACCTCCTGGTGTGCTCTTGCTTGGGGTATGAAGTCCCCTTGCCTCTTCATGGTCCCTGGGGGCCATCTAGCCCTCCTGTTGCTTCCAGTAAGCCCAAACAGCTGGATTGCTGAGAGGTGGTCAGAGGCCATGACCCCTTTCTCCACCACTCTGCAAACGTGCCTCCTGGCGCACTGCTGCTTGGGGGATGAAGTCTACTTTGCTCCTGAGGCCCTCAAGAGGCAAGGGGACCTCATCACCCCATCAGCAGTGCGCCGAGAGGTGCGTTTGCAGAGTGGTGGGAAAAGGGGCATGGCCTCCAACCACCTCTCAGCAATCCAGCTGTGTGGGGCTTACTGGAGGTAACAGGTAGGCTACTTGGCCCCTAAGGACCCTCAGTAATGAAGGGCACTTCATCCTCCAACCAAGAATGCACCAGGAGGCGCGTTTGCAGAGTAGTGAAGAAAGGGGGCAGCGCCTCACTGAGTTGCTGGGTTCTGTTTTTATTTTTATTTTAGGAAGAGGGGCTGTGTGGCCCCCCTTTCCTTTACCCTTTTGGGCCCCGGGGACCCCATCCCCCGGAGCCTGACCCATTTTTTTATCAGTAATAAAACGGGAGGGGGGCCTCGCGGTCCCCCTCCCGAGGCTGATTTCTTCCCCAGGGACCCCATCCCCCTGGGCTGGCCCTTTGCTTTTTTCTTTAAATGGTAGGGGGGCCACATGGCCCCCCTCTGCAGGCCAATTTTGGCCCCAGGGACCCCATACCCCAGGGCCCAGCCTTTCAAAAAAAAATAGTAAAGACATTTTCAGGAAGGGGGGCCATGTGGCCCCCCTTCCCTGGGCCAGTTTTGGCCCCGGGGACCCCATCCCCCGGGGCCTGCTCTCTATTTTTTTTTAAAACAATTTTGGAGGGGGGCTGTGCATCCCCCTTCCTGAGGCCGATATGGCCCCGGGGACGCCATCCCCTGAGGCATGGCCACTTCCTTGGGGACCGCAGGAGGAGCCCCAAGGCCCCCACAGTCCCTCTTGGCTCCGGCACCAAATAGTTGAACTCACCTGATAGGCCCACCAGGGCCATTATTAATTAGCAGCATGCAGACGAAAAAGTAATTAGTGCTTCTGTGGAGTTTTCAGTATGCCCTATGAGTAAGAAGCTTGTGCTTCGAAACACGTCAGGTTAAAGAAATTACTGGACTGGAATGCAAATGCTGGTTTGCCTTTGAATTAAAGAACAGGATGGTTTCATCTGCCGTTGAGTGCATCCTCATTCTTTGGGCAACATGGAATACATATATATGTATATATTTTCCAAACGAAGTCCCACAAAGCCTTCACAGTGTGAGCAAACAAGCCCTCCAGTCGGGAGTAAAATGAAACAGAGTTCTTTATTCCAGCAGGTGCCAGCAGATAAGCATTACGCGTTTCGACCGGACAACGGTATTAATCATATGCCAAAAAATGAGGATCAGTTGCTCATGAGTTTAAATACAGCTGCATAACACAACAGTGAGGAAGGACTAACATGCTTGTTTTTGATGAGTATCTTATATATCACTATACTTTTGTGCCGATTTTAAACCATGGGAGATCAGTTTCACATTTTTTAAATGCAGACGAAGAACTAATTGGTGCTTCTGTGGAGTTTTCAGTATGGCCTATGAGTAAGAAGCTTGTGCTTCGAAACGCGTCAGGTTAAAGAAATTACTTGACTGGAATGCAAATGCTGGTTTGCCTTTGAATTAAAGAACAGGATGGTTTCATCTGCCGTCGAGTGCGTCCTCATTCTTTGGGCAACATGGAATACATATATATGTATATATATTGAGATAGATAGCTAGATAGCTAGATAGATAGATAGATAGATAGATAGATAGATAGATAGATAGATAGATAGATAGATAGATAGATAGATAGATAGATATATTCACTGGGAAAAAAAAAGGTTACAGGGACGTTATAGTTAGGAAATAGAATTCAAAGACCCTTAGACATTCACTGAAAAAACCAAAGGTTACAGGGATGTTATAGGCTCACATTTCAGTCGTACAAAACCAGTGAAATTCATCAGTTAAAGTTACCTCAGCTAACTATAACCTACGCCGCCCGCAATGCACTGCTTATGACCTCACATTTTACATCACTCATGACATGGTCAGTGACATCACTGATGACATCTCAAAGGACATCACTGAAGACATCCTCAAGTGGGTGTAAGTGTTTTTAAGAGTTTGTGGGTGTTAAACATATATACTAACCTACTACAAAAGTTAAATTAGTAAACTAGGTGCACAACTACTGAGTGATACTACTTCTAACATATTATGTGAGTGGCTATGTGACTGTATGTATCCTTGTGTATGTGGGTGTGTAAGTGGCAGTATGGGTGTATGAGGGGGTGTGTGAGTAGCTGTGTGGATGAGTGACATGCTGTGTGAGTGGAGGTATTGGTGAGTAAGTGGGTTTAACAGTAGCTGTATGTGTGAGTGAGTGGCAATGTGAGTGGTTCTATGGGTAAGTAAGTGGATGTGTAGTGACTATGTGGTAAGTGAGTGGGTTTCTGAATGGCTGTATGAGTGAGTGACTTGGTGTGTAAGTAGCTGTGTGGGTGAGTGAGTGGCTGTTTGGTTAAGTAAGTTGATATGTGAATGGCTGAATTAGTGAGAGTGTGTGAATGGCTGTATGGGTGAGTGAGCAGATGTGTGAGTGCTTGTATGGCTGTGTGAACGGGTATGTAAGTGTTTGTGTGGGGGTGTGAGTGAGTATGTGACTGTTTCTATGGGTGAGTGAGTGGCTGTGTTGAGAGGCTATATGGGTGAGTGAGTGGGTGTGTGAGTAACTGTATAGGTAAATAAGTGGGTGTGTCAATAGTTGTATGGGTGAGTGCATGGCTATGTGAGTGGCTGTACAGGTGAGTGACTGGTTGTATGAGTGGCTGTATGGGTGAGTGAATGGTTGTATGAGTGGATCTACAAGTGAGTGAGTGGGTTTGTGACTGCCTCTATGGAGGATTGAGTGGGTATATGAGTACTGGTATGGGTCTGTGAATGGGTATGTGAGTGGTCATGTGGGTGTATCAGTAGGCATACGAGAGGTTCTATGGGGTGTGAGTGGTTCTGTGGATGATGTCATCAGTGATGTCATTTGAGATGTCATCAGTGATGTAATGAGTGATGTCACTGACCATGGCATGAGTGATGTAATATGTGAGGTCATAAGCAGTGCATTGCAGGGCATAGGTTATATAACTGCTGAATGTCACTGGTTCTGTATAAGTAAAATCTATTCCTAGCTATAACGTCCTTGTAACCTTTGTTTTTTTCGGTCAATTTCTTAGGTTTTTAATTCTAATTCCTAACTATAACGTCCCTGTAACCTTTGTTTTTTTCTGTGAATTTCTGCAGTTTTTTTTACATTCTATTTCCTAACTATATCCCTGTAACCTTTGTTTTTGTCTGTGAATTTCAACGTTTTTTTTAAATTTATTTTCAAACTGTAACCTTTGATAGTGGGTCTTTGAGTGGTAGGTGAGTGGGTGTGTGAGTTTCTGAGTAGTGGGTGAGTGAGTGGGTGCGAGAGTGTCTGAGTGGGTCTGTAAGAGGTTGTGTGAGAATCAGAATAGGGCTGTTGGTGTCTGAATGGGTCTGGGAGTAGGTGTGTGAGTCTATGACTGGATCTGAGTGGGTGCATGAGTTTCTGAGTGGGGATCAGTGAGTGTGTGAATGAGTACTTGAATGGATCTGTGAGTTGATGCACAAGTGTCTCTCTGTGTGGGTATGTGAGTGGGTGCATGAGTATGTGAGTAGCTCTGTGAGTAGGTACGTGAATATATGAGTGGGTCTGTCAGTGGGTATGCAGTAAAAAAGTAGGGGGCACATGGGAGCAGGTTCTTGTGCCAGCACCTCCTGTGATGGTCCATCTATCCAGCTTGCCTGCAGTCTACTACTCTCTGCTGCCTTTGGTTTTGTGACTCCTCTACTCATTTTCTCCTAATTGTTCTGCCTCTTCTCTGCTTGCGCCTGCCCTCTATGCTGCCTCTTTCTGTTTGTTCTGCCTGTTATTTTGCCTCTTCCTGCTCACTCCTGATCTTTTTTCTTCCTCTTGCTGCTCTTTTCTCACCTCTAGTTTGCCTCTTTCTGCTCATTCTACCCATTATTTTGCCTTTATCTACTCGCTCTTGACCTTTATTTTGCCTCTTTCTACTCGTTCCTGACCTTTATTCAGCCGGTTTCTGGTCATTTCTCACCATTAGTCTGTCTCTTTCTGCTCCCTTCTGACCTTTATTCTACCTCTTTCTGCTCATTCTCCAACTTTATTTTGCCTTTTCTGCTCGTTGCTGACCTTTATTTTGCCTTTTTCTGCTTGTTTCTCACCTTTATTTTTCCTCTTTCTGCTCATGGCTAATCTTTATTTTGCCTCTTTCTCCTCAGTTCTCATCTTTATTTTGCCTCTACCTGCTGGTTTCTGACCTCTATTTTGCATCTTTCTGCTCGTTTCTCATCTTTTTTCTGCCTCTTTCTGCTCTCTTCTGACCTTTACTCTGCCTCTTTCTGCTCGTTGCTGACCTTCGTTTTGCCTCTTTCTGCTCATTTCTGACCTTTATTCTGCCTCTTTCTGATCATTTCTGACATTTATTCTGCCTCTTTCTGTTTGTTTCTGACCTCTTATTTGCATCTTTCCGCTAGTTTCTTCGCTTTATCTTGCCTCTTTCTTCTTGTTTGTGACCTCAATTCTGCCTCTTTCTGCTCATTTTGATTGTTATTATGCCCCTTTCTACTTGTTTCTCACCTATACTTTGCCTCTTTTTGCCCATTGCAGACCTTTATTCTGCCTCTTTCTGCTTGTTGCTGACCTTTATTCTGCCTCTTTCTGCTCATTTCTCACCTTTCTCATGCTTTGTTCTAATCGTTGCGGAGCTCTACTCTCCTCTTTCTGCTCATTTCTCACCTTTATCTTGCCTCCTTCAGCTCGTTGCTGACCTTTATTTTGGCTGTTTCTGTTTGTTGCTTACCTTTATTCTGCCTCTTTCTGCTCATTTCTCACCTTTATTTTGCCTCTTTCTGCTCGATTATCACCTTTATTTTGCCTCTTTCGGCTCGCTGCTGACCTTTTTTTCTGCCTCTTTCTGCTCGTTTCTAACCTTTATTTTGCCTCTTTCTGCTCATCTCTCATCTTCATTTTGCCTCTTTCTGCTCATTGCTTACCTTTAGTCAGCTTCTTTCTGCTCTTTTCTGACCTTTATTCTGCCTCTTTCTGCTCGTTTATGGCCTTTATTCTGCCTCTTTCTGCTCGTTTATGG
Organism: Calotriton arnoldi; assembly: GCA_963921515.1. Taxonomy (NCBI): domain Eukaryota; kingdom Metazoa; phylum Chordata; class Amphibia; order Caudata; family Salamandridae; genus Calotriton; species Calotriton arnoldi. The sequence continues at coordinate 174,415 of CAWUFW010017565.1, forward strand.
CCTTTATTCTGCCTCTTTCTGCTTGTTTCTGGCCTTTATTCTGCCTCTTGCTGCTTCTTTCTAACCTCTATTCTACCTCTTTCGGCTTGTTTCTGACCTCTATTCTGCATCTTTCTGCTCATTTCTCATTTTTATTTTGCCTCTTTCTGCTCCTTGCTGACCTTTATTCTGCCTCTTTCTGCTCACTTCTGATCTTTATCTTACCTCTTTCTGCTCATTGCTGATCTTTATTCTGCCACTTGCTGCTCATTTCTGACCTTTATTCTGCCTCTCTCTGCTCATTTCTATCCTTTATTTTGCTTCCTTCTGCTTTTTGTTCCCTGGCTCCCCCGGAGGCGCCTCAAGGCTGTCAGCTCCCACTGAGCAAAAGCAAAGAGCTAACTCCTGAGTGTGGGCACCTTGGGGGGTAGTAGGAGCTGGCCCTGGGGAGTGGCAGTCCCCAGGGCCCTCCATCGCTCCACGGAGGGGGTGCACAGCACCCCCTCCATTGTAGTATTTAGCCCTGGGGAGGTAGTGGTCCCCGAGAGTCTGCAACAGACCCCCTGCATTAATTTATTTCATCCCAGGGGAGGTAGCGGTTCTGGGGCTGCAGGGGTGGGCTGCACAGGCTCCCGCATTAATTTGATATGTTTAGTCCAGGGGAAGTGGTGGACCTCGGGGCAAGGGCAAGGGGTGGGGTGGGCATATTTTTAAATGCCCCAGGAGGTGGTGGTCCCCGGGCTGTGGGGGCGCATGGGCCCCTCCCGCATTTATATGAGATTTGCCCTGGGAAGGTGGCTGTCCCCAAGGCACAGGAATTGCTGCATAGGCACCCCCTGCAGAAATTAAAAGCAATGCCCCAGGGAGGGGGTGGTCCGAGGTGAGGAGGCCCCGTGTGCCCCCTCTTTTTTGCAACTCCTTATGTCTGCAGGACCTGGGCCACCCGGGAGCTAAACACTGCAGAAGCATTTCACTTTAAAAAAAACTTTTAGCTGGAACTCTGGATCCAGCACGGCTCCCCCCAGAGGCCTAAGTGGTCAGGGTATTCCTACCCTACCCCTTCTCTTCTTTTTAAAAACAATTTTGTGGGACTCCGTTGAAGCCAAGTCTCAAGATGGCCCGCCAACACTTCCTCCTTGAAGTGTCAACAGACAATCACATCTTAGCACAGGGACTGTTCTATCCTCTGAGGGTCCATGTTCCCATATATACAAATTTCTATTTTTTTTATTTCTCCAAAACTACTAAACGGATTTACATCAAATAACCAAGAGTTAGCTTTCTGCCAAGTTTGGTGTAATTCCATTCAGCGGTTTGGGCTGTAGTCGTGTTCAAAATCCTTATGGGAATCAACCTTGGAAAAACACTTTTTTTGACCACCCCTTTATCTCGGTGCCAACTTAATGGATCACCCCGAAACATTCCATGCACACCAAGACTCACTATGACACTTTTTTTAAAGCTTTCCTGAAGATTCATCCAGCGGCGTCAAAGATATGAGCAAGTCAAAAACGCTTTTCCTATGAAAACATAGTCCTAACTATAACTACCTACTGGTGACCACCAGTAGGTAAGATATATATATATAAATTCACTTAAAAACCAAAGATTACAAGGCCGTTATAGTTAGGTTCAGAGTTTACACACAAAAACTATAGAAATTCAGCAGTTATAGTTATTTCAAGTCACTATAACTCGCGCACCACTGCCATGCACAGTTTTTTATCAATAATTTTACAGTAAATATTGCACTGGTAATATCAATGATGTTATAGAAGATATCATCTGTCATGTAATATGTGAGGAAATTGGCAGTGTATGGTGAGGGCGCGAGTTATAGTTACATTGGGCACGAGTTACAGTTACTTGAGATAACTTTACCTATAACTGTTGAATTTCTATGGTTTTGATATGTAAAATCTGAAGCTAACTGTAACAGCCTTGTACCCTTTGCTTTTTTTTGTGAATTTCTACGTTTTTTAAAATTCTATTTCCTAACTATAACGTCTTTGTAACATTTGTTTTTTTATTGAAGTTCTATGGTTTTTTAATGGCATTTCCTAACTATAACATCCCCTTAACCTTTGTTTTTTTCAGTGAATTTCTAGGTGTTTTTTATCGTAAAATAATATTTAATTGCCTTATATTAATCCAACTGCCAGGCCCTGCAGCCATCCCCCTGCATGCAGCCAACCCCTCTTTTGGTCTTTAGGCATGAGCGGTAGGAGGTTAAGTTACTTATGTTAAGAAACTATAACTCGTGCTGTTAAATAACTTTAGGCCACAAGTTTTAGTTTCTTAACATAAGTATAACTATCTCTGCTGAACTTCTATGGCTTTGAGTGGGTAAAACGTGAACCTAACTATGACAGCCATCTGACCTTTGTTTTTGTCAGTGAATATCCATATCATACACATATATATATATATATATTCACTGAAAAAACCATAGGTTTTAGGGACAGTTATAGTTAGTTTTACATTGCACTCGTACAGAACCCGTGAAATTCCCCGTTATAGTTAGTCCAGCTAACTATAACTCGCGCCCCGCAATGCACTGCTGATGACGTCACATATTACATCACTCATGACATGGTCAGTGACATCACTGATGACATCACTGATGACATCTCAAATGACATCACTGATGACATCACTGATGACATCATCCAGTGACTGTGTGTTTCTGTAAAGTTTAAATATTTTTAATATATATAGGAAAAGACGTATTGAAGAATGAGTGGGTGTGTAAGTGTCTGTATGGATGATTTAGTAGGTGCGTGACTGACTCTATAAGTGAGTGATTTAACGTATCTTACTGAATGCATGGGTTAGTGACTAAACTGGGTGAATGTCTGTATCCGTCTGTCTGTTGCTGTGTAAGTGGCTGCATGTGTTTGTGAATAGCTTCATGAGTGTCTATATGAGTTATTGAATGCTTGTCTGAGTATCTGTATGGGTGCCTGAGTGTTTGTGTGGGAGGGGTGTGTGCAACTCTGTGCATAGATGTGTGAGTGGGTGATTCACTGGGTGGATGGTTTCAAGAGTGCAACTGTGATAGACTGTATGGGTGGGTAAGTGTGTGTAAGAGTGTGTTAGTGAGTGAATGTATGTCCCAGTGGTACATGTGTGAGTAACTACATATGTGAAAGGCAGTATATATGTGTGTTGGAGTATATAAATAGCTATAAGCGAGAGTGAGTGATTGTGATAGTGGCTGTATGGATGAGTGTGTGCTTGTATCAGTGATTGTATAAGAGCGTAAGAATGTGCTACTATTTGTATGAGTAAGTGAGCTGGTGTGTGTATAACTGTATAGGTGAGTAAATGGTAGTGTGTTTAATTATTTGCATGACTGACTAGGTGTGTGAGTACCTCTATGGATGAGTGGCGGTGTTTGAGTGTCTATATAGGAGTATGAGTGCATATGATAGTCCTGTACTGAGTGACCGTAAGTATGAGTGACTGTACGGGTGAGTGAGTGGATGTGTGCGTAGACCTAAGAATCAGTGAGTGGGTATGTAGTTATTGGTGTTGGAGTGTCTATGGTTTTGCGAATGGCAGTCTGTAATTTAGAGTGGGTGTATCAAAGGTTATATTAGAGTGTGAGGAGGTGCATCAGATTATCACGTGGATGATGTCATCAGTGATGTCATTTGAGATGTCATCAGTGATGTCACTGACCATGTCATGAGTGATGTAATATGTGACGTCATCAGCAGTGCATTGCGGGGGCGCGAGTTATAGTTAGCTGGACTAACTATAACGGGGGAATTTCACGGGTTTTGTACGAGTGCAATGTAAAACTAACTATAACTGTCCCTAAAACCTATGGTTTTTTCAGTGAATTTCAAAGGTTTTTTAAATGCTAATTTGTAACTATAACGTCCCTGAAACCTATGGTTTTTTCAGTGAATTTCAAAGGTTTTTTAAATGCTAATTTGTAACTATAACATGTCTGAAACCTACAGTTTTTTCAGTGAATTTCAAAGGTTTTGTAAATGACAATTTTTAAATGTATTAATTGTTATATAAATTATTTTCATACTGATTTCCAAATTTTTTAGAAACAATTTTTTTTTACATATTTTATTTTTAAATTACATTGTAATTACATTATACATTACATTACAAAAAATACTTTCTCAGAATGAATTACTTTAGTTTAATTACTTTGCACATAGGCAATAGACTTTTAAGTACAGTAGTTACAGTTGTTGCAATGGGCAACACATTTTCAAACACAATGCAACATTCAGCTCAATGTGAATTTCTAGTTAAATGCAATTAGTTACTTTATGGATTACTTTTCTAACCACATTACTGGATCCTAGATTCAGTCCTGGGACATCTCCTGTAAACAGTTGAGTAAAAGCGTTTTGGTTACAGTAGTGATTTTTAAGGAATATTATTGTACTTTAAAAGTTCACACTTAGAAACTTTTTCTCATAGAATCACCAATGTTATCCTATGGAAGGAAATTCACTTAGAAGTTAAAAACTGTTATCGTTATTTTATCTTACTCAGTGTTGGATCCTGGATCCAGCACTGGTGCATCTCCTGTAAACAGTTGAAAGAATGCGTTTAAGTCATACAGGCGATTTTTTAGGAATATTTGTAGTTTGTGAAAATCGACACTTTGAAACTTTTCTGCTGAAAACCAGACAATGGATTCCTATGGAAGGAAATTCAAGTTACTGGTAAGTACGGTTAAAATTACTTTTGAGGATCAGTACTGGGCTGAAAGATGCAGCACTGAGGTCTCTCCTGATAACAGGTGAGTAAATCGGAATTCGTAGTTCGGCTGATTTTAGAGGAATATTATAAAGTTCCAAAACTCCACACTTAGAAGAATTTCCAAGTGAAACCAGTCAATGTTAGCCTATGGAAGGAAATTCAAGTTACTGGTAAGTACGGTTAAAATTACTTTTCAGGACCAGTACTGGGCTGAAAGATGCAGCACTGAGGTCTCTCCTGATAACAGGTGAGTAAATCAGAATTCGGATTTCGGCTGATTTTAGAGGAATATTTGTATGTTTCAAAAATCAACAATTAGAAACTTTTTCAGCAAAAAGCAGGCAATAATATCCTATAGAAGGAAATTCAAGTTACTGGTAAGTACGGTTAAAATTACTTTTGAGGATCAGTACTGGACTAAAAGATGCAGCACTGGGTTCTCTCCTGATAACAGGTGAGTAAATCGGAATTCGTATTTCGGCTGATTTTAGAGGAATATTTTAAAGTTCCAAAACTCCACACTTAGAAGAATTTCCAAGTGAAACCAGTCAATGTTAGCCTATGAAGGAAATTCAAGTTACCGGTAAGTACGGTTAAAATTACTTTTGAGGATCAGTACTGGGCTGAAAGATGCAGCACTGAGGTCTCTCCTGATAACAGGTGAGTAAATCAGAATTCGGATTTCGGCTGATTTTAGAGGAATATTTTAAAGTTCCAAAACTCCACACTTAGAAGAATTTCCAAGTGAAACTAGTCAATGTTAGCCTATGAAGGAAATTCAAGTTACCGGTAAGTACGGTTAAAATTACTTTTGAGGATCAGTACTGGGCTGAAAGATGCAGCACTGAGGTCTCTCCTGATAACAGGTGAGTAAATCGGAATTCGGATTTCGGCTGATTTTAGAGGAATATTTGTATGTTTCAAAAATCAACACTTAGAAACTTTTTCAGCAAATAGCAGGCAATGATATCCTATGGAAGGAAATTCAAGTTACTGGTAAGTACGGTTAAAATTACTTTTGAGGATCAGTACTGGGCTGAAAGATGCAGCACTGAGGTCTCTCCTGATAACAGGTGAGTAAATCGGAATTCGTATTTCGGCTGATTTTAGAGGAATATTTTAAAGTTCCAAAACTCCACACTTAGAAGAATTTCCAAGTGAAACCAGTCAATGTTAGCTTATGAAGGAAATTCAAGTTACCGGTAAGTACGGTTAAAATTACTTTTGAGGATCAGTACTGGGCTGAAAGATGCAGCACTGAGGTCTCTCCTGATAACAGGTGAGTAAATCGGAATTCGTATTTCGGCTGATTTTAGAGGAATATTTGTATGTTTCAAAAATCAACACTTAGAAACTTTTTCAGCAAAAAGCAGGCAATGATATCCTATGGAAGGAAATTCAAGTTACTGGTAAGTACGGTTAAAATTACTTTTGAGGATCAGTACTGGGCTGAAAGATGCAGCACTGAGGTCTCTCCTGATAACAGGTGAGTAAATCGGAATTCGTAGTTCGGCTGATTTTAGAGGAATATTATAAAGTTCCAAAACTCCACACTTAGAAGAATTTCCAAGTGAAACCAGTCAATGTTAGCCTATGAAGGAAATTCAAGTTACCGGTAAGTACGGTTAAAATTACTTTTGAGGATCAGTACTGGGCTGAAAGATGCAGCACTGAGGTCTCTCCTGATAACAGGTGAGTAAATTGGAATTCGTATTTCGGCTGATTTTAGAGGAATATTTGCACAATGGTGAAGGGAGGGGCGGGGCCTGAGGTGGCATCTGTGCAAACGCGCCCCGTGGCGCGTTTTAAGTTGGGGGATTAAGTCCCCTTGAATCATGAGGGTCCCTACGGGCCAACTAGCCCACCAGGAACCTCCAGTATGCGCCAGGGGCTGCGTTGCAGAGACATGTACAGAGGCCACACCCCTTTTTACACCTCTCTGCAACGCAGCTCTGTGGCGCTTTCTGGACGTACCTGTTGGGCTAGTTGGCCCCAGGGACCCTCAGGATTGAAGAGGATTTAATTCCCCATATTAAAACGCGCCACGGGGCCTGTTTGCACACATGTCACCTGAAGCCCCGCCCCTCCCTTCACCACTGTGCAAACGCGCCCCATGGCGCGTTTTAAGTCGGGGATTAACTCCCCTTGAATCCTGAGGGTCCCTGGAGTCCAACTAGCCCACCATGTTCCTCCAAAAGCGCCACAGAGCTGCGTGCAGAGAGGTGTAAAAGGGGCGTGGCCTCTGTACACCTCTCTGCAAGGCAGCCCCTGGCGCATACTGGAGGTTCCTGGTGGGCTAGTTGGCCCCAGGGACCCCCAGTATTCAAGGGGAATTCGTTCCCCTCTGCAAACGCGCCAGGGCGCGTTTGCAGAGTGGTGAAGGAAGGGGGCAGGGCCTGCGGGGCCGATCGTTTTTTTTTTTTTGTTTGTTTTTTTTTTTCCCACAAGGGGGGCCGTGTGGCCCCCTTCCTTTTTCCTATGTTTAGGCCCCGGGGACCCCATCCCCCGGGGCCTGGCCTCTCGTTGGGGACTGTGGGGGGTCCCCAAACCCCCACAGTCCCGCCGGCTCCCCGTGTCCTACGGGAGCCGGCATTGCTTACACATGGGGAGCAGCTAACATGCTGCTCCCCATGTGGAAAAGCTATCGGCTTTGGATATTGGAAGAGAGGCAGGTTTCCTGCTCTCTCTTCCAATATCCAAAGCAGTTTGCAATGACAGGACGGGAGCCGCGAGGCTCCCGTCCTGTCATTACAAACAGCAGTGTCCCGGGGTAGACACCCCGGGACACTGCAGGAGCCGGCCCTGGGGGGTGGCGGTCCCCAGGGCCATCAAGGGCTCCAGGAGGGGGCCGCGCGGCCCCCTCCCTACATCGAGAAAGCCCCGGGGAGGTGGTGGTCCCGGGGCTTGGGGGTCCAAAACGGACCCCCATTTTCATTTTCTTAGTGCCCCGGGGAGGTGGTGGTCCCCGGGCGTGTGGGGGCTGGAGCCCCCACACAGGTTTTTAAATATAAAAAGAAGCCCCGGGAGGTGGTGGTCCCCGGGGCTGCGGGAGGGCTCAGAGCCCTCCCGCACCATTATCATATAAAGCCCCAGGGGGTGGTGGTCCCCGGGGCTTGGGGGCCCTTAGAGGCCCCCACACATAAAATTAACCCCCCCCAGCATGCCCCGGGACTTGGCCCACCCGGGGGCCAATTAACATCGAAGCGCGGGAGACCGCGCTTCGATTTTTCTCGGCGGGGTTCGCGCTCCCTGAGCGCATCCTGCCGATTTAAAAAAATGTTTTGCCCAGAGGGTCCTTGTGGGACCCCCTGAGCAGACCTAGGGGGTCAGGGTGTTTCTACCCTGCCCCCTTTGTGCGCTTTGCGCACTTGTTTCTGTCCCTCGGTTCTACCGAGGGACAAAATGACTGCCAACACTTCCTGATTTGGAGTGTTGACAGCCAATTAACATAAAGCTCGTGCTCGGGAGGATCCGCGGCCCTAGATATACCTATCTTTTTTTCTTTTGATTTTCTCAGCAACTACTGAACGGATTTACACCATTTAACAAAAGGGTTCTTTCTGAACCAAGAACTACCTCTTTGCCAAATTTGGTGTAATTCCGTTCAGCAGTTCGAGCTGTAGCCGTGTCTAAAGTTTCCTATGGAAAATTGCATGGGGAAAACGCGTTTTGGGACCCCCCTTTTTCTCGGCCCCCGCTTGACGAATCCCCCGAGACTTTCAGGGTAGGAGCGGACCGGAGCGGGCCACAAAGTTTGAAAATTCTGCGAAGATACGTCAACCGGCAAGAGAGTTATTTCAAATAGAATGTCGCGGATTTCCTATGGATAATAGGTTGTAACTATAACTATCTACTGGCGACCGCCAGTAGATAATATATATATATATATATAATGCTCCAAAAGTTCCTAACAAGGCGAGCATGCACTCGGGCGGCAGCACTCCGCAGCAGACCACACATACAGCCGGAGCAGCCTGACGCATTTCGGATGAAATCCTTATTCATAGGCTCAGTTCCACTGATTCAACAGCGTTTTAGCCACACTTCATTTATTTCATTAACTGCCTTCCGACAGGCTACTTCAATAAGCAATGATATGATTTGTTCACAAGCCCTCAAAGTATTATGGGACATGTAGTGCGGCTATCTCACCCGAATGGGTGCCGTGTCCTCAGAGTCCTCAATGCACAGCCCTCCAATGGGCCCGCTGTATGAACAGTCTATTATCCTGCTCTGCACGCTCCAAATAGAACTTGACATATTTTCAGTTCATAGCCCGCTTTGACAATCCTGGCGGTGGTGCTTCCTCTACGGCTGGGCAGCCGTGTAAATATAATGCTCCAAAAGTTCCCAACAAGCCGAGGATGCACTCGGGCGGCAGCACTCTGCAGCAGACCACACATACAGCAGGAGCAGCCTGACGCATTTCGGATGAAATCCTTATTCATAGGCTCAGTTCCACTGATTCAACAGCGTTTTAGCCACACTTCATTTATTTCATTAACTGCCTTCTGATAGGCTACTTCAATAAGCAATGATATGATTTGTTCACAAACCCCCAAAGTATTATGGGACATGTAGTGCGGTTATCTCACCCGAATGGATGCCGTGTTCTCAGGGTCCTCAATGCATAGCCCTCCAATGGGCCCCGCTGTATGAACAGTCTATTATCCTGCTCTGCACGCTCCAAATAGAACTTGACATATTTTCAGTTCATAGTCCGCTTTGACAATCCTGGCGGTGGTGCTTCCTCTACGGCTGGGCAGCCGTGTAAATATAATGCTCCAAAAGTTCCCAACAAGGCGAGGATGCACTTGAGTGGCAGCACTCTGCAGCAGACCACACATACAGCAGGAGCAGCCTGACGCATTTCGGATGAAATCCTTATTCATAGGCTCAGTTCCACTGATTCAACAGCGTTTTAGCCACACTTCATTTATTTAATTAACTGCCTTCCGACAGGCTACTTCAATAAGCAATGATATGATTTGTTCACAAGCCCTCAAAGTATTATGGGACATGTAGTGCGGCTATCTCACCCGAATGGGTGCCGTGTCCTCAGAGTCCTCAATGCATAGCCCTCCAATGGGCCCCGCTGTATGAACAGTCTATTATCCTGCTCTGCACGCTCCAAATAGAACTTGACATATTTTCAGTTCATAGCCCGCTTTGACAATCCTGGCGGTGGTGCTTCCTCTACGGATGGGCAGCTGTGTAAATATAATGCTCCAAAAGTTCCCAACAAGGCGAGGATGTACTCGGGCGGCAGCACTCCGCAGCAGACCACACATACAGCAGGAGCGGCCTGACGCGTTTCGGATGAAATCCTTATTCATAGGCTCAGTTCCACTGATTCAACAGCGTCAGGCATTAATGGCGGTCGAGCTGCTCATGGAATCGGGGTGCTGAATGTGCGCATACCATTAAAGGCTTGATGCTTGTGGCTGCTGTTCGAGTGCTCCTTGTATGTTGGGTACTCTTGGAGCTTTTTTATTAAACGCGGCTACCCTGCCGCGGAGGAGCACCACCCCGAGATTGAAGGGGGCCACGTGGGTTGGTATTTACCGAGCCATAAGAGTGGAACAGCAACTAAGGATTTAGCGCGCACTAGCATTCCGAGGCCCATTGAGGGCTTGCTACTTTTGCCAGCAGTAATCAATAGCACTAACCATCTGTGGAATTATTATGGACACTACAAATGCCAGACTGCCCATTCAGGGCGTACTATTTAGTATTCTTATGACGGGGTGGTGTCCCACGCTTTTTCGAACTGCCGAAGCCTCTGAGGAGGAGTTGAGATACTCCAGAAACGCGTCAGGCATTAACGGCGGTCGAGCTCCTCATGGAACCGAGGTGCTGGATGTGCGCATACCATTAAAGGCTTGATGCTTGTGGCTGCAGTTCGAGTGCTCCTTGTACGTTGGGTACTCTTGGAGCTTTTTTATTAAACGCGGCTACCCTGCCGCAGAGGAGCACCACCCCGAGATTGAAGGGGGCCACGTGGGTTGGTATTTACTGAGCCATAAGAGTGGAACAGCAACTAAGGATTTAGCGCGCACTAGCATTCCGAGGCCCATTGACGGCTTGCTACTTTTGCCAGCAGTAATCAATAGCGCTAACCATCTGTGGAATTATTATGGACACTACAAATCCCAGACTGCCCATTCAGGGCGTACTATTTAGTATTCTTATGACGGGGTGGTGTCCCGTGCTTTTTCGAACTGCCGAAGCCTCTGAGGAGGAATTGAGATACTCCAGAAACGCGTCAGGCATTAACGGCGGTCGAGCTGCTCATGGAATCAGGGTGCTGGATATGCACATACCATTAAAGGCTTGATGCATGTGGCTGCTGTTCGAGTGCTCCTTGTATGTTGGGTACTCTTGGAGCTTTTATATATATTATATATATATATATATATATATATATACCTACCTGAGTGGGCTCCTTCGAGTGGGCAACTTGTTTTGTTGGATATGTATATATATATATATATATATATATATATATATATATTATCTACTGGCGGTCGCCAGTAGATAGTTATAGTTACAACCTATTATCCATAGGAAATCCGCGACATTCTATTTGAAATAACGTTGGCGCCGGTTGACGAATCTTCGTGAAAGTTTCCAACTTGTTGGGGCGCTCCGCTCCGCTCCTACCCTGAAAGTCTCGGGGTGATACGTGAAGCGGGGGCCGAGAAAAAGGGGGGTCCCAAAACGCGTTTTCCCCATTCATTTTTCCATAGGAACCTTTAGTCGCAGCTACAGCCCGAACTGCTGAACGGAATTACACCAAATTTGGCAAAGAGGTAGCCCTTGGTTCAGACTGGTGCCTTTTGCTTAAATGGTGTAAATCCGTTCAGTAGTTCCTGAGAAATTCACAAGTAAAGTCACATATATATCTATGGGCGCGTCGGATACGCGTACCCTCAGCGCACCCTGCGCGCACCGTCCCGATCACGAGCTGCATGCTAATTGGCTGTCAGCTGGCTGTCAACATTCCGATTCAGGAAGTGTTGGCAGCCATTTTGTCCCTCGGTAGAACCGAGGGACAGAAACAAGTGCGCAAAGCGCAAAAGGGGGCAGGGTAGAAACACCCTGACCCCTAGGTCTGCTCAGGGGGTCCCACAAGGACCCCCTGGGCAGAAAAAGATTTTTCTTTTTTTTTAAATCGGCGGGATGCGCTTAGGGTGCGCGTATCCCGCCGAGAAAAAAAAGAAACAAGTGCGCAGAAACGCACAAAGGGGGCAGGGTAGAAACACCCTAACCCCCTAGGCCTGCTCAGGGGGTCCCACAAGGACCCCCTGGGCAAAAAAAAGCATTTTTTAAAAAATAAATCGGCAGGATGCGCTCAGGGTGCGCGAATCCTGCCGGAAAAATCGAAGCGCGGTCTCCCGCGCTTCGATGTTAGTGGCCCCGGGTGGCCCAAGTCCCGGGGGCATGGTGGGGGGGATAATTTAATGTGTGGGGGGCCTCAAGGGCCCCCAAGCCCGGGGACCGCCACCCCCCGGGGCTTTTTTAAAAAAATGGTGCGGGAGGGCTCTCCACCACCTCCCCGGGGCTTTTTTTTAATTAATTTAACAACCTGTGTGGGGGGGCTCCAGCCCCCACACGCCCAGGGACCGCCACCTCCCGGGGCACTAACAAATTAAAATGGGGGTCCGTTTTGGACCCCCGAAGCCCGGGGACCACCACCTCCCCGGGGCTGTGCTGATGTAGGGAGGGGGCCGCGCGGCCCCCTCCTGGAGCCCTTGATGGCCCTGGGGACCACCACCCCCAGGGCCGGCTCCTGCAGTGTCCCGGGGTGCCTACCCCGGGACACTGTAGTTGCTATGGCAGGACGGGAGCCTCGCGGCTCCCGTCCTGCCATAGCAAACTGCTTTGGATATTGGAAGAGAGAGCAGGAAACCTGCCTCTCTTCCAATATCCAAAGCACATTGCTTTTCCACATGGGGAGCAGCATGTCAGCTGCTCCCCATGTGGAAAGCAATGCCGGCTCCCAAGGGACGTGGGGAGCCGGCGGGACTGTGGGGGATTGGGGACCCCCACAGTCCCCAACGGAGAGGGCCAGCCCCGGGGGATGGGGTCCCCGGGGCAAGTAGTGGCCCAGGAGGGGGGCCACGTGGCCCCCCTCCAAAAAAGAAAAATTTTAAAAATTAAAAAAAAATGGAAAGGCCGGCCCCGGGGGATGAGGTCCCCGGGGCCTTAAATGGCCAGAGGAGGGGGCCACGCAGCCCCCTCCAAAGAATAAAAATTAAAAGGCCATGCCCCGGGGATGGGGTCCCCGGGGCCAATACAGGCCCAGGGAAGGGGGGCCACGCGGCCCCTTCCCGTTTTCTTTAAAATTAAAAATTTAAAAAAAGGGGTAAGGCCCTGGGGGATGGGGTCCCCAGGGCATAAAAACAGGAAAAAGGAAGTGGGGCCACACAGCCCCCCTTCAGGGGACAACATTTTTTTATTTTTTTTTAAAACGATCGGGCCCGCAGGCCCCGCCCCCTTCCTTCACCACTCTGCAAACGCGCCCCTGGCGTGTTTGCAGAGGAGGAACTAATTCCCCTTGAATACTGGGGGTCCCTGGGGGCCAACTAGCCCACCAGGAACCTCCAATATGCGCCAGGGGCTGCGTTGCAGAGACGTGTAGAGAGGCCACACCCCTTTACACCTCTCTGCAACGCAGCTCTGTGGCGCTTTTGGAGGTATATGGTGGGCTAGTTGGACTCCGGGGACCCTCAGGATTCAAGGGGACTAATCCCAACTTAAAACGCGCCACGGGGCGCATTTGCACAGTGGTGAAGGGAGGGGCGGGGCTTCAGGTGACATGTGTGCAAACAGGCCCCGTGGCGCGTTTTAAGATGGGGAATTAAATCCCCTTCAATCCTGAGGGTCCCTGGGGGCCAACTAGCCCAACAGGTACATCCAGAAAGCGCCACAGAGCTGTGTTGCAGAGAGGTGTAAAAAGGGGTGTGGCCTCTCTACACGTCTCTGCAATGCAGCCCCCTGGCGCATATTGGAGGTTCCTGGTGGGCTAGTTGGCCCCTAGGGACCCTCAGGATTCAAGGGGACTTAATCCCCCAACTTAAAACGCGCAACGGGCGCGTTTGCACAGATGTCACCTCAGGCCCCGCCCCCTCCCTTCACCATTGTGCAAATATTCCTCTAAAATCAGCCGAAATACGAATTCCGATTTACTCACCTGTTATCAGGAGAGACCTCAGTGCTGCATCTTTCAGCCCAGTACTGGTCCTGAAAAGTAATTTTAACCGTACTTACCGGTAACTTGAATTTCCTTCATAGGCTAACATTGACTGGTTTCACTTGGAAATTCTTCTAAGTGTGGAGTTTTGGAACTTTAAAATATTCCTCTAAAATCAGCCAAAATACGAATTCCGATTTACTCACCTGTTATCAGGAGAGACCTCAGTGCTGCATCTTTCAGCCCAGTACTGATCCTCAAAAGTAATTTTAACCGTACTTACCAGTAACTTGATTTTCCTTCCATAGGATATCATTGCCTGCTTTTTGCTGAAAAAGTTTCTAAGTGTTGATTTTTGAAACATACAAATATTCCTCTAAAATCAGCCGAAATACGAATTCTGATTTACTCACCTGTTATCAGGAGAGACCTCAGTGCTGCATCTTTCAGCCCAGTACTGGTCCTGAAAAGTAATTTTAACCGTACTTACCAGTAACTTGAATTTCCTTCCATAGGCTAACATTGACTGGTTTCACTTGGAGATTCTTCTAAGTGTGGAGTTTTGGAACTTTAAAATATTCCTCTAAAATCAGCCGAAATACGAATTCCGATTTACTCACCTGTTATCAGGAGAGACCTCAGTGCTGCATCTTTCAGCCCAGTACTGGTCCTCAAAAGTAATTTTAACCGTACTTACCGGTAACTTGAATTTCCTTCATAGGCTAAGATTGACTGGTTTTCAGCAAAAAAGTTTCAAAGTGTTAATTTTCACAAACTACAAATATTCCTTAAAAATCGCCTGTATGACTTAAACGCATTCTTTCAACTGTTTACAGGAGATGCACCAGTGCTGGATCGAGGATCCAACACTGAGTAAGAAAAAGTAACGATAACAGTTTTTACCTGCTAAGTGAATTTCCTTCCATAGGATAACATTGGTGATTCTATGAGAAAAAGTTTCTAAGTGTCAACTTTTAAAATACAATAATATTCCTTAAAAATCACGACTGTAACCAAAACGCTTTTACTCAACTGTTTACAGGAGATGTACCAGGACTGAATCTAGGATCCAGTCCTGTGGTTACAAAAGTAATCCATAAAGTAACTAATTGCATTTAACTAGAAATTCACATTGAGCTGAATGTTGCATTGTGTTTGAAAATGTGTTGCCCATTGCAACAACTGTAACTACTGTACTTAAAAGTCTATTGCCTATCTGCAAAGTATTTAAACTAAAGTAATTCATTATGAGAAAGTATTTTTTGTAATGTAATGTATAATGTAATTACAATGTAATTTAAAAAATAAAATATGTAAAAAAAAATTGTTTCTAAAAATGTAGTAAATCAGTATGAAAAAAATTAATATAACAATTAATACATTTAAAAATTGTCATTTACAAAACCTTTGAAATTCACTGAAAAAACCGTAGGTTTCAGGCACGTTATAGTTAGAAATTAGCATTTAAAAAACCTTTGAAATTCACTGAAAAAACCATAGGTTTCAGACACGTTATAGTTACAAATTAGCATTTAAAAAACCTTTGAAATTCACTGAAAAAACCATAGGTTTCAGACACGTTATAGTTACAAATTAGCATTTAAAAACCTTTGAAATTCACTGAAAAAACCATAGGTTTTAGGGACAGTTATAGTTACTTGGACATTGCACTCGTACAAAACCCGTGAAATTCCCCCGTTATAGTTAGTTCAGCTAACTATAACTCGCGCCCGCAATGCACTGCTGATGACGTCACATATTACATCACTCATGACATGGTCAGTGACATCACTGATGACATCACTGATGACATCTCAAATGACATCACTGATGACATCACTGATGACATCATCCAGTGACTGTGTGTTTCTGTAAAGTTTAAATATTTTTAATATATATAGGAAAAGACGTATTGAAGAATGAGTGGGTGTGTAAGTGTCTGTATGGATGATTTAGTAGGTGCGTGACTGACTCTATAAGTGAGTGATTTAACGTATCTTACTGAATGCATGGGTTAGTGACTAAACTGGATGAATGTCTGTATCCGTCTGTCTGTTGCTGTGTAAGTGGCTGCATGTGTTTGTGAATAGCTACATGAGTGTCTATATGAGTTATTGAATGCTTGTCTGAGTATCTGTATGGGTGCCTGAGTGTTTGTGTGGGAGGGGTGTGTGATACTCTGTGCATAGATGTGTGAGTGGGTGATTCACTGGGTGGATGGTTTCAAGAGTGCATCTGTGATAGACTGTATGGGTGGGTAAGTGTGTGTAAGAGTGTGTTAGTGAGTGAATGTATGTCCCAGTGGTACATGTGTGAGTAACTACATATGTGAAAGGCAGTATATATGTGTGTTGGAGTATATAAATAGCTATAAGCAAGAGTGAGTGACTGTGATAGTGGCTGTATGGATGAGTGTGTGCTTGTATCAGTGATTGTATAAGAGCGTAACAATGTGCTACTATTTGTATGAGTAAGTTAGCTGGTGTGTGTATAACTGTATAGGTGAGTAAATGGCAGTGTGTTTAATTATTTGCATGACTGACTAGGTGTGTGAGTATCTCTATGGATGAGTGGCGTTGTTTGAGTGTCTATATAGGAGTAAGAGTGCATATGATAGTCCTGTACTGAGTGACCGTAAGTATGAGTGACTGTACGGGTGAGTGAGTGGATGTGTGTGTGTAGACCTAAGAATCAGTGAGTGGGTATGCAGTTATTGGTGTTGGAGTGTCTATGGTTTTGCGAATGGCAGTCTGTAATTTAGAGTGGGTGTATCAAAGGTTATATTAGGGTGTGAGGAGGTGCATCAGATTATCACGTGGATGATGTCATCAGTGATGTCATTTGAGATGTCATCAGTGATGTCATCAGTGATGTCACTGACCATGTCATGAGTGATGTAATATGTGACGTCATCAGCAGTGCATTGCGGGGGCGCGAGTTATAGTTAGCTGAACTAACTATAACGGGGGAATTTCACGGGTTTTGTACGAGTGCAATGTCCAAGTAACTATAACTGTCCCTAAAACCTATGGTTTTTTCAGTGAATATATATATATATATTCACAAAACAACCGATTCTTCACAACTCCATAATCCGGAATTAGAAACGGAACGGACACCAGTTTTTCTTCGTGCAAGTAATTTATTCGGTGCTATTCCGCCATGACGCGTTTCAGCCCCTAGAGGCCTTGATCACAAGGCCTCTAGACATTTCTAGAATATCTATACATATAGATATATACACATATATATATATACCTATATATAATATATATATACACATACATACATATATATATATAATATACACATACATACATATATATATATATATTATCTACTGGCGGTCGCCAGTAGATAGTTATAGTTAGGACGTATTTTCCATAGGAAATCCGCAACATTCTATTCCCAATAACTTTGGCGCCGGTTGACGAATCTTTACGAAATTTTCAAAACTCGTGGGGCGCTCCGGTCCGCTCCTATCCTGAAAGTCTCTGGGTGATTCATCAAGTGGGGGCCAAGAAAAAAGGGGGGTCCCAAAACGTGTTTTCCCCATGCAATTTTCCATAGGAACCTTTAGTTGCAGCTACAGCCCGAACTGCTGAACGGAATTACACCAAATTTGGCAAAAAGGTAGCCCTTGGTTCAGAGTCGTGCCTTTTGGTTAAATGGTGTAAATCCGTTCAGTAGTTCCTGAGAAAATCAAAAGTAAAATCACATATATATCTATGGCCGCGGAGGATCCGCGCACCGTCCCGACCACGAGCTGCATGCTAATTGGCTGTCAACACTCCAAACCAGGAAGTGTTGGCAGCCATCTTGTGCCTTGGTAGAACCGAGGCACAAGAAATCAGTAAAACAACTGCGCAAAACGCAAAATGTGGGCAGGGTAGAAACACCCTGACCTCCTAGGCCTGCTCAGGGGGTCCCACAAAGACCCCCAGGGCCCAAAAAAAAAATTTTTTTTTTTTTTAAATCGGCGGGATGCGCTTAGGATGCGCAGATCCCGCCCTGAAAAAAAAAAACGAAGCGCGGGCTCCCGCGCTTCATTGTTATTTGGCCCCCGGGTGGGCCAAGTCCCTGGGGCATGCGGGGGTTTATGAAAACATTTGATGGGGGGGCCTCTAAGGCCCCCCCAAGCCCCGGGGACCACCACCCCCGGGGCTTTCAATAAAAAATGGTGCGGGAGGGCACTCGGCCCTCCCGCAGCCCCGGGGACCGCCACCCCCGGGGCTTCTTTATTTAAAAAAAATTACCTGTGGGGGGGCTCGAGCCCCCACATGCCCCGGGACCGCCACCTCCCCGGGACACTAAGAATTTGAATGTGGGGGTCCGTTTAGGACCCCCGAGCCCCCGGGACCACCACCTCCCGGGGGCTGTGCATGTGAAGGGAGGGGGGCCACGCAGCCCCCCTCCTGGAGCCTGTGATGGCCCTGGGGACCGCCACCCCCCCAGGGCCAGCTCCTGCAGTGTCCCGGGGTGCCCACCCCAGGACACTGTAGTTTGCTATGGCAGGGCGGGAGCCACGAGGCAAACTGCTTTGGTTTTGGAAGAGAGAGCAGAAACCTGCTCTCTCTTCCAAAACCAAAGACGATTGCTTTCCACATGGGGAGCTGCATCTTAGCAGCTCCCCGTGTGGAAAAGCAATGCCGGCTCCCGCAGGGACGCCGGAGCCGGCGGGACCGTGGGGGGATTGGGGACCCCCCACGGTCCCCAATGGAGTGGGCCAGCCCTGGGGGATGGGGACCCCGGGGCTACAAGTGGCCCAGGAGGGGGGCCACACGGCCCCCTTCCCCAAAATTGTTATAAAAACAAAAAAAACAAAGGCCGGGCCCGGGGGATGGGGGATGGGGTCCCCGGGGCCATAAGTGGCCTGAGGAGGGGTGCAACGCAGCCCCCCTCCAAAACATTAAATAAAAAACAAAGGCCATGCCCCAGGGGATGGGGTCCCCCGGGGCCGATTAAGGCCTCGGGAGGGGGGCCACGCGGCCCCCTTCCAAATTTTTTTAAAAAAAATATTAGGGGGCAGGCCCTGGGGGATGGGGTCCCCAGGGCCAATAAATTAGAAAAAGAAGGGGGGCCATACAGCCCCCCTTCTTAAAAAAAAGAAGGGGGGAGAGGTGGTCCAGGCCACGCCCCTTTTTACACCTCTGTGCAATGCAGCTCTGTGGCGCTTACTGGAGGTACCTGGTGGGCTAGGTGGACCCCAGGGACCCTTAGGATTCAAGGGGACTTTATCCCCCAACTTAAAACGGCCAGAGGGCGTGTTTGCACACATGTAACCTCAGCCCCCCTCCCTACACCAGTGTGCAAACGTGCCCCATAGCACGTTTTAAGAGGAAGTTTTAATCCCCCTGCCCTATTATGTACTAGGGCCTTACAGAGGAGGTCATGCTAATCACAGGGGTACCCCAACGCATAGTGTTCCCTAGTGTATGTAGGTGTTTTCACTGTATTCTAAGTGTCTTTTAGCATAGCACAGGCTCTAGGCCTGGTTAGTCAGAGTCAGTTACCACCAGTACCCGTCTGAAAAAGATGTGGGCACAGGATGATTTTGCAACAAGGCCTCGTTCTGCTCCTCTGTTGGTTCTTTCTGCACATGTCTTGCTTCTTCCTGGATTTTTCTTCGTCTTTGTGGACTTCTGTTTCTTTCGACATTTCTTTTGCTTCTTTCTGTGCGTTTTTCTTCTTTCTTCACATGTCCTACTTCTGTAGGCATAGTTACAAACTAGCATTTGAAAAACCTTTGAAATTCACTGAAAAAATCATAGGTTTCAGGCACGTTATAGTTAGAAATTAGCATTTAAAAAACCTTTGAAATTCACTGAAAAAACCATAGGTTTCAGGCACGTTATAGTTAGAAATTAGCATTTAAAAAACCTTTGAAATTCACTGAAAAAACCATAGGTTTCAGGCACGTTATAGTTAGAAATTAGCATTTAAAAAACCTTACAAATTCACTGAAAAAACCATAGGTTTTAGGGACAGTTATAGTTAGTTAGACATTGCACTCGTACAAAACCCGTGAAATTCCCCCGTTATAGTTAGTTCAGCTAACTATAACTCGCGCCCCCGCAATGCACTGCTGATGATGTCACATATTACATCACTCATGACATGGTCAGTGACATCGCTGATTACATCACACAGAAAACCTACGGCAGCAAACTCCTTGCTACATGCTGATAATGGACACCCCCATACCTTGAAGTGGAGTATTCCTTACAGCCAAATGCTTAGAGCAAAGCGGGTGTATTCAACAGCGGAGTTGTTTAACAGTGAGTTAAATAATATGGTCCAACTCTTCCGGAAAAGGGGATATCCTATTAGCGTCCTAAATGATGCCAGGAGGAGAGTCAAGAAAAAGACAAGGAATTAATTATTGTTTCCACGCAGCAGCAACTTGATGGAACAAACAAATATAACAAAAGAGTATTTTTGGAATATAATGCAGCCCAAAAGGATATCAAGAAGATCCTCCCAAAAAATTGGCATGTTTTGAAGAAAGATGAACACTTAGTGGATATTGTGGACACTGGTCCACAGATTACATCCCAAAAAGTTAAATCCTTGGAGGATATTCTGACTTCCAGCTACTACTATCCAAAGAATTACATTTAGAAGTTGGTTATCAGTCTACACGCGAGGCTTTGTGAAATGTAACTCGCGTAAGGCATGCAAATATGGATTGAATTGCAAGAGTTAGCGGACATTTGAGGGACAGGAAGCACAAATTGATGACCGTATTAATTGTAACATGGATCACGCGAACTACGCCCTCAAGTGAGGTTGCAATAAGCTATATGTGGGTAGCACTATAAACAAGTTGAAGCTTAGAATATTGCAGCACATACGAGCCATAAAGAAGGGAGATAGAAGCTACCCAATGGCTTGTCATTTTGCACTATTCCACAATCGATCCTTATCCACTTTTAGTTACTGTGGAATAAAGCATGTCAGAGCACACTCAAGAGGAGGAGATTGAGTGAGAGAACTAAGGAGACAAGACTCTCGACTGATCCTGTCAATAGGAACAGAGATACCTTGGGGACATAATGCCGATGCTGAGTTATATGTACATCTCTGACTTGGAAATCAAATAGGACACCATTGCATTCTTTTTAGAACTTTTATGGAAAACTTGCTCTGAATTTTAAGGTGTGGGATTTTCTGATTTTAGTAGCATATTTTGAGACAATTTTGCATGCAGGGCAAACGAAAAATGCACCTAGCAGGATATGGGAGTACCACAATGTGGGTGCTCTTATACTTATATGCACTTTTGAAGCAAAAGACACAGTTTGCATGAGAAGTCCTAATGTATTTTCTGATAACAGTAGAAATGTATGGGAGTTTTTACATTCGTAATCAATAGTAAAAATGTGTAGGAGTTTTTGGTCAAGAATCCCAAGGGAGGACAATGGTCTTAAATTGAATTGCACTGTAAAAATGCATTGTTTGCACTAGTTGATAATAGTCATTAATCTATGGCACATTAAATGTCTTGTGTGTTTTGCACATTAGAAATAATAAGCATTTTGGGACCAATTTGAGGGCAATATAATCAATGAACTTTAAGGAAGAGAAAAATAATGCACTTTATCAGTATGATGCACTTAAACTATGTCTATACTGTTTTATTTTAATTTTAGGAAAGCACCTATGCACTTTATCTGTAGTACGTAACATAATTTTACCTGTTGGTATTTGAAAACAGAGTCAATGTGTAAAAGATATTGGTATCATAGAAAAAGAAAACTTTTATGCCCAATTGAATAACACCCTTGAGGAATTATCTTAGTACAGATTAGTAGGATTTCCTATTTATTTCTTGAATGCTGTATAAAGATGGGGTGATTGATAAGAAAAGAAAATTGACTTAGTAGGAATTATGAGTGCTTTGGAGAATGTTTTGTTTTATTTTAATTTTATTTTACTTTACAATTCTTTTGTCCTTAAAGCTATGAATTTCATTTTGAACCCCTTTTGGATAAATGTGCAATTATTTGGATCCATGGAGACTGTTTTGTGCCAAATGAGCTATTGTGAAGTTAGCATTTCAGTGTTTCTGTGGGTCATTGAAATGGAAAAGAGAACAGTTTAAATAAGCAATTTTTCATCTTAACCGGGAGACCCAGTTGAAGGCGGTTTCCGAAACGCGTCTGTCGTGGTCAGTTGGTGCAATTGTTGTAGACCAAACTATTCTAGCACGTTCATTTACTGAATAAATAAAAGTTATCATATTGGTCAAAAGTCCTGGAGAGTCCTGGATCATCTTTCTCCGCCTGTGCCGCTGCGTGGTGGGCTGAGTCAATTAAGCCGCTTTGGATATATATATATATATATATATATATATATATATATATATATATATATATATATATATATATATATATTCATTCATCCCATTCCTACTCCGAATAAGTCAGCAGGGCCGACATACCACGGAATCTTCTAGCATTTATTGATTCAAATTAAAACAGCTTGCCAAGTAACATGTTTCGGCTGCGAGATCAGCTTTTTTCAAACTTGGCGGGCCCCATTAAAACACTCCATTTATTCCTTGTATCAAAACACGTGGAACATAGGCATAGAAGAAATATATATAACCTACTGGCAGCAGGTAGTTACAGTTAGGACCTGATTTCTATCACAAAGCTGATTTTGATTTGCAAATAATCAATCCTAAGGATGTGAGTTAATGGTGCTAGATGTGAACTGTCAGTTCATCATCCATATTTAGTCCAAGAGGGACATTGGTGTCCAGATCAATGATGAAGTGTGATTCCATGATGAGTAGGGATCTTTCTCTGTTTCCTCCTCTTGTGTGCTTGTCCACCCTGTTAATACCAGCAAATCAGAGGAGATCAGGGTTACTCTGATGTTTCTGGGAAAAATGTCTAGCAACAGGGTGTATTTTGTCAAGTTTATTATAGCACGGAGATGCTCTAATATTCTCTTTTTGACTGGGAATGTTGTACTCTCTATGTACCATATAGGGAGGATGGTAGCTTCCAGCATGCAATATGCTGTTGGCAACAGCATGTTGCATGCTGGAATCAATCATTCAATGAATCTAAAATGGAGTACTACTTTTGGCAAACTGACACGCGCCAAGAGGAATTGCTCCTATGAGAACATGTACAGTGCAGAATGTGACACAATGATGGACAGATTCCAGGATAGAGGATATACCCTAATAAGGGACTAAAATCAGCCCAAAGCAGGGTGGCAACCCTTAAGAGAGAGGGCCTACTATTTAACAAGAGAAAGAAAAAGAGCACTAAGAATACCAACACTATCAGGTTTATCACTGATTTTAACAGGTCAGGTGACATCAGAAGATCGATGAGTGGGGAGTTCTGAAAGCTGACCCAATACTTAAATCAATTGTGGGTCCACATGCAGGTACCACCTACAGGAGAGCCAAATCTTCTAGGTACGCTCTTACACACAGCCATTTTCAAAGAGCAAAGGAAGATGGAAGGCTAAAAAGCACAGGAGGTTTCTACAAGAGCGACAAACTTAAAGCCACAAGCATTGTAGCAACCGCAACTCATATTGGCAACCCAATGGCAGGGAACACAAAATTTCACGTTTGATTACCTGCACCACTGATTACTTCATTTATAGACTGGAATGTCCATGTAAACTGTGGTACATAGGGAGCTATAAAAAACCATGACGAAACCTACCCTATCGATATGAGTCAATGTCTTGTGTAAGCCAATCCGTGCAGCCTAACTGGAATCAGTCAGGTCATACACAACACATGTAAACATAAAACATGCAGCATACAATGGGCATGCCCACCCTTCTCCAATGACTTCATTCTTTTCAGTCCCTAAATTAAAGGGACAAGTATGTCATGTAGGAGTAGGGAACCTACTCCTGTAGTCACATTTTCCTTATTTCTCCTCTTGCCGAAGCATCTCTTCCTTTCATTGTTAGTGTGCATGTCGAAGTAGAGGTATACAGTTGGTCAATCATCTGAAAGTCAGGGCATTATTGACTCAGTTGATGCTAACTTGAATGAACAGGTGTACAGAGATGTGAATGTCCTGAGTGGTACCATAAGTCTGGAAAAGATCTGCCATTGACAACATTTATGGAAGATCCACTCTTCCCTTAAGGATTGTAACAATTGCCTCAAACTCAATCTATCTGGGTATCCCTAACTACTTCACCCCACTACCTTCATCTTGTCCAAAATCAATCGGATAGCTTAGTGCTGGGTGTCTTCCACACTAGCCTCGCTATCCCCCTTTTTGAGGATCTACAATAGCTTCCATTAAAGGACTGAATTACCTCTAAAATTGTCTGCATTACACGCCTCACCATTGACGGTTATTTACCTCTATTTATTTGGGTATTCTGATGGGACTTAAACCACAGCTCTTATGTAAGTGAGGCTAATGCTGCTTTCTCTTTTTCAATAGTGGCTAGAGTTGTACATGTTTAGATGTCTCAAAAAACTTGTTCTACCACAGACATATGCCTTAGACATACCCATAGAGAGTGTTTTTATACATGAAGAGCACTTGGTATACATTGCCACCACTTTATTTAATCATTTCATAATTATAACTTGCAGTGTAATTCAGCAAATTTACACTGTAAAATTATACGCCAAGGTAGAGTCTTGTACAGCCACTGACACATTCACACATACACTGATTACACAACTCATAAACCCAGAGACTCATCCATTCAACCACTCACTAAGCCACTAACTAATTGATAAAGTTACCAACCTAATGGTAGGATTAGGGATTATTATACAATTTTAATAGAAACCCTCCCTGATGACCTGGATGCAACTCAGGTAAAGTGGGCAGTAAAGCTGGGTGATGGGGAGATAGACATGGATATGTCGATTGAAATGGGGATGAAGATCTTTCTATCGGCAATCTGAAGGCCCAGCACTATAAGACAATTTTTTATTTGTACCATACATCTGCAAAGTTGTACCGCTGGGGTAAGAGGGAGAACGACAATTGCCCTAGATGCCGAACAGGACCAGCTGATTGTACAGATATGTTTTATGCATGCAGCAAGCTGATGCCCTTAAAAATTGGCATAGAGAACTTTGTGCAGCAAACAATTAATAGGATAATCTCCATCAGCCCAGCTCTGATGCTATTAGGTTATGACAGTCGGTTTAATTTAGGGGCAGCACAAAAGGATTTTGTATTTATCACAGATGCTGTGGCTCGGTTACTGATTGCTACCACATGGAAAGATACTGAACCCCCCACCTATCAGGCTTGGCTCCATCGTCTGCTAAGCACTCATGTCCAAGAAACCGCATTATATAAGAGCAAAGACCTTCGGGCTAGGGAGAAGTGTCGAAAGATTTGGGCACCTATGACGATGTGGTTTAGTAGCAAGGCAGGATAATGAGGCTATTTTTCAGCCTCGGTAGCTGCAGAACAGAAGAAGAATTATTTGATTTGCGTCAGTTGTGACCTGAGGCATGTACGCCCTAGATTAGGGAGACTGTAAGTTATATATAAAATGTGATAGCTGCTCTTCCATCGCAGCATCCTGAAATGTACCACAACCCATGCTATAGATGAACTAAGGAAACCTCATGATGAGATATGCAGATAGTAAAGTATTTATGGGATCATATATGTACGAATGATGAATTATGTAACTTATCTATTGATGAAATTACTATTTTTGTAACTGTATATTCCTTTTGTATCTTTCTGGTTATAAAAAAAAAAAGATAAAGTTACCAACACACCATCTCACTTACAAATACATGTACTACAACATGATCGTACTTACCCATACAGATATTCACACACTTAGGGGGTGATTATGATGGCGTAACAATCACCACCGCCGTGCCGGAGGTGGCAACCGTCACGCCATCGTAACCACAGTTACCCACTGCCAAATTACAATGGCGGTGGGTAACGCAGCGGACGGAAAGTCCGTCCGCCGCTTTTCCGCCGGTCAGCAATCGTCACGATTGCCAGCTGGGTGGAATTAGGCCTGAATATGGTGGCGGTGCCTAGCAGGCACTGCCATCTATATTTGGATGGGAGGTAAACTGAGCCTTCCCATGGTGGCGATGCCGCCATGGAAAGGCTGGCAGGAATTGCTTTGGGGGCCTGTTGCGGGCCCCCGGGAGGGCTGCACTTGGGGGGTACCTATGGTACCCCCCTGCATTGCCATGCACAAGGTGGCAGGCACCGCGCGGTGCCTGCCACATTGTGCATGGCAATGCATGACATGCCTCTTTGGCATTGCGGCGGGTGCTGCTTACAGCAGCACCCGCCGCAATGTAAAAGATGCCGAATGCGACCGCCAGGGTGGCGGTCACATCCTAATTTGTGGCGCGGGACCGCCGCACCATTGGCGGCAGGTCCCAGCACTGCTAGGGTCGCAGGCAGACTGAAGTCCGCCCGCCATCCTAATGGGGCCCTACGTTACTTCCTAATACAGGCAAAAAAATATGCACTCAGTCACCTACATAGTACCTTATACAACTAGTCAGACATAAATGCAATCCCTAACATATTCAGTCATCTTCCCATGTAAGTACTCATACACCCAATCACTCACCCTTACAGCTAGAAATAGATCCACTAATTCATGTGACGCATACATATACTTACTTACATAAACAGCTACTAACACAGCCAGTCAGTTACTTATACAGCTACTGCCAAACATATTCAATATTACTTAGAGCCACTAACTAAGTCACTTCGTCACCTATACTGGCACTCACACAACCAACTACTCTTTTTTTTCAGACACTCACGCCCCGCTTATTCATCTATAAAGATACTCACACACTCATTTACACATAGATGCAGACTGTGACACACCCAGTCACACAATGCTGTATACAGTGTTACACCCAGACATACACTGATACAGACACTAACACACCCAGATACAAACTCATGCATAGACTGACACATCCAGGCACACAGTCATTCATACGCTAACACATCCAAGGACACACTGATACATACAGTAACATACACAGGCATGCACTGGCACACCCAGATACAGTCGTGTGTATAAAAGTGATACACCCAGGAACACAGTCTTGTATACACTTTTACACCCGTACACACAATAATACAGCCACTGACACAACCAGACACATACTTATGCAAATACTGAGATAGCCACTGACTCACTCATATAGCTATTTACACACACATTCATTCACCCATACAGGTACTCACACACTTAGCTATTCACCCACACAACTGCCCACACTGCCAGTCACTGAAATATACAGTCTCTTACATCCCCATTCAGTCAGATATACCGCCATATATATATCCGGTGACTATACACACACTTACCAACCCACTCACTCATCCCATACAGCCACTTAGACACCAGCTGACAGATATAGACATTCACACAACAAGTCACTCGTCCATATATTCACTGAGACATCTAATACCTCACTTATACAGTTAGTCATGCACCCACTGAATCATCCAATCAGGCACACAGAAACCCACTGATTCACCAATACACCTTTGTATATAATTTAACACTCAAACGTTTTTGAAAAAAATCACATTCACCGGATGATGTCATTAGTGATGTCATCAGTGATGTCATTTGAGATGTCATCAGTGATGTCACTGAACATGTCATGAGTGATATAATATGTGAGGTCATAAGCAGTGCATTGCTTACTATAATGGCTGAATTTCTCTGGTTTTGTATGAGTGACACCTGAGTCTAACTATAACATCTCTGTAACCTTTGGGTTTTTCAGTGAATTTCTATGGTTTTTCTTTTTATTCCATTTCCTACCTATAATGTCCCTGTAACCTTTGTTTTTTTCAGTAAATTTCTATGTTTTTTGTAACTAGTAGTTGCGTTTGCAGAGTGGTGGAGAAAGGGGGCTGGGCCTCCAAACAGCCCTCAGGAATCCTGCTGTGTGGGACTAATATGAGGTACCAGGAGGGCTTCTTGGCCCCCAAGGTCCCTCAGGAGTAAAGTGGACTTCATCTCCCAACCAGCAGTGCACCTTGAGCCACATTTGCAGAGTGGTGGAGAAAGGGGATGTGGCCTCCGAAGACCTCTGAGCAATCCCGCTGTGTGGGACTTATTGAAAATAACAGGAGGGGTAGTTGGCCCCCAAGGACATCCTTGGGGGCCAACTACCCCTCCTGTTGCCTCTAGTAAGTCCCACACAACAAGATTGCTGAGAACTTGTAGGGGGTCATGCCCCCTTTCTCTACCACTCTGAAATGCGCCTCCTGATGCACTACTAGTTGGGGGAAGAATTCTCCTTGGCTCTTTAGGGTCCTTGAGGGGCAAGTAGCCCTCCTTTTACCTCCAGTAAGACCCACACAGCTGGATTGCTGAGAGGTTGTCAGAGGCCACGCCCCCTTCCTCCACCACTCTGCAAACGTACCTCCTGGTGCACTGCTGGTTAGGGGATGAAGTCCACTTTAGTCCTAAGGCCATCAGGAGGCAAGGGGACCTCATCCCCCAACCAGCAGTGCGCCGGTAGGCTCGTTTGCAAATTGGTGGAGAAAGGGAACATGGCCTCTGAACACCTATCAGCAATCCCACTGTGTGGGGCTTACTTGAGATAACAGGAGGGTAGTTGGCCCCTAAGGACCCTCAGCAGCCAAGGGGACTTCATCCCCAAACCAGCAACGTGCCAGAAGGTGCGTTTGCAGAGTGATGGAGAAAAGGGGCAGGGCATCCGATGAGTTGCCAGCTTTTTTTCCTATTTTTTAAGAAGAGGGCCTTGTGGCCCCCTTTCCCTGGACTGTTTTGGGCCCTGGGGATCCCAGGGCCTTCCCCTTTTTTTAAATATTTTTTTATAAAAATGGGAGGGGTGCCGCGTGGCCCCCTCCCAGACTGATATTGAGCCCGGGGACACCATCCCCCTGGGCCTGGCCTTTCTTTTCTTTAATATTTTATTTTATTTTTTTCCCTGGGCACCCCATCCCCCGGGGCCCACCCTTTATTTTATATCATTATATATTGTTTTTACAATTTCGGCCCCAGGGACCCTATCCTACGGGGCCAGGCCTTTATTTTTATTTTTTTTAAGGGCAGGGAGGCCTGCACGCCCCCTCTCCCCTGGCTGATATTGGCACCAGGGGCCCCATCCCCAGGGGCCTGGCTACTTTGTTGGGGACTGTGAGGGGAGCTTCAAGGCCCTGTGATCCCTGCTGGCTCCTCACTTCCTGCACCTCCTGCCGGAGCCAGCATTGATTTGAAACCCAGGGAGCTGCTAACATGCAGTTCCCTAGATCTCAAAGCAATGTGTCTGTTTCCCTGCTCGCTTGACAGCGGGCAGGGAAACAGACATCAATCAATCAGTCAGGAGTTTGTTAAAGCACGACTACTCACCCGTAAGGGTCTCAAGGCGCTAGGGGTGGGGGGGGTGCAGGTTCCATTCCATCAAGGAGGGGGTCTGTCGAAGAGCCAGGTTTTGAGGTTTCTTGCAAAGATGGGGAGCGATGTTGTCTGTCTGAGGTGGAGCGGAAGGGCGTTCCATGCTTTGGCCGCGAGGAAGGAGAAGGAGCGGCCTCTCGATCTGGTCTTTCTGGTGCGGGGACCACGGCATAGGAGAGCTGGGCTGATCGTAGGGTCCTTTGGGGTGCATGGAATTTGAGTCGGCTGTTCAGGTATGCTGGTCCGGTGCTGTGGAGGGCCTTGTGTGCATGGGTGAGCATCTTAAAGGTGATTCTCGCCTCGACGGGGAGCCAGTGGAGTGTGCGCAGGTGCTGGGAGATGTGGCAGTGTTTTGGCAGGTTGAGGACCAGTCTTGCGGCGGCGTTCTGGATGTTCTGTAGCTTGCGGATGAGGTTTTTGTTTATTCCGGCGTAGAGTGCGTTGCCGTAGTTGAGTCTGCTGGTGACCAGGGCGTGAGTGACTGTCTTTCGGTGTTCGAGGGGGATCCATTTGAAGGTCTTACGAAGGAGGCGGAGGGTGTGGAAGCAGGAAGACGAGACAGAGTTGATCTGGCGGTCCATTTTGAGCTCGGAGTCCAGGATGATTCCCAGGTTGCGTGCGTGGTCTGTGGGGGTTGGCGGGTTTCCGAGGGCGGGCGGACACCAGGTGTCGCTCCAGGCGTCGGGGTTTGGGCCCATGATGAGTACTTCTGTTTTGTTGGTGTTTAGTTGTAGGCAGCTGTTTTTCATCCATTTGGCGACGGCTTCCATGCCTTCTCGAAAGTTGCGTCTTGCGGTGTTGGGCTCGTTGGATAGGGAGAGGATGAGCTGGGTGTTGTCTGCGTATGACACGATGTTGAGTCCGTAGGTTCTGACGATGGGGGCAAGTGGAGCCATGTAGATGTTGAAGAGCGTCGGGCTGAGGGAGGAGCCCTGGGGGACTCTGTAGGTGGTAGGTGTGGGGTCCGAGAAGAAAGGGGGGAGTCTGACCCGCTGCGTCCTGCCGGAGAGGAAGGAGCAGATCCAGTCGAGGGCCTTGTCCTGGATTCCTGCGTCGTAGAGCCTGCGTATTAGGGTGCGGTGGGAGACTGTGTCGAACGCCGCTGATAGGTCGAGGAGGATGAGGGCTACTGTTTCTCCTTTGTCCAGTAGGGTGCAGATGTCGTCTGTTGCGGCGAGGAGGGCGGTTTCCGTACTGTGGTTTTTTCTGAAGCCGGATTGGGAGGAGTCGAGGATGTTGTGTTCTTCAATGAATGTGGCGAGTTGGCTGTTGATGGCTTTCTCGATGACTTTCGCTGGGAACGGGAGCAGGGAGATGGGTCTGTAGTTTTTGAGGTCGGTGGGGTCCGCTGAGGGTTTCTTTAGGAGGGGTTGACCTCAGCGTGTTTCCAGTCATCGGGGAACGAGGCGGTCGCCAGGGAGCGGTTGATGGTGTGGCGGAGCATGGGTGCGATGGTGTCGGCGGCTCTGTTGAAGATGTGGTGGGGGCAGGGGTCCATGGGGGCCCCTGAGTGGATTGACTTCATTGTCTTCAGTGTGTCTTCGGTGGTGAGGGCTGTCCAGTCATCAATCGCTGGTTTCCGGGTGTTGGGGGTGGTTGGTGAGGGTTCAGTGTGTTGGTTGTCTTCGTCAAAGTTGTCGTAGATGCTCTTAATTTTGTGGTGGAAAAAGGTGCTGAGTTTGTTGCAGAGGTCTTGTGAGGGAGGGATGTCGGTAGACTCGCTGGTGGGTTGGGCGAACTCCTTGATGATGCTGAAGAGTTCCTTGCTGTTGTGCGCGTGGGTGGAGATTCTGTCTTCAATCGCTTTTTTCCTCGTTTCTCTGATGAGTTGATGGTGGGTGTTGGTGGCGGCTCTGAAGTTGTTGTGGGCTTCTGTGGATTTGGTGTTCCTCCAGGCCTTTTCGAGGCGGCGGCATGTGCGCCTGGACTCTCGAAGTTCGGTGGTAAACCATCTGGCTTTCTTAACGCGGGTATTGTTGTTTTTCTTGAGGGGGGCTATGGTGTTGGTGCTGTCCGAGGTCCATCTATGCAGGGTTCGGGCTGCGGTGTTGGGGTCGTCGTTTTCCGTGATGGTTGGGGTGGAGTTATTGAGTGAGGAGGTGAGCTGGTCGTCGGTGATTTTGGTCCAGTTTCTTCGTGGAAGCAGGTGCTGGTGTCTGTGGATGGTGGGTGTTCTGAAGGTGAAGTGGACGCAATGATGGTCGGACCATGGGAGTTTGGTGGTGTGGCTGAAGGTGATGGAGTTTCCTGTAGTGAAGAGGGGGTCGAGGGTGTGTCCTGCTGAGTGCGTGGGCTCGGTCACGATCTGGCGGAGTCCAATGTTGTGGAGGATGTCCAGGAGGGATGTGGTGTTGGGGTCCAGTTGGTTGTCGAGGTGGAAGTTGAGGTCTCCCAGCAGGGTGTAGTTGGTGGATGCGATGGCCTGTGGGGAGATAATGTCCGTGATGGAGTTGGCGAAGGGTCCGCGGGGTCCAGGGGGTCGGTAGATGAGGGTTCCTCGGAGGGTGGCGGTGGGGCTGGCCAGTATCTTGAAGTGAAGGTGTTCCATCAGTTCTGTGGGCTCGTCAGGGAGTGTGCTCAGGCAGAGGCTGGATTTGTGGACGATGGCGATTCCTCCTCCTGGGCGGGTGGGGCGGTCCTTCCTGGAGATCTTGTATCCTTGGGGGATGGCGATGGCGATGTCCGGTCCCGAGGTGGTGTTGGTCCAGGTTTCGGTGAAGAACGTTACATCCGGGTTGGTGCTGTCGAGGAGGTCACAGATTTCTGTGGCATGTTTGTGGAGGGATCGGACGTTGAGGAGGATGCATTGCAGGGTCTTTGGTTCGGTTGTGTTCTTGTGGGCGGGTTGTGCTGGATCTGTGTTCTTGGCGGTGCTGCAGGTGTGCCGGCAGCGGTGACAGCTGAAGGGTCCGTGGGTGTCGGCTGGTGATGCTAGCTTGCAGTTGTTGTTGCAGCCTGGGTTGAGTGCGTGGAGTGCTGCTGGGTCGTAGCGTTGGCGGGGCGGAGGTCCAGGGTTCCTGGCACTGGTCGCGGACGGGTCACAGAAGGGCGCAGACAGGCTTGCCTTTAACGCGCCTTCGGTGCACCAGCGGCGCGCCCACTGCCCGCGGCCGCGCAGCGGCCGCGCACTGGCCGCCATTAAGTAGGGGTCGGGGAGGGCTGGACAGCTGGGAGGCGGGAGCGGGGAGGGGAGCTGGATTGGCCCGGTCGCACTGGGGGGAGGGGCCGCGGGGGCAGCAGCGGCGGGGAAAGGTAAAGGGAGGAAAGAAGGGATAAAGAAAAAAAGGGAAAATAAGCAGAAATAAGGCACAAAAGAGCAGAGATGCAGAAAAGTGCAGAAAGGTGAAAGATAAAAGAGGGTAGAAAAACGAGTGAAAACGAGTGAAAGAGCAGAGCGAGAGAAAGGGAAAATGAGCAGAAATAAGGCACAAAAGAGCAGAGATGCAGAAAAGTGCAGAAAGGTGAAAGATAGAAAGGGTAGAAAAACGAGTGAAAACGAGTGAAGGAGCAGAGTGAGAGGAAGGAGACAGAGGTCCACTGGACCACCAGGGATGAGGCGCAGGGAAACCTGCGGGTGGAGGAGGGCCTCGATCACCAATACTTAAGAGTGCAGGGGCAGGGGCACCTCACTTAATGGTGGAGCTGCGAGGGTGAGAGAGCAATTTCACTGACAATGAGTCAGTGTTCTGCTCTCGCTTGCTGAAAGCGGAGTGTTTGCTATGGCTTGGCGGGAGCGGTGCTCCCACCATGCCGTAGCAAACTGCAATGTCCTGGGAGTCGGCACCCCGGGACATTGCTGGAGCCGGCCCTGGGGAGTGGCAGTCCCCAGTACCATGTAGGGCTCCACGAGGGGGGGCTGCATAATAAGCCCCAGGGAGGTCATGGTCCCCAGGGCTGCGGGGGCCACGTGGCCCACTTATTTAATTTTAAAAACTTGCCCCGGGGAAATGGCGGTCCTCCAGGCTGCGTGGAGGGGCCAGACCTCTTTTCGCATTTTTTTTTAATTTAGCCCTGGCGAGGTGGCAGTCCCTGTGGAAGTGGGTGAGGCCATAAGGGCCTCCCTGCATTCATTTAATTAAATAACCCCAGGGAGGTGGCGGTCCCCGGGTCTGTGGGGGGCTGTGCAGGCCCCACATATCAGTTGGAATATGTTTGCCCCAAGGGAGGTGGCAATCCCCGGGGCACGGGGGTGCCACATGGGTACCCCCCCTCATTACTATAAGAACTTGCCCCCGGGACCTGGCCCACCCGGGGCCCTATATCAAACGAAGTGCAGTAGACCATGCTTCATTTTTTTTTTCATTTCGGTGGGAGTCACGGATCCAGTGCGACTCCCACTAAAATTGTTTTAAAAAATACTTTTTTGCCCCTGCCGGGTCCCTGTGAGAACCCACCAGGAGGCCTAGGGGGTCAGGGTGTTTAAACCCTGTCCGTTTTACTTTTTTTTAATGTTTTTACTTGTGACTCAATTCAACCGAGTCACAAGATGGCTGCCAACATTTTCTGGTTTGAAGTGTTGGCAGCCAATCAGATCTCAGGCACGAGATCTGGAGGGATCGGGGATCCTCCACGGCGAATATATATATAGTAATTTGAGAAACATCACGTCTGCCTCAACATTTCAGGATTGTTTTGCTTTTACTTACAAGTTTTTATATGATCACACAATGCACTACAGAGACCACAATTCCGTGGGAGCAACAAACAGGAAATGAGATGGTTTTAATTAGCATTTAACAGCTATTCCAAATGAGTCTGTATCTGCCCGTGACCAAGGTCTTAGTTAGACCGAAACGCATAGGGAATTCTCTGGTCCTCACGTGATGGAATACAAAAAATCAATTACCTTCACTCGTGAGTGCGATCTGACTTCTTTTTGAAGGTTTTGTGGCTGATATATATATATATATATATATATATATATCTGAAGAAGGCATTAGCTGAAACGCGTCATGCCAAAGAGACACAATAAACCTACCTGTGTAAGAGCCGCTGTGTTCCCTGTTGTTTCTACAAGGAGGCAACTTTGGTGAATGTTTTGCGTGCTGCCACAGCACGCTTTGGGAACCCGTCCTAACGAGTCCAGCACCCAGTGGCACCAACTGCAAAAAGTTTTTTCGAGGGATCGAAAGTATCTGGACTGCTGCGGACACGGGAGGGCAGCTGTTTGGCCGGATACGGACCGTGATTACATGGTGAGGCATTGTGTACTGCCACGTTACCTCCCGAACTTGCCCGTAACGGAGTCTGCAGAAGACGTTGGCCATACAAAGGTGGTTTGTTGAGTCCCAAAGGGAATAGACTTTGGTAACTGGTAGCGATCTGCAGTGTCCGTCGAAGGGGATGCTGGGACTTGCAGTTTTCTGAATTCCTCCAATGGGAGAGATGCACTATGCATTTAAGCGGGAACTGTGAATGAGCACCAGTAAATTTTGTTTGGCATCTGAAGAAGGCATTAGCTAAAACGCATCATGCCAAAGAGACACAATAAACCTACCTGTGTAAGAGCCGCTGTGTTCCCTGTTGTTTCTACAAGGAGGCGACTTTGGTGAATATATACATACATATACATACTACTGACGGGTACCAGTAGGTAGTTATAGTTAGGAAAGATTCCATAGGAAAAGTGGTTTTTGTTTTGATAATAACTTTGGCACTGCTTGACGAATCTTCACAAAATGTTCAAAAAACGTCCCCTTATTGGGTCATTTGCTGAGTTGAAAGGTTAGGGGTGATCCGTCAAGCTGGGCCGAGCAA
Organism: Calotriton arnoldi; assembly: GCA_963921515.1. NCBI lineage: Eukaryota > Metazoa > Chordata > Amphibia > Caudata > Salamandridae > Calotriton > Calotriton arnoldi. The sequence continues at coordinate 209,495 of CAWUFW010017565.1, forward strand.
AAAGGAGGTCCCAAAGCCCGTTTCCCCTATGCTATGTCTATGGCAATTTTTCATTCCTTTAACATGACTACATGACCGCTGAATGCAATTACACCAAATTTGGCAGAAAACTAGATGTTGGTCCAGAAAGTGTGCTTTTTGTGATTTGGTGTAAATCAGTTCAGTAGTTTCAGTTATACTAAAGTTTAAAACTATAGATATCTAGGGAAGAGGATCCTTGCAGTGGACTCGCGGATCCACAGTCCTGTGCTGAACTTTGATTGGATGGCAACACTTCAACCAGGAAGTTTTGGGAGCCATCTTGGGACTCGGCTTGAAGCTGAGTCCCACAAAAAAAGTAAAAAATGAAGAAAAGGGGGCAGGTTAGGAATATCCTGACCCACCAAGATATGGTAGGGGGGTTCCACAGGCTCCCCGCTGGGGGTAAAAAGTATTTTTTTCATTTACGGGTGGACCAGCAGATCCCCAGCAAAATTAGAACAAAAAAAGACATGCAGTCTCCCGCGCATCTTTTTTATGAAGCCCCCCTAGGGGGACAAATTCTGGGGGCATATTACAATCAAGGAGGGGGGCTCAAGGGTCCCCCCTCATAGGCATTTGGAAAGCACCATGGACCGCCACCTCCCCGGGCACTTAATTATACAAATGCCAGCCCAGCCCCCCTGCAGCCCCGGGGACCACCACCTACCCGGGCACATTTGTTATTTTGAAAAGAATGTGGGGGAGGCCCTATGGCCCCCTGCAGCCCCTGCCACCTCCCTGGGGTTAAATACTTGAAGTAGGGGGGCCGCCCAGCCCCCCTCGTGGAGCCGTAGATGGCCCTAGGGACAGCCACCCCCCAGGGCCTGTTCCTGCAATGTCCTGGGATGCCCACCCCCGGGACATTGCAGTTTGGTATGGCTTGGCTACAGCAAACACTGCTCTGCTTCTAGTAAGTGAGAGCAGAAAAAATGCACTTGCTTACTAGAAGCGGAGCAGAATTGCTTTTGAGCAGAGGGTGATGCATGTTCAGCAGCTCCGTCTGTCCAAAAGCAATACTGGCTCCCACAGGGCACGGGGAGCCAGCAGGGACCACGGAGACCTTCAGGCTCCCCCTGCAGTCCCCAACAAAAGTGACTGCGTGCCATGGGTGAGACCAGGGTACCCAGACTAGAGGCCGGGACTCGAGGATGGGGTCCCGAGGTTGAAATCGGGCTGGGAGGGGGGGTCGCGTGGCCTCCTCCCTAATTTTTTTCAAAAATCCCCTCCTTTTTCTTTTACATTTTTTAAAGGGGGGCTGGCCCCTCCCTTTAATTTAAAAACAAATCATTTTGAAAAACAAAAAAGAAAGGCCAGGTCCTGAGGAAAGGGATATCTAGGGCCAAAATTGGCCCAGGGTAAGGGGGCTACTCAGCCCCCTTCCCTAAAAATAGAAAGAAATTAATTTTAAAAAGCCCAGCAACTCGCCGGAAACCCTGCCTCCTTTTTCCACCACTCTCCAAACACGCCTCCTGGCCCACTGCTGGTTGGGGAATGAATTCCACTTTACTCCTGAGGGCCTCAGGACTGAAGTGTACTTCTTCCACCAACCAGTAGTGTGCCAGGAGGTGCGTTTACAGAGTGGTAGAGAAAGGGGGCGTGGCCTCCGACAACCTCTTAGCAATCCAGCTGTGTGGGACTTACTGGAGCTAACAGGAGGGGTAGTTGGCCCCCAAGGACATTCAAGAGCCATGGGCACTTCATCCCCCAACGACTAGTGTACCAAGAGGTACATTTGCAGAGTGGTGGAGAAAGAGGGAGAGTCCTCTGGCAACCTCTCAGCAATCCTGCTGTGTGGGACTTACTGGAGGTAAGACACCAAATCACTCACTTATACAGTCAGTTACTCACCCACTAAATCATTCAAACAGGCACTCATACACCCACTGATTCACCAATACACCTTGGTATATATATTTAACACTCATTAACTTTTTAAAAACACTCACAGTCACTGGATGATGTCATCAGTGCTGTCATTTAAAATGTCATCAGTTTTCTCATCAGTGATGTCACTGACCATTTCATGAGTGATGTAACTAATGTGTGCGGTCATAAGCAGTGCATTGCAGGGACGCAAATTATAGAAAGCTTATTAACTATAATGGCTGAATTTCACAGGTTTTTTATTTCCATGTGAAACCTGAGCCTAACTATAAAGTCCCTGTAACCTTTGTTTTTTTCAGTGACTTTCTAAGTTTTTTTATTCCATTTCCTAGCTATAATGTCCCTGTTACCTTTGTTGAGGTTTTTTCAGTGAATATACATATATATATATATATATACATATATATATATATTCACTGAATAGGTTTTAGGGACAGTTATAGTTAGTTGGACATTGCACTCGTACAAAACCCGTGAAATTCCCCCGTTATAGTTAGTTTAGGTAACTATAACTCGCGCCCCCGCAATGCACTGCTGATGACGTCACATATTACATCACTCATGACATGGTCAGTGACATCACTGATGACATCACTGATGACATCTCAAATGACATCACTGATGACATCATCCAGTGACTGTGTGTTTCTGTAAAGTTTAAATATGTTTAATATATATAGGGAAAGGCGTATTGACGAATGAGTGGGTGTATAAGTGTCTGAATGGATGATTTAGTAGGTGCGTGACTAACTCTATAAGTGAGTGATTAAACGTATCTTACTGAATGCATGGGTTAGTGACTAAACTGGGTGAATGTCTGTATCCGTCTGTCTGTTGCTGTGTAAGTGGCTGCATGGGTTTGTGAATAGCTACATGAGTGTCTATATGAGTTATTGATTGGTTGTCTGAGTATCTGTATGGGTGCCCGAGTGTTTGTGTGGGTGGGGTGTGTGCGACTCTGTGCATAGATGTGTGAGTGGGTGATTCACTGGGTGGATGATTTCAAGAGTGCATCTGTGATAGACGGTATGGGTGGGTAAGTGTGTGTAAGAGTGTGTTAGTGAGTGAATGTATGTCCCAGTGGTACATGTGTGAGTAACTACATATGTGAAAGGCAGTATATATGTGTGTTGGAGTATATAAATAGCTATAAGCGAGAGTGTGTGATTGTGAGAGTGACTGTATGGATGAGTGTGTGCTTGTATCAGAGATTGTATAAGAGCGTAAGAATGTGCTAGTATTTGTATGAGTAAGTGAGCTGGTGTGTGTATAACTGTATAGGTGAGTAAATGGGTGTGTGCTTAATTTTTGCATGACTGACTAGGTGTGTGAGTACCTCTCTGGATGAGTGGCGGTGTGTGAGTGTTTATATAGGTGTATGAGTGCATATAATAGTCCTGTACTGAGTGACTATAAGTATGAGTGACTGTACGGGTGAGTGAGTAGATGTGTGTGTGTAGACCTAAGAATCAGTGAGTGTGTATATAGTAATTGGTGTTGGAGTGTCTATGGTTTTGACAATGGCAGTCTGTAATTTACAGTGGGTGTATCAAAAGTTATATTAGGGTTTGAGAAGATGCATCAAATTATCACATGGATGAAGTCATCAGTGATGTCATCAGTGATGTCATTTGAGATGTCATCAGTGATGTCATCAGTGATGTCACTGACCATGTCATGAGTGATGTAATATGTGACGTCATCAGCAGTGCATTGCGGGGGCGCGAGTTATAGTTACCTGAACTAACTATAACGGGGGAATTTCACGGGTTTTGTACGAGTGCAATGTCCAACTAACTATAACAGTCCCTAAAACCTATGGTTTTTCAGTGAATTTGTAAGGTTTTTTAAATGCTAATTTCTAACTATAACGTGCCTGAAACCTATGGTTTTTTCAGTGAATTTCAAAGGTTTTTTAAATGCTAATTCCTAACTATAACATGTCTGAAACCTATGGTTTTTTTCTGTGAATTTCAAAGGTTTTGTAAATGACAATTTTTAAATGTATTAATTGTTATATTTATTTTTTTGATACTGATTTACTACATTTTTTAAACTATTTATTTTTAGATATTTTATTTTTTAAATTACATTGTAATTACATTATACATTACATTACAAAATATACTTTCTCAGAATGAATTACTTTAGTTTAAATACTTTGCAAATAGGCAATAGACTTTTAAGTACAGTAGTTACAGTTGTTGCAATGGGCAACACAATTTCAAACACAATGCAACATTGAGCTCAATGTGAATTTCTAGTTAAATGCAATTAGTTACTTTATGGATTACTTTTCTAACCACAGGACTGGATCCTAGATTCAGTCCTGCGACATCTCCTGTAAACAGTTGAGTAAAAGCGTTTTGGTTACAGTAGTGATTTTTAAGGAATATTATTGTATTTTAAAAGTTGACACTTAGAAACTTTTCACATAGAATCACCAATGTTATCCTATGGGAGGAAATTCACTTAGCAGGTAAGTAGTGTTATCGTTACTTTTTCTTACTCAGTGGTGGATCCTGGATCCAGCACTGGTGCATCTCCTGTAAACAGTTGAAAGAATGTGTTTAAGTCATACAGGCGATTTTTAAGGAATATTTGTAGTTTGTGAAAATCGACACTTTGAAACTTTTCTGCTGAAAACCAGACAATGGATTCCTATGGAAGGAAATACAAGTTACTGGTAAATACGGTTAGAATTACTTTTCAGGGTCAGTGCTTGGCTAAAAGATGCAGCACTGGGTTCTCTCCTGATAACAGGTGAGTAAATCGGAATTCGTAGTTCGGCTGATTTTAGAGGAATATTATAAAGTTCCAAAACTCCACACTTAGAAGAATTTCCAAGTGAAACCAGTCAATGTTAGCCTATGGAAGGAAATTCAAGTTACTGGTAAGTACGGTTAAAATTACTTTTCAGGATCAGTACTGGGCTTAAAGATGCAGCACTGAGGTCTCTCCTGATAACAGGTGAGTAAATCGGAATTCGTAGTTCGGCTGATTTTAGAGGAATATTATAAAGTTCCAAAACTCCACACTTAGAAGAATTTCCAAGTGAAACCAGTCAATGTTAGCCTATGGAAGGAAATTCAAGTTACTGGTAAGTACGGTTAGAATTACTTTTCAGGATCAGTACTGGGCTCAAAGATGCAGCACTGAGGTCTCTCCTGATCACAGGTGAGTAAATCGGAATTCGTAGTTCTGCTGATTTTAGAGGAATATTTGTATGTTTAAAAAATCGACACTTAGAAACTTTTTCAGCAAAAAGCAGGCAATGATATCCTATGGAAGGAAATTCAAGTTACTGGTAAGTACGGTTAAAATTACTTTTCAGGATCAGTACTGGGCTCAAAGATGCAGCACTGAGGTCTCTCCTGATAACAGGTGAGTAAATCGGAATTCGTAGTTCGGCTGATTTTAGAGGAATATTTGCACAGTGGTGAAGGGAGGGGCGGGGCTTCAGGTGACATGTCTGCAAACAGGCCCCGTGGCGCGTTTTAAGATGGGGAATTAAATCCTCCTCAATCCCGAGGGTCCCTAGGGGCCAAGTAGCCCACCAGATACCTCCAGTATGCGCCAGAGAGCTGCGTTGCAGAGAGGTGTTCAGAGGCCACGCCCCTTTTTGCACCTCTCTGCAACGCAGCTCTGTGGCGCTTTCTGGACGTACCTGGTGGGCTAGTTGGCCCCCAGGGACCCTCAGGATTGAAGGGGATTTAATTCCCCATCTTAAAATGCGCAATGGGGCCTGTTTGCACACATGTCACCTGAAGCCCCGCCCCCTCCCTTCACCACTGTGCAAACGCGCCCCGTGGCGCGTTTTAAGTTGGGGAATTAAGTCCCCTTGAATCCTGAGGGTCCCTGGAGTCCAACTAGCCCACCATGTACCTCCAAAAGCGCCACAGAGCTGCGTTGCAGAGAGGTGTAAAAGGGGCGTGGCCTCTGTACACCTCTCTGCAACGCAGCCCCTGGCGCATACTGGAAGTTCCTGGTGGGCTAGTTGGCCCCCAGGGACCCCCAGTATTCAAGGGGATTCGTCCCCCTCTGCAAATGTGCCAGGGGCGCGTTTGCAGAGTGGTAAAGGAAGGGGCGGGGCCTGCGGCACGATCGTTTTTAAATGCTTTTTCTGCCCAGGGGGTCCTTGTGGGACCCCTGAGCAGACCTAGGGGTCAGGGTGTTTCTACCCTGCCCCCTTTGTGCGTTTTGCGCACTTGTTTCTGTGCCTCAGTTCTACCGAGGGACAAAATGGCTGCCAACACTTCCTGATTTGGAGTGTTGACAGCCAATTAGCATGCAGCTCGTGATCGGGAGGGTACGCGGACCCTACTCGGCCCTAGATATATATGTGACTTTACTTTTGATTTTCTCAGGAACTACTGAACGGATTTACACCATTTAACAAAAAGGGTTCTTTCTGAACCAAGAACTACCTCTTTGCCAAATTTGGTGTAATTCCGTTCAGCAGTTCGGGCTGTAGCCGTGGCTAAAGTTTCCTATGGGAAAATGAATGGGGAAAACACGTTTTGGGACCCCCCTTTTTTCTCTGCCCCTGCTTGACGAATCACCCCAAAACTTTCAGGGTAGGAGCGAACCGGAGCGGGCCATAAAGTTTGAAAATTTTGCGAAGATTCGTCAACCGACGCAAGAGTTATTTCAAATAGAATGTTGCGGATGTAACCTTTGAGAGTGGGCGTGTGAATAGCTGTATAGGTAGGTTAGTGGGTGTGTGAGTCTCTGAGTGGGTGAGTGAGTGGGTCCATAAGTGTCACAGTGGGTCTGGGAGTGGGTGGGTGAGTCTCTGAGTGGATATTTTAGTGGGTGTATATGTCTCTGAGTGGCTCTGTGAATGGCAACTAAGCCTGGGCATAAAATTCTGCTCCGCTCGCGGAGTTGGCTGAATTCGGCAACTCCGCTTCCGCAGAAAACACAGAGTTACTGATAAACGATGCATTCTGCTATGGAGTGGAATTTTTTGTGTCATAGGCCACTGCAATCGAGCACAGCAACCGCAGCTGCAACCTGTAGTGTTCCAGGAGGCCCAGGCTCTTTGCACAGTGATTGCGAAAGGGATCAGGCCTCTGATGATGTCTCATCAGTCCGGCTGTGGGAGACTTTCCTGTGGCAACAGTAGGGGTTTTCGGCCCCTAATGACCTTCAGCAGCCAAAGGGACTTCCTCCCCAACCAGTAGTGTGCCAGGAGGCCCCTGTGCGGAGTGGTTAAGAAAGGGAGCGGGGCCTCTGACGAGGCCTCAGCAATACCGCTGTGGGGGACTTACTTGTCATGACAATAGGGGTTCTTGGCCCCAGTGACCCTCAGCAGCCAAGGGGACTTCATCCCCAACCAGTAGTTCCCAAGGAGGCCCCTGTGCAGAGTGGTTGGGAAAGGTGGTGAGGCCTCCAATGATGTTTCAGCAGTCCCGCTGTGGGGGACCCACTTGTGGCAACAATAGAGGTTCTTGGCCCCCAATGACCCTCAGCAGCCAAGGGACTTCATTCCCCAACCAGTAGTGCTCAAGGAGGCCCCTGTGCAGAGTGGGTGAAAAAGGGGGAGGGGCCTCTGACGATGTCTCAACAATCCAGCTGTGGGGGACTTATTTGTGGAAACAACAGTGGTCGAAGTGCATTAAAAAAAAGTATGGGAATTGTGATGCTGTGCGCAATGGGGCGGGATGAGTGAGTATGTGGGTGTGGCTAACAAACTAAATAGTCTGTAACATTTTTTGATCTTTCACCTTCTGGTAACTACATATAAAATAACACACAGCTTAAATGAAAAAAGTTATGTTAATCAGTGGGAAATGCACTATCCTACGCTATGAAACCTTTATTAGTTAAGGCACTACACCAGAGAACCACAAAATTGAAACCTGGTTGGTGTAGTGGAGAATAGTGATATTGTGAATGTTTAGAGCTACAAGGTCCCACCGAGTCTGCGACATGAAGCACTGTGACCATGTACGTCATTATTTTAAACTTGCATTACACACAGTATAGCATAGACTGCTACAGAATGTGCAAAAAGGTTTAAGATGAAAAAAAGTGCTTCAAAAATATAGATTTATTTGCAGACTGTTTAGTGTGCAGATTTTTTTAAATAACTTTCTGCAAAAGCACACACTTCACAGCTTAATTTCTGCTTGTTTCTTACCTTTATTTTACCATTCTGCTCATTGTGGACCTATAGTTTGCCGCTTTCTGCTTGTTTCTCACCTTTATTTTGCCTCTTGCTATTGGTTTCTGACCTCTATTTTGTTTCTTTCTACTCGTTTCCCACCTTTATTCTGCTTTTTTCTGCTCCCTTCTGACCTTTATTCTGCCTCTTTCTGCTCATTTCTGACTTTTATTTTGCCTCTTTCTGTTTGTTTCTAACCTTTATTCTGCCTCTTTCTGCTCGATTTTGACCATTATTTTGCCTCTTTCTGTTCGTTTCAGACCTTTATTCTGCCTTTATCTGCTTGTTTCTGACCTCTATTCTGCCTCTTGCTACTCGTTTCTGACCTCTTTTCTGCCTCTTGCTTTTCGTTTCTCACCTTTTTTAGCCTCTTTCTGCTCATTGCTGACCTTTATTCTGCCTCTTTCTGCTCGTTTATCACCTTTATTCTGCCTCTTTCTGCTCATTTCTCACCTTTATCTTGCCTCTTTCTGCTCGTTGCTGACCTTTATTCTGCCTCTTTCTGCTTGTTTCTGACCTTTATTCTGACTCTTTCTGCTCGTTTCTCACCTTTATTCTGCCTCTTGCTGCTCATCTCTGACCTTTATTCTGCCTCTTTCTGCTCATTTCTCACCTTTATCTTGCCTCTTTCTGACCTTTATTTTGCCTCTCTGCTAGTTTCTGAGCATTATTTTGCCTCTCTCTGCTATTACTCAGGACCGCAAAGGGAGCCTCAAGGCCCCCGCAGTCCCAGACGGCTCCCTGCCTCTTGTGGGAGCTGGCATTGCTGCTGCACGGTGGAGCTGCTGGAAATTCAGCTCCCTCCATGCAGGAGCAATCTGTTTCATCTCTTTCCCTGCCCGCATGTCTGTGGGCTGGGAAAGCGATGAAATCTCCACTTCCAACGGGCAAGACTACTCCCGTCTGCTGGAACCAGAGTGGAACCTGAGTGTTTGCTTATACTTTGCGGGAGCTGTTAAAGCTCCCGCCAAGCCACAGCATACAGCTCTGTCCCGGGGGTAGGCACCCCGGGACATAGCAGGAACCAGCCCTGGGGGATGGCAGCCCCTCAGGGCCATGTAAGGCTCCAGGAGGGGGGCTTTCTTGTGCATGGGCCCCCTGGGGAGGTGGTGGTCCTCGTGCTGAGAACAGCCAGGGAAGAGGGCTGCTTGGTCCTGCTCCCATTCTTTCCAAAATGTTATTGGCCCTGGAGAGGTGGTGGTCCCCAGGGCCCAGGGGGTCCCCTGGACCCCTCCATTTTGTGTTAGAAAAGGAAGGAGGTACACAGGTGAGGAGTAAATCCTTTTATTGCAAGCGACACTGAGCCCCAGGCAGCAACTGCCGACCTGGAACCCCATACACATTCCAACTCCCTGGATTACACTACAAAACTCCATACCCACATCCCCAGGGAAACCAGACCCAACACATCCCCCCTCCTTACACAATAATAAACAAAAATTAAATAATAGAAAAAGAAAACTTGTAACTAAAAGAAAACTAAAATACAACTAGGCTTAAATGAAAATGACAGCACACAGAACATACGTACAATATACAGTACACATGAAATGGAAGGTAAAACATACCAGATCCACCTTAGATTAACTATGACATGCCATCCACTAACATTTTTTGTTTTTTTAATTCTTTTTATTAAACAATAAACATATGCTTCAATAGAAAAACAATACGATATACATATTGGGTGGTTTGGCATATACAGTTATACAGCAATATCCACATTTTAGAGCTCCCAATAGCCCGCCTTTACAATCAACATAGTCTAGGGTACAGGTAGCTTATGTGCTCCCTTTATAATCCTTGTGCCATCCCTCATACTACTCCTATTAGCTCCTGTATTTCGCCCAAGCCCTCCATATCTTTTCCCATTTACGTGGGCAGCCTCTACTCTGATATATTGACTGCTCCGCCCATTCACACCAATTCAAATCGTTTTTCCATGACTCCACAGTTGGGGCCTCCCCTGCACCCATACTCGGGCGATGTTTCTTTTAGCCACTCCTCCTGCCAAGGGGAGCCAGATTTTGGCCCACTTCGGCCAGACTATCTCGCCCGTCACTCCCAGGATATGCCATCTCGCCTCTACCGGGACCTGGGTCCCCACCACCGTTGTCATCACCTGGGTCAGGCCCCTCCAGTATCTTTGAATCTTGGGACAGGCCCACAATATGTGAAAGATTGTTCCCCTTCTTGCCACAACCCCTCGCACACTCATAAGACACACAATATCCAATGCTGTACTGCACTGCTCTTGACGCATAGGACCTATGTAAAATACGGAGTTGGATTAGTCTGTATCTTGCCCTTATAGCTATTTCTCTGGGGCTCTTCAGGGCTTCAGCCCGATCGTCGTCTTCAAGCAGACCCACATCCGACTCCCAGGCCACCCTTAGGGGACCCATGCAGTCTGGGGAGTTATTTACTAGTTTCCTGTATGTGAGGGATATAGCACTATCTATCATTGGGTCGAGTAGAAGTCTGTCTTCAAGTGGTGTGTATTCCGGCTATGGATCCCCTTCCTTCAGGTGACAATAAAGTGCATGCCGCAATTGCAGATATCGAAAGTGCTCGCCCTCCCCCATCTAGAATTCTGCCCGTAAGCTGCTAAATTCAATCATTTTCCCTCCTCTCAGACATCTCTCAGAAGATCTATGCCTATAGTGCTCCATCTATTGAAGCCCTCCAGGCGCCTTACCTCACCCAGAAAGTCTACCTCCCACAATGGTGTTTGCTCCGTAAGCTTGGCCTCCCAGCCGAGCATTTTTGTTGCCTTCCACGACCATTGTCTGTGTGTGAGTCGGGAGGGACGTGTTGCCCTTTTTTTTCTGTAGTGCTCCGACAGGTAGCTACCCTTGCCCATAGCTAGTCTGTCGACCCGATATGCTGGCTCCTCAATCGGCGAAAAGACCCACCCATTGATGTTGATGAGCTGCGCCACCCAGTAGCATTTTCTGATATCCTGGAGCACCAGCCCCCCCCTCATATACCCCTTGCTGCAGCTTTTTTAGGGCGATCCTGGGGCTGCCTCCCCCCCCATAGCAACGTGCGTTGCTCTGACTCAAACGCCCGAAAAAAAGATTCCGAAATCTAAAATGGTGTGTTCTGTATTGCATACAGTAGACGCGGAAGAGCTATCATTTTGAACAAAACTGCTCTGCCCATTAGGGAGACTGGTAAACGCCGCCAGTGAGCCACATTCCCCCTCAGCCTGTCCAACTGGGCATGTACGTTTAACTGCATAAACTCCTCCTCCGATTTTATAATCCATATGCCCAGGTATTTAAATGACTCTTTGTGAACTAACTCCTTACACACCGACGTTAGGGTCGGGATCTCACCCGCCAGGGAGAATACCAAGGGTTTGTCCCAATTTACACGGTATCCGAAGTACGCAACAAAAGTCTGTAGTATATGGATGAGCCTATGGAATGTTTGTCGAGGTCTGTGGGCACACAACAGAATATCGTCCACGTAGAGGGAGATACACTCGTCCCAACCCCCTCCTACATCGACGCCTCTCACCAGCGGATCCCCCTGTACCCAGGAGGCCAGCGGTTAGAGTGCCAGCGCGAAAAGTACCGGCGACAGTGGGCAGCCCTGTTGTGTGCCCCTGTGCAGTTTGAAACTCTGGAAACTGCCCCTTTAACCAAAACTCGCGCCAGCGGGGCTGAGTGTAGAAGCCCTAGCCAAGCCCGGAAACTCGGATCAAATCCCAGCTTGGCCAGGACGGCAAATAGGTATGGCCATTCGATACTGTCGAATGCCATGTGGGCATCGAGTGACAGGAGTGCCGTCGGTTCGGCCGCTTGTTTTTGGACCATATGCATTACGCCGTATAGACGTCTGAGATTCAATATGGAGCTTCTGTGCGGCATAAAACCGGACTGATCCGGGTGTATGAGGGATTGTATTACTGGGCTCAGTCTGTTTGCTATTGCCTTTGCCAGCACTTTAACCTCAAAGTTCAATAGCAAGATAGGTCTGAGCTACAGAGATCATGGGGTTTTCCTTTCTTTGGGATCACTACTATGGCAGTTGGCCCTCTGTCTTAGCCGCTTGAAACATATTGAGCATGTGTGGGGCAATTTTCCCCGCCACACACTTGTATAACTCTGCGGGAAAACCATTCGGGCCCGCTGCCTTCCCAGATTGCAGATCCCCTATGGCACCTTCTATTTCTTCCATAGTTAGATCCGAGTCAGCCGCCTCCCTTTCCTCTGCACCCAACGTCGGCAGCGCTATATCCTTCAACAATTCATTACAGTCCTCTTCCCCCCTTTCGGTCTGCGATTGATAAATCCCCTCATAATACTTAGCAAACGCTTCTGCTATATCTTCGCCTGTCCCCCGCTTTATACCCTCTGAGGTCCGGAGTTCAGAGACCCAATTGCGACTCCTATCCCTTCTTTTCAACCATGCGATTAGTTTATTGGCTTTATCACCAAAGTCATATATACGCCTTCGCCTTGCTATCGCATGCGTACGGGCAGTGTTTTCTTCCAGATCCCTGAGTTCTTTTTGCCTTAGCTTAAGTGCGTGTTTGCGTCCGGTATCATCACTGGGATCCAGCCCCAATTCTAATTCGAGTCTTGTTATCTCTTGTTCCAGACTATCACAGTGCGGGCATTTTTCTTGGCGCTTAGCCCCAGTTGTCGCTTGTAGAAAATCCCTGGCAACCACCTTGTATGCCTCCCAGAGTATACAATTTGACTGCACGGGCCTGTGTTTTCTGCAAAGTATTGTTCTGTGCGTTCCTTGAACTGTTCCCTAAACTTGTGGTCTCTAAATAAATAGGGGTCTAGCCGCAGTGGTAGAGTCCAGTCCCACACCGAGCCATGCAAAAGCACCTCGACCGGGTAATAGTTCAATATCCCTCGGGCCCTGTGGCACCCTCCCTGAAAGAGTCCAACCGAAGTAGTATGTGTAAAAATATAATCTAGTTGTGACCCACTTCCATGCGCCGCTGAGATATGGGTATATTGTCTCGTCGCAGAGTTGTGCCTTCTCTAAAGATCCACCAGCTCCGTTGCATTCGAGAAGACGTTCAGCGGCTGTGGTCTGCTGACTCTATGGGGTTGTGTGTCCCGGTCTAATTCCGATGAAATCGTCTCGTTCATGTCACCACCCAGAATCAGAGTACCCACGGGCATTTCAAGTATTAGTTTGCTGAGTTCTGGAAATATTACCCATGCAGTCTCGTAGGTATATACACTGAGCATACGTTCAGGGTTCATCCCTCCCACATCCCTGACAGCGCGACATACCGTCCCATGTGGTCGCACCATGTGCGGTTTAGCACTAGTGGTACCGAGTTTTTGATTAATATTGCTGTACCTCTAGAACCAGTTGTAAACCCCGCATGTGCCGAAAGTGTATACCCAAATCTGTTAAGTGCTAGGTATTTATTGCCCTTCAGGTGCATGTCTTGGAGGAGTTCTATGTCTGGTGTGTGTCTGTGTAAATATTGTAGAACCATAGTCTGTTTAATTTTGTCCCCCAGACGGTTCACATTCCACAATATCACCTTCAGTTTTTTAGCTTGTTGCGTGGCCATCTGGGAGTTGTGCGTGTCAAAGACACCCCTTCCTTCCCTCCCCGTGGGCCTGCCTCCACCCACCCCTGTGGACCAGTATGCTGCCTTTTGTCCCAGGACCTGGATCAATATTGGAAGTATATCGTTTCTGAAGCCTACATAACACAACTTTATAAAATAAAACCCCAATAACAAATCCCCCCTCCCTGCTACCCTGCATTGTAGGTCTAGAACTACCCACATACCCAAGTAGCAGAGCGCCTGTCACCCAAAGAACAGTCAAATAGCGCAGGGGCTGCCGGGCGCCGCCTCCCTTGACCCCCCAGGGGTCTCAGTCCAGCCCATCTCCATTAAGTTTAGTTGCTGTGCGCATTCAAGTTCGTTGCCCCAGCGCGACTTAATATCTTATGTACCCGCCTGCCTCACTAAGCATGGCTTCTCTTACACCAAATACTTTCCTGTACCCTCGATGCTTCATCTTTGTTTTCCAATGTCTATTCGGCTGTGATACTGTCCAGGTTACTTTTCTTGTTTCTACGTGCCAACTGTTGGGCTCACTGAATGTGAGCCTCTGGACCGTTTTTTGCTGTTTTCTACTTCTTCTAGCCAGCTTGGGGATCCCAGGTTGTGTTGCGATCTCCTTTCCAGTCTCCCCCCTGTTGCTGGGTGTGTTTCTGGGATCGCCCCACTTCCAACCAGCTCTGCACTTCTGATGGAGCTGTAAAGTACCAGGACCTACCATTGTCAATCACTCAATGTTTTGCTGGGAAGAGTATCATATACTTTATTCCCTTCTCTCTGAAGGCGTGCTTGACATCGTCAAACGTGCGCCGTTCCTGCTGTAATCTCAGGGTAAAGTCTGGGAAAAACCTCAGGACTGTGTTTTTGTAGGGGAGATCTCCATGCACTCTAGCAGCCTGTAGAATGGCGTCTCGGTCCCTATAGTTCAGGATCCTGGCAATAATTGTTCTGGGGGGAGCCCCAGGTTTCGGCGGAGTGACCGGGCCCTGTGAGCCCTCTCCACCGTGAAAAAGGTTGATAGTCTCTTCCGTTTAAGGTGATTTAGTATAATGTCTTGTAGGAAGAGGTCCATACTCGGGCCCTCCACCCCCTCCTGCACCCCAACCACCCTGATATTGTTCCTGCAGGCTCTCCCTTCTTGGTCTTCCAGCTTCAGGGCCATTTTTTTGTGTTTTTGAGCCAGTTGTTGTACTGAAGTTCTCTAATGCTTGTCTCGGCTGTGGTAACTCTCTCCAAGGTCTTGTGCATGTCCACCCGTACTAGATTAATCTCTATTGTGACCTTGTCAATCTTTGTCTCCAAGGTCGTACCCAGGACTTCAATGGCTGCCATTATTGCTCCAAGAGAGGGTTCTGTTGTACCCTCCTTGTGGCCATTTTCTCCTTCCTCTGATGTTGGTTGCCGCGGGACCTCGTGTTTATCCAGCTTATTAGATTGTACTGGTGGACCCCTTTCGGCTTCATTATGGCAGGATGCACAGCTCCTGGGGACTCGTGTAAGGAGGGTGCTTTTCGTCCTTATATCTCCCTTTCACCCTCGCTCCAGTCTCGTAGCCGAATTCCCAGTCCCCCTCGTGCGACCTCTCGTCTACCGTTTTATGAGGTTTTAGGGCGTCGGTGGCTCTATCCTCTGCCCCTTCTGCACCCTTGTAGTCCACAACTAATGAGTACTCACCCCAATCGTTGTGTCCTTACATGGCCCCTCCGTCAAAATGTTTAGGGGGGGCCGACCCCAACTCCCTTAGTCACAGTGATTTGCTTTTTGGTGTGGTTTGTGCTGCGTCCCTGAGCACCTCCCACTTCGATCTCAGAGTGGGGTCCTTACCATTCTTATTCCTGGTGTGATGGGTTGTTCACCCCGGGCTCCCCCTTCCGCGATGCCTCACATACATGGGGGTCCCTCCCTGTCCATGCGTTGCTACGATTGCCTCTTTGCGCAAGGATTTTCTTGGCTGGGCTGCCTGCTGATCCACCAGCATCCCACTAATGTCACCAACGCAGGGGATATGCCTCTGCTGCCCAGCCCGCTCAATCTGGACACCCGCTGTCTGTGGGACCCCACCCTGCTGAATGTACTGTATGGGGCCTCTGGGGGTCTGCACCCAGGTCCGCTGTCTCGTTGTTCTCACCCGGGACCTCTGCAGCTTCTTTGCCGCCTCCCCTGGGCCACATTCTTCATCGTTGCCGCTCGCCACTGCCCAGCATCTTCAACCCTTACCAAGCGGGAGCGGCAGGTCCTTGCAAGATCTCTGGAGCCCAGCCTGGGCAGGTCACACCTCCATTTGTTCGTTTCCCCTCCTTGTGGTCTGAGCTACGCGGTCTGCCCCGTGTGCGCTGAACACGGGGCACCGCCCAACGCCTCTACGGGTCTCCGAGTCTTCCGGCTGTGTAGGCCCATCTTCGTCACATCCAATTCTTTTGTGACGTAGGCCCGCCGCCAGTCGACAAACCCAGGATTGCTGTTCCACGTCGCTGTATGCTTGTTACTGGTGCCGCATCCGCCGGATTGTGTACAGATTTACCGGGCTTTCATAAAGGCCCCTGCGGAGCACTCGTTCTACACTGCCATCTTGGCTGGCGCCAAGCCACGCTCCTGCCGCCATCCACTAACATTAAACAACTTTAAGTGATGCTAACTGCTGGAAAACAATCCCAGACAAAATGAGTCCAATGTCCTTACATCAAATAATCTTTACATTTGGAAGGTAAACCCTTAACCCGTACTGTTTTAGAACAGCCCACTGAGTCCGTCACCACTCCTCCTCTATGTTCCAAACGATTGCTTAATTTTTCCCGTACACAATCAGCCATGGTATCAGGAACGATGGCTATCCAACTTTTGTTCCATATCTTACCATTTTCCAACACCACAACATTGTATTGTATTGTATTGTAATTGCATTTATATAGCGCTTACTACCGCTGACGAGGCGTCGAAGCGTTTTTTCGGCGAGCAGCATGCTACTCCGGAACCCATAAAGGATCAGTGTTGAATTAGTATAGTCAAATATGGAAGTAATTTGAGTGGTGGATAGGTTAGTCAGTTATTTGGATTCAGAAGGATAGCGGAGGGATAGAAGAGGAAAAAAGGTTTGCATTTATATAACGCTTGTTACCCCCAATGGGGTGCTTTTTTAGCCGGAATCCATAAGGATTAGTGGCGTATTAGTATAGTGAAATATGAAAGTAATTTGAGTGGTGGATATTAATCAGTTATTTGGATTGAGAAGGATAGCGGATGGATAAAAGAGGGAAAATGTTTGCATTTATATAGCACTTGTTACCCCCGATGGGGTGTTGAAGTGCTTTTTCGGCGAGTAGCACGCTACTCGGAACCCATAAAGGATTACTGGTGAATTAGTATAGTGAAATATGAAATTTGAGAAGTGGACATGTTAGTCTGTTATTTTAATTGAAAAGGATAGTGAAGGGATAGAAGAGTGAAGGATTTAGACTTTTTTTGTAGGTCATGGCAGTAGTGGGAGGCTTGGGATGAGTAAAAAAGGATGTGGAGGATAAGAGTCAGAGGGAAGAGTTTAGAAAGGCTTGTTTTGCGGGATCAGTATAGTAAAAGAGGTGTCAGATGGTGCAAGGAGGGATAGAGTAGGGGAGAATCTAGAAAGGGCTATTTTGGGAGTCATAGTAGTGGTATGGGGTTTGAGATGAGTCAGAGAGTTGAGGTAGAAGATACATTGAGAGAGGTATAGGATGAGAAATAGGGTAGTGCACTGGAAATGCTGAATTAGAAGAAAGTAATAAATATATAGATCCATAAGTACATGGAAAGTTTATAGAGGCATAAAAGAAGTAAGTATATGTAGATTAAAGATATTGATAGAGGTATAGGGTAGTGCATTGAATATGCTTTTTTGGGGGGGGGAAGTAATAACTTTATAGATCCAAGTGCATGGAAGATATATAGATGCATAAAGGAAGGAAGTATTAGTAGATTAAAGATGCATTCGATAAACTCTGTTTTTCAAGCGTTGTACTTAATTTTTTTTTTTAACAATTATTCTACATGTTTATACAAAGCAATACACATATATAGGTACATATCTATAGTACAAATAAATGCTTATATACAGAGGGATATGCTGTATATTTCTATTTGCATATGGTGCTTAGGTGGGGAAGAGCCAATTCTGGAGTAGTTTTCTGAAGATAAGGTGGTTGTCGGTGGATCTTATGTTGAGGGGTAAAGAGTTCCATATTTTGGTTGCTTGAACAGAGAAGGATGTGCCACCCATGTTTTTTTTCTTGTATCTTGGGATTTTGAGGCGAGCTGCCACTCTAGAGCGGAGGTTCCTATGATGAATGCGTTTGGTGACTTTATTCCTGATGAAGAGCGGTCCCATTCCATGTATCGCTTTGTGGGTGATACAAAGCAGTTTGAACATGGATCAAGGCAGGGGAGATGTGGTCTCACGGTTTTTTCATTCACATATACACACACATACATATACACATATACATACATGAACAAGCCCTTGTGGTGAAACGCGTGGTTGGTAGTGGTGGTGAAATAAACAACCCTCGAAATTTAATTGTTGGAGTGCGGCATTCTCTTTTGCTTTGGAATTAATATCAGGCTGGATTCCACCCGTTCTTTGCCTGCACCAGAAGGATGAGCGCGGTGACATCCAGAATCGTTTGGTCGCAACATATACATACATATACACATACATATACGCAGACACATTCACACATATATACATACACACATATATACATACACACACACACACACCCTACATACACACACTACATATATATATATATATATATATATATATATATATATATATATATATATATATATATATATATACACACACACAACTGACAAATCAGTATAGATAATAGAACCCAAGTTTTTGGTGGGAACAACATTATAAAGTCACTCCTGAAGTGGGCCTTGTGGATAACCAGAGTACTAATCACCTAAACTAAAGATTTACCACAGAGAGGAACCACACCTGCTTACATTTTCTACAAGGTACCTAGTAACACGCTGCACACCTCCAGGCCCAACATTGAAAACCACAAGATCTCCAACTAGGTCTACTTGCAACCACATGACCTCCAAGATCAACACAGTGAGGCCTACAGAATTTGTCCATATAATCACAATTAATAAGAAAGACCTACTGCTTTTAGCAATACATGCACATAAAAATGTACCAAGTCACCACTGTATTTTATCTCTGATCCAGTCCTCCACAGGATGGGCGCTCAACAGCCCTCTGGATTAGTCCAGTACCATGCCATGGCCAATGGGATTCCTACCCTATTGGAGCCTGAAGTAAATCCCAAGTGCACAAGAACTCTGTACCTACCTCTCCCCAGGACCTCACATATTACCCACTAGATGAGATTCTTATAAGAAGGTCAGGTCCGTGTCTTTTATGTGCAGACATTTCTGTACGATTCCCCTTTTGATCTTGTGCCCCAGGCCGAATCTTAGGGCTTTGGTAATTCCTCAACTCCCCAAGCCACTCCCTCACCCCCAACTATCACCAACCACACCCCTCCCCTTACTCACCACACCACCAGATGCTGCAGGTTTGGAACTGCCTACTTTCACAATGCTGGAGAAGTCTGTTGCCCACTTAGCAAAACCATTAACGCACAAATTTGTTCTAGCAACAATAATTACTACAGTTCTCATTTATTGGGGATATGTGGTTTGGCTATAAAATGCAAGTCTTGCTGCTTACAGCCTCTGCCCATATTTACTCAGTTCATGTAGAGTCCTGCTCCTCTGTGCGCTTGTGTGGATGCGCTGTACTTATTCAACATTAAGATATAATGGGGTAATCCATAGAAGTCAATGGACCTGGGTAGTGATCGATACAGGAAAACAATGGTCCTAGACTTATATAGAATTAAGGCCTAGTTGCATGAAACATTTATAGAACAGCATATCATTGATGCACCATTAATTTTTTGTTTAGCATTCAAAAATGTATATATCCTCATAATACAGAAGGCACACACTATTGCTTTGTAGGTGACACTTATTTAATTCGGTCACTTTTCATAACATATTGTCAAGTTCGATGATTAGGATAGAAAAGGTTGCTCCAAGGTGGGAGTGTGAAAGAAGAGAAGGTGCTCGAGGGGTAGGGTAGAGTAAACAAGAAGGGAATCCAATCAGACAGATTAGTGGTTCATCATTTTATACATTGTAGTCTCATTAGTAAAACTGGTAGTGGTTCATGTAGGCACCAGTTCTACATTGGAGCCTGTCCCTTAGATAGTTCATGGTTATTCATTTAGTTGTTTCTTCAATATTAACCAACAGCATTTGTCTGTGGATGGGCAGGGCTGGGATAATGTCAGGTAAAGGCCCCGAACGGGGGAGAATGTCGACGTTTTGACCCTAGGGCAGTGAGGGCAGTTTATATCCTCAGCAAGCGGGTCTTCCTCAGGACAGAAGGGGGGGGGAGCAACTGGTCATGGATGACGTGCAGTTAAGGTACCGCCCTTTAGCATGAGTATAAAGGTCCGCAATAGAATTGCGGCTTGTTAGAGGCTGTTCAACAGTTAATGATGAAAGATTCAATAATAGGGTGAGAAAATCGCCCACGGCGTCTCAATAAATCATCTCCAGGCAGCCCGGGGGAATCCAGCTGGTCTGCTCGAGTAGAGAATAGCAATTCGCTTGCTGAGGATATAAACCAGTCCCAGGGTATCCACTTCTCCTACACATGGCAAGGATCTCTGCACCCACTGTTTCAGACGTCTCACCGGGGACCAGTCCTCCAGTCAGTCCCAAATCTTGACAGGTGCGTTGAACCACAATTTTCCATCTACTAGGATTTTGAGTTTTGACGGTGCAGGAAGCTGGCTCTGTCTATGATATACCACCAAGTGGTTATACAATGCACAGAGTCCAAAGATTCCCCCAGAAGGGCTCGATGTAAACCCAAAGTGCTCGATTTGTGGTAGCGTGGGCGAGCAGCCCTATGACCAACACAGAGGAGTGTAAGACATTTGTTATACATACAGTGATTAAAAAATGACACAAGTTAAAAAAAAATTGAAAAATAAGCATTGTTCAAGTTTTATTTTAAGACCAAGATATACATTCTAAGGCAAGTACATTTTTCAATAAAAATACCTCTGTTTAAAAAGGGCAATTTTCAAGCTTTGCAATGTTAACCTATGGAGGAAAACAATAATGTGGTTTTACAGTTAAGTGCACGACTTACAGTTTCAGTCTGCGGGGTTTCAGATCAACACCAGGCAAGGTTCAGATCAGTACCAAGAATGCACCACCAGCAAAACATGGACTGCCAGGTGCGGAGGTCAAATTTGGGGTCGGAAGCCCAATGTTAATCAATGGGGACTGGAGGTACACCGAGTTCTGCTGCTCACAGGTGAGTAAAGCGGTATCAGGGGTCAAGATCCTGCAGTTAAGGTAAGTACAGGGTGGCCACAAGGCATCACCAACCTTACACCCTCGGCGGCCCAGGGGCGGCCAGGTGCAGAGTGACAACACAACTTTGGGCACCCAATGCAAACCAACGGAGATCAACTTTGAGAAAAGGCTGCAGGCTTAGGCCAGGAGGTTGGATAAAGAAAACCCACAGCTTCCCGGGTAAGTAGAGATGCTAGGGGACATAGGGACCTGGTCGGTCAGGTCCCACAAAGCCCAGGTGCAGGGGTGTCCTTAGACATCAAAAATCTTACCAGGCAGGTCGTGGTCAGGGCGAGTCTTCAAGTTGAGGCTGCAGGCGTCGAGGTGGAGTCCAGCAGGGGTCAACCCATGGTGGACTCTGGCTTTGGATTGCTAGGGAACCTCTTTATCGAAGGCAGGCAGTCCTCCCAGGGCTTTGGAGGTTGCTGGGCCTGCAGGACATATCATATTTGTGTAGCAGGAGCGAAAGGCAGCGGACCGGCCAGCAGGTCTGCTCGTCCTTCTCTCGTGCTGGTGCAGCTCTTCAGTGTGTGGGCCTCTTAGGCCATCGCAGATCTGATTTCAGGGTCTGCGGGAGCCACCTAAATACTAGAATTGGGGCGTTACAGGGGAGTAACCGGTAGGGACCAATGGGTTCCTTACCTGGGGTGCCTACACCTACAATTATGCCACCTGAATGGATAGGTCCCACCATCTTCAACATGGTGGGGACTGGTGCTGACTTTACCTCCAGAACCTGAGGGTTGGAGTTGGCGAAGGGGGGCACACCTCCTATTCTTCATAACTTTTCCTGCCTGTTCTCCCACTCAAAAGTGTCGGTTTGAACGGGGGGCTGCCATCTGCTACTAGCACCAGAGGATGGCCAGGCATTACAAAGGTGCAGGTCTTTGAAGCTTCCCTCTCAAGCACTCTGCCCATCTTGGGGAAGGAGGTGTGACACCTTCGCCCAGGATGTGTTTTCTTTCTGGCCACAAGAGAGCAGAGGCTCTCTAATCAGGGGTCCAGAAACATGTCTGGTGGTGGCAGGCTGCCTAAAGCCAATCAGAGACCACACATGGGGTGGTAGGTTTTCAGGGAGCACCTCTAAGGTGCCCTGTCAAGTACATGGGTTAATAAACCCAACACCAGCATCAGTGTGGGTGTATTAAGAAGAGTCGTTTGGTACCAAAATCTCCTAGGTTCAGAGAGGCTTTCATGGTGCTGGGGAACTAGAGTTGTTGAGTTTCCAGCCCATGTACTCTCCATATCTTCTCTGGCATTTACAATAGCTAAGAATAGACTTTAATATCGTAGGGGCATATCTGCTTGTGATATAGTGCACTCTGCTTAAGGGCTGTAAGGCCTGATAGAGGGGCGACTTACCTATACCGTAGGCAGTGCTGTTTGGCATGGTACAGAGGCAGTGAGCCATGTTGACTGTCATTTCACTGCCCCAAGGCATGCAAGCTGCAGTGGCATGGCCTTGGTGAGGAGTCCCTACGGGACCCTCCTCAGTCCCCAGGCACCAAGGGTACCATTTACTAGGGACTTACAAGAGAGCTGAAGTTACCTATCTTGGTAACAGTTTTAAGGAAGGAGCTCTGGCAAAGGGGACCTGGTTGGCAGGGACCGTGTGCACTTACAATTGAAATCACATCATTTTCCATGCAAAAAGGGGGGGGCTAACCATATCAAAAGAGGTACTCACACTACCACCACCCCCACCTCCAAACAAAAAAGGATGAAGCCAACCTTACCCTGGAGAGTGTTCATCTTCTAAGTGGAAGAACCTCGAAAGGCCATCTGCATTCGCATGGGCAGTCACAGGTCTGTGTTCCACTGTAAAGTCCATTCCCTGTAGGGATATGGACCACCTTAACAGTTTGGTGTTTTCACCTTTCATTTGTTGTAGTCATCTGAGAGGCCTCAAGTCTGTCTGAGCTAGGAACTGAGTGCCAAACAGGTATGGCCTCAACTTCTTCAGGGCCCAGACAACAGCAAAGGCTTCCCTTTTTAAGGCACTCCAACAATGCTCTCTGGGGAGGAGTCTCCCGTTTATGAAAGCAATAGGTTGGTCATGTCCATCCTTTCTCTGGGCTAGGACGGTTCCTATCCCATGCTCAGATGCATCTGTCTGCACAATTAACTGCTTGGAGTAATCTGGAGTTTTCAGAACTGGGGAAGAGCACATTGCATCCTACAGAGTGTCAAAAGCCTTTTGACAGCTCACTGTCCAGTTCACTTTCTTGGGTATCTTCTTGGAGGTGAATTCTATGAGGACGGCTACTATAGATCCATAATACTTCACAAACCTCCTGCATGATCCCTGACCTCTTTAACTTTAATAGGCGCAAAGAATCTAGGCTGCCCTTGGTTGCGAAAAGAGGCTTCTCACCCAATCTCCTACCCTCACTGGTAGTACTCTCTCCACCTTCACCACAGTGCTGTATTTTCTCTGAACCGCACTTCTAACGTCTGTCACCCTTTCCAATTTGCTTTCCATGACCTTCCTAACCATTCACTCCTTGTTCAATCTGGAACCAGCAATTCTTCCCCTCAACAACAAAAAGGTGAAACTACTGTACTTATGTGGGTTGTCCTTTTAACTGCCCAAAGCATATCTCAAATACCTTCCTTCCAGTCCATCCCATTAGCCAGCGCTAACTGTAACTGATCTTTAATGGCGTGATTAAATCGTTGCACCAACCCATTACTGTGGGGATAATATAAAGAAGATTTAATGTGCTTATTTCCTACCGACTCCAAGAATTCCTGCATCTCTCTTGATACAAGTTGAGTTCTATTGTCAGTTACTAACTGGTCAGGATAACCTTCTCTGACAAATACTTCACGTAAGAACTCAATACCTGTCGTAGTGTTCACAGTTTCCACAAACTTCAATTCAGGCCATTTAGACATATAATCTATTAGGACCAAAACATATTTAGGAATAGCACTCCGAATAGTCAAAGGTCCAGCAATGTCCAATGCCAATGTGCTCCACGGTATATTGTCACTCTGCACAGGTTTGACAGGAGAAGGCACAGTTACTTGTGTTTTATCACTCAAAGCACATGCATAACATGTTTTTGTGTTTTTTTGGCACGAATTCCCAAATGTCATGAATTCACTGGGGAACCCCAAGACCAAGGCTTGGGTATCGGAGTATTCCTACCCTGCCTCCTTTTCTTTTTTTTTACTTTTTTTTTAGCTGCCAACACTTCTTGGTTAAAGTGTTAGCAGCCAATCAGAGCTCTGCATTTCCCTGCACGAGCTTGTCATTTTTCGTGAATAATCACGAAGGGCCTGCGGCCACAGTTATTACTGACTTTATTTTCTTACATTTCTCAACAAATACTGAATAGATCTATACCAAATAACTGAAAGCGTGATCTGTGTAACCAAATCTTTCCTTCCTGCCAAATTTGTTGAAAATCTGTCCAGTGCTTCAGGATGCCGGTTCAACTGGGATTCTATGGGTATTGACATGGAAAGTGCACTTATTTTGACCCCCCCCCATTTTCTCAACCCCCCCACTTCACAGATCGCCCCAAAACTTTCCATGCATAAGAAGATTCACCAGGGTACTTTTTTGGGAAACTTTGTGAAGATTCGTCAAAGGGCGCCAAAGATATATACATATATATATATTACCTACTGGCGGTCACCAGTAGGCAGTTATAGATAGGACCAAGTTTCCATAGGAAAAGGATTTTTTGACGTGCTTACAACTTTGGTGTCATTTGACCAATCTTCATGAAATTTTCCCAAAAAAGTGTCAAAGTAGGTTCTGTGTGTCATAGAAAGTTTGGGGGTGATCTGTGCAGTGGGGACTGAGAAATAGGGGCACAAAATAAGGGTGTGTTTGCAATGTTAAGTCCAATAGGAACACATTTTCAAACCTAGAGCTCGAACCGCTGGATGGAATTACACCAAATTTGGCAGAAAGGTAGATGTTGTTATGCAGATTGTGCTTATTGTTATTTGGTGCAAATCCGTTCAGTAGCTTTTGAGAAATGTAAGTTGAAAATTATAGTGTTATCTCTGGTCGTGGATTTTTTTCGACAATTTTGTGAATAATCGCGACTGCGCGTGCTAACAGGAATGCTGTGATTGGCTGGACACAACCTGAACAGAAAGTTGCGGCTGCCATTTTATCTATCGGGAATGGTTCCTGGGGCTAAAATTTTCTGTCAAAGCAAACATAAGAGGTCAGGGTGGAGGTGCTCTGACCCCATGTTTCAGAAATGTGCTAGTGACATAAGTTATGTGTCCAAAATTGATTTTTGTAATCACGCGCGATATTCGTGACAATGACGCGATCACCAGTGCGGCCTCCTGTGTACCATCATGGGGACTTTGTGACTATCGCACCTACACTGCGAATATTGGTGGAAATATAAAGAATATATCAGTGAATCATTAATACACATCGTATTACACTGAAATTCTGATAAATGTTTTTATAGAGTTATTTAGATAGTGATTTATCTAGTGTGATGGTTAGAAATAATGATATAGTTATTATTTTGTAATGTGGTGGTGGCCGTTGAATTCCTGCTTTTGCTTTCCGCTTTAGCGCCATATCCGCGGGAATCGTGATAACAGACATCATCGCAATCTCTGGCCTCACCACGAAAATGGAAAATTTGAGATGGTTGTTCTAGTCCCTGTCAGTGCCTTTCTTTTTTGCAGCCTCTTTAGCCCAATAGACATAGCTGTGGCCAACAATCCATGCTCTAAGCATTTTAAAGTGAAGGCGCAATAGCAGTGAGGAGAAGGCTGGAGCTGAATGAGGTAGTTTTCCAAATGAAAAGCAGTTAAAATGGAGGTGTTTTTTTATAAAGATATATTTCATTGGATGCTGTCAGTAAATACGTGAAGAAAATTAGGTAATATGTTGAATGCATTAGTAAGAAGTCTTATTATTGGCTGTTGTTTAAAAAAAAGGAATGTAATACAGACATGGATATGCTTCTGAATCTGTGCAGTAAACGACACCTGCTGTATCTCATTTGGAAGTAGCATGTTCCTTCTAGAATGTGCTGTGAATTTGTGACCTACTGGTTCCACTGGGTTGCTAGATACACTGAGCTAAGTGTGTATTGGGGGAAGGGTTTTAAAAAGACATAACATTTTTTTTAAAGTTGAGGAGTTATGACATAATTTAAGTAATGATAAACTTTAATTTCCAATTGAGGACTATGTAATAAACTGTTGTGCAGTATCTAAATTTTTAAAAAACTGAAGCTAAATATAGGTTTGGACTCCTGTTTTCTTCACGATTACTCTGCGACGATTGCGAAAAAATTGCAAACACATGGAGATAGGAACCTCGTTTTGAAAGAGAGGAAAAGGGTTAACAGATGCTAACTATTCACAAGTGGAGATAGAATAGTCTAAAATGAAAGACATGATTTCATTTTCTGCCTTTCTCTTATCATAGAGTGGAAAGTTGAAGAGGTTGCCATTTTATGGTGCTTTGTATGAGAGTGGTGTACCATTCTTTTGCTTTGTCAGTGTCAAAACTATTTAAAATAGAGATAAAACAACATTATAATCTATGAACTCAATCCACTGGTATGTAAATAACATTTTAGTTATTTAAAAAAAATTAAATTAGAAATGAAGATGTATATGGGAGTTTGATAAAAAAGAATATCACAGTGATATGAAAAAAATATATGAGATGAACTGTATCTATCAGAGGGTATGTGTTTAAGATGTTAGTACGAAATGTTTTGGGAAGTAAGAGAGAACTTAATTAGTGCCCCTTCATTCCATTGTGTAGTTTATAGAAAAATAAGACCATAGTATTGTTCAAAGTTGTAATGAGAAATGTATTTAAAACTAAGAATGTTTCAAATGTCTAAGCATCGTGTACAGAATAGATACATCTATGTTATTTGCATTGTGGGAGTTGTAGTACTTTTGGTCACATTATTAAACAGGAATAGTGTAGTCACAAGTGAAACATAAGAAAATGTTCTGCGCCTGTATATGTATTATAACCCCTTCGATGCTTCTGTCGGCCAACGGCCGTCGCGAGCACTACCTCGGTAGTGCTGCGCACGTCCGTTGGCCGACGCGGCCCCGCCCGCTTAATAGAACGTTCCGCACAGGCACGGAACGTTCGAAGCAGTTAAGTGGATAAAGTACTAATATTTGTTAGGTATGTATTAGGAAATGTTTGTCAATGTGTTTTTTTACTTATATGAGTGGTTTGCATATACTTAGATGGTGTTATTCTGTGGTTGCAGACAGTTATATGTACAGTGGGACTCTTGAGTTTATTTAAAGATGTAGAGAACTATATATTATGGAAAGATGGCTTGAAGGTGTATATCTATTATGGAATCATATATATGTTTACATGGTGATCTATGTTCTTTAAGGCTTATGGGAATGTCATGTATGTAGTGAGGGTGGTGTATTTCTTTAAACATGCTTTGTTTCAAATTGAGGAGGAGTTTACAGTGCTAAATGTCTGTTTAGAGTTCTTGTGCTACCTTTAATTAATTGGTGTGTAACTTTTCTGTGAAAAATGCTGAAATTAAATTTTAAACACACAAGAAAAATTTGAGAAATGATGTAGGTATGGAATTAAGAAAAGGTTGTGTGCTTTGTAAAAGTGGGATTTGTTGTTTTCAGTTTTAGGAACTTATTGATGCATGTGCATGCTGAGTAACAGAGCAATGTATGCTTGTAGAGAGGCATGTATCCAGTTGTATATGAAGTGTGATATCTAGACTTTCCTGACACATAGGTCATTAGAAAAGGATAGATTCCATAAAACAGACAGTTTGATACTGACAGAAGGAGTTCAACAATGAGTTACAGATATAGTCACAACTGTTATGTATGTAACAGCAATGGAGATACTTTACAGTCACCCAAGCATTACTCAGGCACTCATCCAATCACTCAGCCACTACTTAGGCAGTTATCGAATCACTCATGCTTTATGTACGCACTTATTCCATCACCCAGACACTACACATACACTCTTCCAATCACGGAGGCACTAATTATGTACTAATTGAACTATGCAAGCAACACCCTTGCATTAATCCAATCACCCAGGCACTAACTATTCACATATACAGTCACCAAAGCTGTACCTATGCAGTTATTCAAACACCCACGCACAACCCATGCACTCATCCAAACACTCAGGTACTAGTCATGCACTCATCCAATTACACAGGAAGTACCATTGCAATGAACCTATCACCCATCCAGTATCAATGCTCTCATCCAATTACTGAGGCAATACTCTTGCACTAATGTAATCACCACAGCAGCACACTTGCTTTTATCCAATCACTCAAGCTTTAACAATGGAATTATACAATTACTCAGACATTTGTCATGCACTCATGTAATCAGCCAGGCACTACTGATGTAGTCATTCAATTATCCAGGCAATACGCTTGTAGTTTTGTAATCACCCAGATACTACCTGTTCAATTAACCAAAAACACATGGGCATCAGTCATGTACTCATTATAACACTGAAGCACTACACATACACTCATGCAATCTGCCCGGTGGTATGTGTGCACTTAAACAATGACGTACACACCATGCATGCACTGAATAAATCACGTATATACTATGCATATAGTCCTGTTATTACCCAGGAACTAGAGTAGCACTCATTTAATCATCCAACAACTATCTATGCATGTATTTAATCATTGAGGCATTAGTTATGCACTTATCTAATCATTCAGGAAGTACTCATGCACTCATCCAAACACCCAGATAGTAGCAATATAGTCATGCGAATACACAGGCCCTAACTATGCAGATATGGAACCACTGATGTAGTTCCTACACACTCAGGGAATCATCCAGTCACTACCTATATTCTGAGGGAATCACCTAGGCACTATCTATGCACTCATCCAATCATCCAGGGAGTACTGTTGTGCTCAACCACAAACACATATATTTACAATTTTTAGTGAGGAATATGTACTCTTTTAGAACCATCTGGTGAATTATATATGTAACCTGCCACACACTGCATGTAGTGAGCTATATGCTATTATACAGATTAATGTGCACATTCTTATATGCAGTGTAGGAGAGTAGGATCTGCTTCTTATAGTTACCCCCACTTTTTGCTGATGTTTCACTGTTTACGACTTAGTCTGACTGGGCTCCTGCTATTCAGGACCCCAGTCTAACTGCTTTCTCCTCTAAATTGATTGCATGTACTTTAGGTACACTCCAGATTGGATTCTGGGGTGCCCTTATAAGTCCCTAGTATATGGTATACTATGTACCCAGGGCATAGGTACCCCAGAGGCCTCCCAGGGGCTGCAGCACGTATTATGCCACTCCTGAGAGGCCATCCAAAATGACACCACAGGTCTGCTACTGCAGCCTGTGTAAGGTGGTGCATGCACCCCTTACTTAGATATAGGTTCACTATATCTATCCTAATCACTGCACATATAAGCCTATCAGTCACCCCTATGGCAGGCCTTATCAATCCTGAAGGCAGGGTGCTGGGTTTTATGTGAGAGGGTGCCCATGCATGAGCAGAGCCCCTCTGCAGCCTTCGGAACCACTATTCCGGGGTTGTCTGTGATGCAGCCAACCATATACTCTTAAGTGCATTATAACCTCGCGGTAAATGCTAACTTTAGAATGGCTGCAAGGAATTATGTTGTGTTTGGTGTCAAACACCTTGGAATCATACCTCCACACCAGTAACTGGTGTGGGAGGTATGATTCCTCCCTCCTAGAGGGAGAAATATGACAGCACCCGTATACCCGGTACCAGCTTCACAGAGCCCTGGCATCACAAAATGGATGCTGCCAGCCACAGACACGAGTCGCCCTCCTGCTGCTGGACAAAACTCCGGCAGGGGAAGGCTTGACAATAGGTTTCCTGTCACAGGGAGGTGTGGCCACCTCCCAGACAGGCTTTAGTGTATTGGGGCTGGGTGGGTGCACTCCAAGAGTGCTTTGATGTCTGCACTGGGGGCACAGTTGGTGTCCCTGTGCATAGTCCAGCTCAAACCGGTTGCAGGGGCACTCAGCCCCTGCTCTGGCATGAAACTGGAAAAAGGACATGTGTGTAGCCACCCCTCTGTCCTGACCCTCCCATAGGTGGGTCCCCAGAGTTTGTCCCACCCCTTCCTTGGGTATAAAGTAGGAACCCCTGGCTACAGGACTTTAGATTACACCTGGACTAAACTCTGCTACAGAAACCAAGTACTTCAACGTTGTACACTACGCTGGATGACTGAAGAATCTCCCTTGGAGTAAATGAGTTACTCCCCTGCAAGGCAGGCACCTTAAACGCATCTGACCAGTTTGCATCTCCGAAGCTCCCGAGGACTCCGAAGAATATTGCAACACAGGAGGTGGGTTCCCGAGGTCTCTGAGGTCGATCTGTGCCCACAGCAAGTCTGAGGCCCATATCCCTCGTGGTGACTGTGCAACCCGAACCCCTGGACACCGCGTTGATTTGCAGAAGCATCAGCTTTCCGGCAACCCCTGAGGCTGAGCTTTGGGTTACTTGTAGCCCTGACCCCGAGCAGTAATTCCACCAAAGATTGCGGGCCTACACTCCATGAGTGTTCCGTGGGCCGGCATTTTGTGATTCCTCTCGAGGCCCCTTCGCGATCCTTGGTCCGTCAACCTGTGGGTCCCTGAGAAAGGGTACTTTAACTTTCAGTGGCCTTCCCTGGTTGCTCCAGGCGTGCCCTGACTCTCCATCACTTGGGGAGTCCCCAGGTCCTTGCTGGTCCCCACAGAAGCATAATTACTCTGACCGCATGGGTTGCCATTGCCAAGGCTTGTTGGTGTTCAATACGAGCACTGACCCCCCAGCACTCGACATCCTTCGTGGGACAGCTCATCTGGGGACTCTGGTTATCGTCGACGTCTCCTGGTCCCCGTGGCTTGCACCTGAAGCACCCGACATCGGTGGGCATTCGTCTATCGTGCCCCTGGTCACTGTCAAGTGACCCAGACTCTGTCCCCTCTGCTTTCAGGTTCTTCACATCTTCGATCCAGGCTTGTTCACACCAGACACTTTTCTTCTTCATGGCAGCAGCACTTTGCAGCGACTCGCCATTGAAAACAACGATGATTCCCGACACCCTTTGACACCTATGCACCCGGCTTCCCTGGGTGAGGTAACACGAGTACTCCAGTGCTCCCGTGGGTGCAGGCCTTAGAACCTTCTAAGTCTGAAAGGGTTTACTCAAAGTCCTCTCCTAAGTGTCCTTAAACTCTAATATTCCAACCGCGACTTTCCCATAGAGTTGTACGGAGCTCACGTCTGTGTTCCCACACTGCACCCGTCCTCCGTGGGTTCCCTGTGTCACTACCTTGGGTGGTTCCTTGGGGTACCAGCGATTCTACGTGCTCTAGGCACTGTGTCTAGTCAAGACGTGGTTGTTATACCACTTTCTTAATATATGGTTTGGTCTCCCCCTGGAGCCCACTTTGTATTGTGCTATTTACTGTCGTTCTAGTACTGTAATATTGTATGCCTTGTTCTCTAATCTCATAAAGAGGTTAGTAGAGAGTGTTTAGTAATAAATACATATATTTTATATATACCTGGTGTGGTTCTCCTTTCATTTGGTCATTCAAGAGGTTATATACTGGTAAAACAAGCTGCTTTACATTCCTTCAAGACTTAGCCTGAAGGCTGCTCTCCACAGCTACCACTAGGATAGCTTTCTATAAAGGTTGTCTTTAACCTAATCATCAATAAGGGTCGTTTGGACTGGTGCAAGGTGCCCACTTTAATTAGTGGACAGCATATACCAGGCCAACTTCTCACATCGGTGTGCAGCGTGTGGGATTCAAGCTTGCTATTGTTTTACCAGATAATCTCAGTGAGTGACTAACTGAAAACCACTAAAGGTACTTAGGTACATATAAATCAAGTCTAGAATAAAGTAAGTTCTACTGAACTTAGAGTTGGGTGTCAAGGGCCTAGCACACCCTTACTCCAACTCAAGAGAGTTTAGTAGTTCCCACTAGAGTAGGTAGGTGCATACACTAGAATGTCTTCAAGGCCTGAAGTCAGTGACTCCTTGCCAACTAAGTATGACCATCTCACATTCCAAGAATTGAGAAACGTGTGCATCAAGGAAACTGAAGACAGGGAAAAACCCAAACACCCAAAAGCTCATAGTGACTTTGCTTTTAGATGACCTCAGAAAGACCCCAGGGTCTGATGAGGCAGGCAAAGGGGGGTGGGACAGCAAAAGAGGAAAGGCCAGGGAGTGAAAACCTCAATGACCAGGACTCTGATGCTGGCCAGGAGGATCAAAATGATTCTAACCTGGAAAATCCAATTCTTCCTGAAGGTGAGGAAGGAGACCCCAGTGGGCCTCTCTTTACCCCACCTGGAAGGGTTAACAGTTTACCAAGAAGATCTAGATCTCCTTCTCAGGAATCTAATCATTCTGGTACATCTGTAGGGAGCTCTGTTTCTCATGGGACTTCTTCTCATAAAAGGGAGCCTCTTATGAGGATAAGTGCCAACTGCTTGAGTTTGAGAGAGCTAAGCTCAGGATCAAGAGAGAGCAATTGGCCTTAGACAGGGAATCCCTGGAGCTTCAAAGAGCTTCTCAGAAGCTGGGACTAGAGTCCCATGGTGGCAGCCACAGTGTCCCTAGAGGGAGAGATCATACTCATGACCATAGGAACCTGAACAAGATTGTCCCTCCCTACCAGAGTGGGGATGACATCCACAAATGGATAACTGCACTTGAGAGGGCCTGTAAGGTGCAGAGGGTCCCTCAGGAGCACTGGGCAGCAATCTTGTGGCTCTCCTTTGCAGACAAAGGTAGAGACAAGCTCCTCACTGTAAGAGAAGAGGATGCTGATAATTACAAAGTCCTGAAGAGTGCTCTGATTGATGGGTTTGGCCTAACCACTGAACAATACAGGTTAAAGTTCAGAGATAGCCAAAAGGTACAGACTCAGGACTGGGTTGACTTTGTTGATTGTGCTACTAAGGCTCTGGAAGGCTGGTTACTTGGCAGTAAGGTGTGTGATTTCAAAGGATTGTATAATTTAATCATGAGAGAGCAGATCCTTAATAACTGGCAAAATCAACTGTTGCATCAGTACCTGGTGGACTCTGATCTGACCTCTCCCCAAGAATTGGGCCAGAAGGCAGACAAGTGGGTCAGAACCAGGGTGAAGCAGAAGGTTCAGAACCAAGGTGGTGACTCCAAGAAGCAAGATTCTAAAAACTCTGATAAGGGTGGGGAGAAGGGTAAAGACCAGAAGTCTTCTCAAGGGCCCCAAAAATCTGCATCTGGTGGGGAGTCACAATCCAACAAGGAAAAAGGCAAGAAGAAGCCATGGTGTCAAATCTGTAAACAGAAGACCCATTGCACAAGTGATTGTACCAAGTCCAAGGACTCAACTCCAACCACCACTGCCCCTAAGGCAACTGTTCCCCCTAGTTCAGCTCCAAGTGGTGGTGTTCCAAACAAGGGTGTAGTAGGGTTAACCCTGGGATCTGAGATGGGCTCTGGCCTAGTCAGAGTTCCAACTCAGGCTATGTTGATCTGTGATGGAGGCATGGATATGGCCTCCTTATTTGTAAGCCCCAGTAATCTGGGCAAATACAGACAACAGCCTATAATCAATGGAAAAGAAGCCTTGGCATTCAGGGACACAGGAGCAAGTGTCACAATGGTGACAAAAGATCTTGTGGCTCCTGAGCAAATCATACTTGGTGAGATGTACCAAGTGACCAATGCTAGCAATGTCAGGACAGACCATTCCTTGGCAGTTGTTAATTTCTCCTGGGGAGGGGTAACTGGCCCTAAGAAGGTTGTGGTAAGTGCAGACCTCCCTGTTGAATGCTTGTAGGGCAATGATTTAGAAACTTCAGCTTGGGCTGAAGTGGAACTCAGGACTTCCCTGCAGATGTGTTTGCTATGACCAGGTCACATGCAAAAATGTCTAACACTGAACAGGTCCTGGATCCTGGAAAAATGGACCAGGCACCTTCCAAGAGGAGGAGCAGTAGGGTTAAGGCAGTGTCTTCCCCCCGGCCTCAGAATCCAGATCAGTCTCTTGAGGGAGCTGATCTTAGTCCTGAAGAAGGAACTGTCCCAGATGAGCTTGAGCCTGATCAGGTGGAGTTCTTGGGGACAGGGGGCCCTTCCAGGGCAGATCTGAGCCAGGAGCAGCTGAGCTGCCCCTCTCTTGAACCCCTCAGACAGCAAGCTGCTGCTGAGGCTGCTGGGAGTGCTAGTGGGTCCCATAGGATCTACTGGGATGATGGACTCCTTTACTCAGAGAGTAGAGACCCCAAGCCTGGAGCCACCAGGAGGTTGGTTATACCTCTGAAGTTTAGGAGTTTCCTCTTGACCCTAGCACATGATATCCCATTGGCAGGTCACCTAAGCCAAAACAAGACTTGGGACAGAATTGTCCCTCACTTTCATTGGCCTCATATGTCTGAAGACACCAAGGAGTTTTGTCGCTCCTGTGTCACCTGTCAAGCCAGTGGTAAGGCAGGTAGCACTACAAAGGCCCCCCTGATAAAACTACCTGTGGTGGGGGTTCCCTTTGAGAGGGTAGGGATTGACATTGTTGGTCCCCTGGATCCTCAAACTGCATCTGGGCACAGTTTTATACTGGTGGTGGTGGACCATGCCACTAGGTACCCAGAGGCAATTCCCCTCAGGACCACCACAGCTCCTGTGGTGGCAAGGGCCCTCCTGGGAATCTTTTCCTGGGTGGGTTTTCCTAAGGAGGTAGTATCAGACAGAGATGCAAACTTCATGTCTAGTTACCTGACTGCTATGTGGAAGGAGTGTGGTGTAAATTATAAATTTACCACCCCTTATCACCCACAGTGCAATGGTTTAGTTGAAAGGTTCAACAAAACCTTGAAGGGCATGATTAAAGGTCTCCCAGAAAAGCTTAGGCGCAGATGGGACATACTTTTGCCCTGCCTTCTCTTTGCCTACAGAGAGGTTCCACAGAAAGGGGTTGGTTACAGCCCATTTGAGCTTCTGTTTGGACATCCAGTTAGGGGTCCATTGTGTCTAGTGAAGGAGGGATGGGAGTTACCTTTCAAACCCCTAAACAGGATATTGTGGACTATGTACTTGGTCTCCGCTCCAGGATGGCTGAGTACATTAAGAAGGCAACTAAAAACCTTGAGGCTAGCCAGGAATTGCAAAAGGCCTGGCATGACCAAAAGGCTGTGTTGACTGTTTATCAGCCAGGACAGAAAGTATGGGTGTTGGAGCCTGTGGCCCCAGCAGCCCTCCAAGACAAGTGGAGTGGCCCCCATACCACAATTGAGCAAAAGGGAGAGGTTACCTACCTGGTGGACCTAGGAACTCCCAGGTGCCCCCATAGGGTGCTCCATGTCAACAGGCTCAAACCATATGTTGACAGCGCAGACATGGGCTTGCTCATGGCTACTGATGAGGGACAGGAGGAAGCGAGTGATCCACTCCCTGACCTGCTCTCACAGAACCATGTTGATGGTTCAGTAGATGGTGTAGCCTTGGCAGGCAGCCTCACTGACCAGCAGCAAACTGATTGCAGAAAAGTTCTCAACCAGTTTAGACATATGTTCTCACTGACTCCAAGTCAGACTACCTGGTGCACTCATGAAGTGGACACTGGGGACGGTCTGCCTGTTAAAAATAAGATTTACAGGCAACCTGACCATGTCAGGGACTGCATCAGGACTGAAGTCCAGAAGATGATGGATTTGGGTGTGATTGAACCCTCAGATAGCCCTTGGGCTAGTCCAGTAGTCTTGGTACCTAAACCTCACACCCAGGGCGGTAAGAGAGAGATGAGGTTTTGTGTAGACTACAGAGGTCTCAATGCAGTCACCAGGACTGATGCCCACCCAATCCCTAGGGCTTATGAGCTTATAGACACTTTGGCCTCTGCCAAGTTTCTGAGCACATTTGACCTGACAGCTGGCTACTGGCAGATCAGACTAGCTGAGGATGCAAAAGCCAAAACAGTATTCTCAACCCCTAGTGGGCACTACCAATTTGTGGTGATGCCCTTTGGTTTGAATAATGCACCTGCCACTTTTCAAAGGTTGGTGAACAAAGTCCTTACAGGGCTGGAAGCCTATAGTGCAGCATATCTAGATGATATTGCTGTCTTTAGCTCCACCTGGGAGGATCACCTGGTCCACCTGAGAAATGTTTTGGAGGCCCTGCAGAAAGCAGGCCTCACTATCAAGGCCACCAAGTGCCAGATAGGGCAGAGCCAAGTTGTATACCTGGGCCACCTTGTGGGTGGAGGCCAGGTTCAACCATTGCAGAGCAAAATCCAGACCATCATGGACTGGGTTGCTCCAACCACCCAGACTCAGGTCAGAGCTTTCTTGGGCCTGACTGGGTACTATAGGAGGTTTGTCAAAGGGTATGGATCCATAGTGACCTCTTTGAATGACTTAACTTCCAAGAGAATGCCAAAGAAATTTCAGTGGCCAGTCAGCTGTCAAAAGGCATTTGATGACCT
Organism: Calotriton arnoldi; assembly: GCA_963921515.1. Lineage (NCBI taxonomy): Eukaryota > Metazoa > Chordata > Amphibia > Caudata > Salamandridae > Calotriton > Calotriton arnoldi. The sequence goes on from CAWUFW010017565.1 coordinate 246,040, forward strand.
GAAGCAGGCCATGTGCACTGCTCCCATTCTGCAAAGTCCTGACTACTCCGAACAATTCCTTGTCCAAACAGATGCATCTGAGTTGGGGGGAGGGGCTGTGTTATCACAATTGAATGATGAAGGTCAGGATCAGCCAGTAGCTTTTATTAACAGAAGGCTGACCCCCAGAGAGAAACGTTGGTCAGCCATTGAGAGGGAAGCCTTTGCTGTGGTTTGGGCTCTGAAGAAGCTGAGGCCATACTTGTTTGGCAACTCACTTCATTGTTCAGACAGACCATAAGCCCCTCTTATGGCTAAAACAGATGAAGGGTGAAAACCCCAAACTTTTGAGGTGGTCCATTTCCATACAGGGGATGGACTACACAGTGGAACATAGACCTGGGAGTAACCATGCCAATGCAGATGGACTCTCCAGATATTTCCACTTAGAACATGAAGACTCAACTGGCCAAGGTTAGTTTAATGTCCTGACGTTTGGGGGGGTTGTGTAGGAGAGTAGGATCTGCTTCTTATAGTTACCCCCACTTTTTGCTTATGTTTCACTGTTTACGACTTAGTCTGACTGGGATCCTGCTATTCAGGACCCCAGTCTTACTGCTTTCTCCTCTAAATTAATTGCATGTACTTTAGGTACACTCCAGATTGGATTCTTGAGTGCCCTTATAAGTCCCTAGTTCATGGTATACTATGTACCCAGGGCATACGTACCCCAGAGGCCTCCCAGGGGCTGCAGCATGTATTATGCCACCCCTGAGAGGCCATCCAAAATGACACCACAGGTCTGCTACTGCAGCCTGTGTAAGGTGGTGCATGCACCCCTTACTTAGATATAGGTTCACTATATCTATCCTAATCACTGCACATATAAGCCTATCAGTCACCCCTATGGCAGGCCTTATCAATCCTGAAGGCAGGGTGCTGGGTTTTATGTGAGAGGGTGCCCATGCATGAGCAGAGCCCCTCTGCAGCCTCTGGAACCACTATTCCGGGGTTGTCTGTGATGCAGCCAACCATATACTCTTAAGTGCATTATAAACTCGCGGTAAATGATAACTTTAGAATGGCTGCACGGAATTATGTCGTGTTTGGTGTCAAACACCTTGGAATCATACCTCCAGACCAGTAACGGGTGTGGGAGGTATGATTCCTCCCTCCTAGAGGGAGAAATATGACAGCACCGGTACACCCGGTACCAGCTTCACAGAGCCCTGGCATCACAAAATGGATGCTGCCAGCCACAGACACGAGTCTGCCCTCCTGCTGCTGGACGAAACTCCGGCAGGGGAAGGCTTGACAATAGATTTCCTGTCACAAGGAGGTGTGACCACCTCCCAGACAGGCTTTAGTGTATTGGGACTGGGTGGGTGCACTCCAAGAGTGCTTTGATGTCTGAACTGGGGGCACATTTGGTGTACCTGTGCATAGTCCAGCTCAAACCGGTTGCAGGGGCACTCAGCCCCTGCTCTGGCGCGAAACTGGACAAAGGACATGGGTGTAGCCACCCCTCTGTCCTGACCCTCCCATAGGTGGGTCCCCAGAGTTTGTCCCACCCCTTCCTTGGGTATAAAGTAGGAACCCCTGGCTACAAGACTTTAGATTACACCTGGACTAAACTCTGCTACAGAAACCAAGTACTTCGACGATCTACACTATGCTGGATGACTGAAGAATCTCCCTTGGAGTAAAGGAGTTACTCCCCTGCAAGGCAGGCACCTTAAACGCATCTGACCGGTTTGCATCTCCGAAGCTCCCAAGGACTCCGAAGAATATTACAACACAAGAGGTGGGTTCCCAAAGTCTTTGAGGTCGCTCTGTGCCCACAGCAAGTCTGAGGCTTGTATCCCTCGTGGTGACCGTGCAACCTGAACCCCTGGACACCGCATTGATTTGCAGAAGCATCAGCTTTCCGGCAACCCGTGAGGCTGAGCTTTGGGTTACTTGTAGCCCTGACCCTGAGCAGTAATTTCACCAAAGATTGCGGGCCTACACTCCACCAGTGTTCTGTGGGCCGACATTTTGTGATTCCTCTTGAGGTCCCTTTGCGATCCCTGGTCCGTCGACCTGTGGGTCCCTGAGAAGGGTACTTTAACTTTCAGTGGGCTTCCCTGGTTGCTCCAAGTGTGCCCTGACTCTCCATTGCTTGGGGAGTCCCCAGGACCTTGCTGGTCCCCACAGAGGCATAATTACTCTGACTGCATGGGTTGCCGTTGCCAAGGCTTGTTGGTGTTCAATCTGAGCACTGACCCCCAGCACTCGACATCCTTCGTGGTACAGATCATCTGTGGACTCTGGTTGTCGTCGACATCTCCTGGTCCCCGTGGCTGCAGAGTCAAGCTTCACCTCTTCGCGCCTGAAGCACCCGATATCGGTGGGCATTCGTCTATCGTGCCCCTGGTCACTGGCAAGTGACCCAGACTCTGTCCCCTCTGCTTTCAGGTTCTTCACATCTTCGATCCAGGCTTGGATCACACCGGACACTTTTCTTCTTCACGGCAGCAGCACTTTGCAGCGACTCGCCATTGAAAACAACGACGATTCCCGACACCCTTTGACACCTATGCACCCGGCTTCCCTGGGTGAGGTAACACGAGTACTCCGGTGCTCCCGTGGGTGCTGGCCTTATAACCTTCTAAGTCTGAAAGGGTTTACTCAAAGTCCTCTCCTAAGTGTCCTTAAACTCTAATATTCCAACCGCGACTTTCCCAATGAGTTGTACGGAGCTCGCGTCTGTGTTCCCACACTGCACCCGTCCTCCGTGGGTCCCTTGTGTCACTACCTTGGGTGGTTCCTTGGGGTCCCAGCGATTCTACGTGCTCTAGGCACTGTGTCTAGTCAAGTTGTGGTTGTTATACCACTTTCTTAATATATGGTTTGGTCTCCCCCTGGAGCCCACTGCGTATTGTGCTATTTACTGTCGTTCTAGTACTGTAATATTGTGTGCCTTGTTCTCTAATCTCATAAACAGGTTAGTAGAGAGTGTTTAGTTATAAATACATATATTTTATATATACCTGGTGTGGTTCTCCTTTCATTTGGTCATTCAAGAGGTTATATACTGGTAAAACAAGCTGCTTTACATTCCTTCAAGACTTAGCCTGAAGGCTGCTCTCCACAGCTACCACTAGGATAGCTTTCTATAAAGGTTGTCTTTAACCTAATCATCAATAAGGGTCGTTTGGACTGGTGCAAGGTGCCCACTTTAATTAGTGGACAGCATATACCAGGCCAACTTCTCACATGCAGTGTTTCTCAAAATTTAAATCTGACACATCTAAGTAGAAAAGTACTGAAAAACTAAATCTACCAGTGACACAGTGGTAGAGAGGCACAGAAATAGCTCTTATGTTGTGCTTTCGGATTTACAGATTAGACACACTGTATGTAAAGTGGTCTTTTTGCGTGTATAAGTGAAAGCTGAGATATGGTGCAGCTGTGTTGTAGGAGAGGGTGCTATAATAGTATAAGGTAAATAAAAAATTACGGGGCATATTAGCAAGGGCCTTATCGCTGCTTTAGCAGCACTTTTTGCCGCTAAAGCGGCGATATTCCTATCTCCCTATTAGCAAGCTGTCGCTAACAGCTGTTAGCGACAGCTTTATGGCGAAGCGACCGTTTTGGTGCCGCTTTGCATGTCAGCGATATATATCGCTAATGACATGCAAAGTAGGCGTTCCCAACTAAAAGCGACTGAAAACAGTCGCAAACACAACTTCCCCTATTAGCAATGCCCGCAAAGCGATAAAAAAACTTGTGCTAACCGCGAATATCGCTAGAATCTAACACCTGCTAAAAACCTGACTTAACCATTCTAGTCAATGGGAGGTGGATCGTAAGGTTAAGTCCTCACCTGCCTATTAGCAAGCTTTTCATTAGCGCGTTGAATTTATCGCTGGATTTCTCGCGCTATTGCTGGGTTTCGCCGCTATCGCTGGAGTTTTTATCGCCTTGGAGATAAGCGTTGATAATAACGCGTTATCTCCGCAATGAAATCCAGCGATAGCCGGCGATAAAAAAAACAGCGCTTTGCGATAATTATCGCAATTCCTTGGTAATATCCCTCTACGTTTTTTGTTTTGGGTTGGGTTTGGTACATTGAAGTAAGTACTCATAGTTATGTAGCTAGGTTCATCTGTAGATTTAAAACTGCAACATAACAACTGTTTTGTATTATGTGTAAGCCAGTAGTAAAGTAGTTGGTACATTGGCTAGAATAAAAATTCAAATATACTTATTTTTACAGAATAATATCGGCATAACTACAGACAGAATGCCTACAAAAGCTTGGAGGAAAAGGGAAAAGAAGCAAATACAGTACCTATGCAGAACTGAGACACAAAAGGGGCAAAATGAAGAAAAAGTGGTAGAAGAAAAAGAGTGACTGGTAAGAGGACAAAGTCATTTCTTAAAAATAAATGTGGACATTTACAAAGATTATAAAATAATGAAAATAAAATTCAAACTATGAGAAAGAATAACAGTGGACAAAATCTACTTAACAATAACAACAAAGAATGTATCAAAGATGGGCACACCTTAACCAGGAGACAGAAGCAGTTTAAGGAAATCAGAGCCAGGATGTTTCGTAGTAGAGTAGTTATAAATCTACTGAGAACTATGAAAAAGCTTGGAAGAAGGAAAGAGGCACTGAAACAGAAAGAACTAGTTGAGAGAGTAGTTGATAAGACCTTTGCTTTGAAGAGGAAGCTTTTCATTTTGATTATAGAATGAAGACTCTTGACAAAATGGTGTTGTGCAGGAGGAGACACAAGCAGAAAAAAAGATTAGTGAATAAAAGTAACTTTTGTACAGTTTTTAGTGGAGAATGGATACATACTTCTAGTACAGAGCCTTTCTTTAATGAAGAAAGCTAACTCCAAGATAATAGATTAGTTCATGCTATTGATTAAAGAGGGCGATGTTATGAAATGAAGAACGGCACTCCTATAGCGAAAGAGGTGATGGTACTTAGAAATGTAGAACAAGTTATTGGAGAAGAGGTACAAGGAAGGTGGAGTCAGGCACCTGTATACAAATGGAATTGTAATAGTGTTTGTAGTGTTCAACAGCAATCCATTGATATATTAAGGACATTTCTATGTATCTTTCTGAGACGAAGTTTAAAACACAAATTAAGTACTTTACAAGTATTGGATCTTTGCAAGATTAGAAAGCATACAAATTTGCAGGGGCACTTACTAGCTTGTTTATCAGAGAAAGGGTGCCAAAGCGCCTTTCATCATTTCAGGATGTTAGCTGTACATCACTCAACAATGCGAACTTCAGTTAGGAGGCTGTACGATGTGAAAACTCCTGTTTTATGTTTAGGTGAAAAGAATAGAGCACTTTTGCATGGTACTGTGGCAGACGTAGAAAAGGTTTGTGATGATGTGCAGTATTGTTTATTTGGTCCTGAACACAAAAACAATCCTGCCTACAACACAGGCACCCTTGCACCATGGTACAAGTGTGCCTGCATTGGTGGTAGACTGCCGAAACGGCACCTGCGCAAGGGCAAAGGACAGAAATGCACTATATCAGATAAATACTGTGCATTCCCGCCTTATCCCTGTGGCGCAGGGCAGCAAGGTAACTTGTTGCGCTGCCCGGCGCCACCATTCGCATAAATATGCCTCATAGTTCTCAACACAAATTGCATTTCCAATTGTAAACCAGACGCTGTTCAAATTGCACATTCCTGGTTTGCGATTGCAAACAGAATATGAGCCCAATATCTCTAAACTACAGGTGTAACCCACCAAAAATAATCTGCCTCTTGTAACTAATCCTGAATCATAACACTGGGCTCAGATCCTTGTTTAAAGCTCCTTTCCTCTCTACCTAGATTTTATACTATACAAAACTTACACATACATACATTCTCTTTTCATTATAGTTTTGCTTTTTCTAAGCACTTTATGTTGCATAGCATTACATCTTACAAAACAGTGTCAATATTGTCTTCAGTGTATTCTATCACATATCCTATTATTCTGCTTATTGACATCGGAAGCATGAAATGTAGAGATGGCCCTACAGGTTTCAAAATAGCAGTTTTACCATCTGCAAGTGTAGTTGCAAGACATTTAGAGGTTCTGATGAAACATAAGAACGTCAGGCTATCAAGACTTGATCTTGGTTCTCAACTACCCAACCAAGGGAGACTCGCCACACAGAGCCCAGAAGTATGAAACGCAGATATGAGGGATTAACTCACTTTCTGATCCTGTCAGGACCTAATGATCTCAGATGGATGAAATGTTGAATAAGCATGGTTCGACAGGTGGTATAATCCCCATTGCCTACAGCAGGGGCGGACTTCTAGCAGCAGGGAAGGGGAGGCTTGCAACTCGGCACAATATTAAAGATGACATCTTGGTCTGGTATCCTTGCACTAGAATCATTCCATCACCACACAGGCCCCCTTTTTGCTGCTTGTTTTAAAGCATAAACAATTTGACAGCCTCCCACTCTTGCATATCTGGGGAAGCTTTAAAAAATAGGGGAATCTGCAAAGAGACAAGCTTTACAATGTCACTGTTAGAAATGGGATCTCTAGTTGGCAAGGGCTTGCACCTTTGTCCAAGTAGGGACCCTTCTTCCTAGTCAGGGTTAGGGTTGTTACACTCGTGAAGTAACCCCTGCTCACCCTCGTGGTAGCTTGGCACGAGCAGTCAGGCTTAATTCAGAGGCAGTGTGTAAAGCATTTGCACATAACCAACAGTAATACAGCGTAAGCACTACAAACGGACACCACACCAGTTTAGAAAAATAACCAATATTTTATATACTCAAGACAAGACCAATTACGACAAAAATCCACAATACTATACTTTACGAATGAATGCTTGATACGTTAACTTCTTCTTTGCAGGAATAGCACAAAAGCAAAGTTCGTACGAGTCGGTAGCTCCGTCCGAGGCTACCGTGATGCTGAGCACCACAGAGTCTAACAGTTCCAGCCGACCGCGTCGATACGGGCCAGCAGAGTCGTGAACAGACTCGGTTACAGTACCTTTCTCGTTGTGGCTGGTACGGAGTGTACGAGCCGGTCGGCGTTCGTCGCGGTTGCGGTGCAAGACGGAGCGATGCAAGGTGCGGTGTCCTCGATGTGGTGCGGGCAGCGGCTCGATGAGCGTCGTGCAGACGGAGTCGGTGAGTCCAAGGCGTGCGATGCAGGGTGAGACGATGCTCGATGCGGTGCTGACAGGTTGCGATGCAGGCGACCAAGCCGGAGTGCGGGAGCTGGCGTCGGACAGCGGTGCGAGTCGGAGCGGTGCGTCGCAGACGTGCGAGCGGTGCCCCAAATGCGGTGCGGTCTCGACTCTTGAGCCAGTTGCAGCGACAGCGTCGGTCTGGTCCGGCTGGCCCAGTGAAGCGATGCGATGCGAACTGCGGTGCCCACAGGTCACGGTGCAAGCAGCGGCTCGATGTTGGCGGCGTCGGACGTCGCCCACGGTGAGACCAGGGTTGCGATGCGAAGCGGGGCGATGCGGTCTGCGGTGCAAACAGGTCACCGGCCAGGGATGGATTCGGTTGACGGAGTCGGTTGCGGTTCCCTTCCTCTGTGGCAACTGAAACAGCGTTCCAGAAGCGGTACCCAGAGGCTTGTGAAGTCTTTGCAGTCCCTGAGACTTCTTAACAGGAGGCCAGCTCGGTTCCTGGCCCTTGGAGATACTCAGCACAAGTTTGTAGAAAGTTCAGTCCAGTCCTTTCACTGCCCAAGGCAGAAGCAGCAGCTGCAGGCCAACCCAACAAAGCAACAACACAGCAAAGGGGCAGTACTCCTCCTGGCATCTCTTCCAGCTCTTCGTCTTGGCAGGTTCCTTGATTCCAGCGAGATCTAAATTCATGGGGTCAGGGCCCCAATATTTATATCCCAAATTCCTTTGTTCTCTGAAGGCAGAGAGGCCTTTGCCTAGTCCAAACCAGTTCTGGAGCACTTTGTTGACAAGTCTCCGTCCCTTCTTTCAGTGAGTAGGCCAGGGACATCAGACGCACCACAGGAGGTGGAGCCAGCATTGTGGAGGGAAGGCACTGTCCTATTCAGGGCCCAGGTGCGACCCCTCCCACCCATCTACATGTAGATCTTGCTATTCAGCCCTGCGCTGACTCACCCTGTCTCCTGGCATCCCCCAGCCCCTGTCACTCACACTCCAGACAAGGAATACACAACCTCGCAGAGGCAGGCTTGGATGGTTAGACAAGAAAATACCCACTTTCTAAAAGTGGTATTTTCAAACACAGAATGTTAAAACCAACTTCACTAAAAGATGCATGTTATCATTCTGAGTCCAGGCATACTAAACTCGAATTTCTACCATGTTCCCGGGGTCAGTTAGGATTATAAACTGTAATAATCGAAACGGCCCGTTCTGGCCTAGGGGGAACAGGTAGCCTTACAATAGTGAAAAACGAACTAGGCTGTAATTCACTATCAGGACATGCCGCACACACCCGGGCATGTCCTACCTTTCGCATACACCGCACCCTGCCCACAGGGGTACCTTGGGCCTACCTTAGGGGTGACTAACATGTAGCAAAGGGAAGGTTTAGGGACTTGCAAGTGTGTGCACTTGCCAAGTCGACATGGCAGCCCCAGGCTGCGCACAGGCTCTGCGTTGGCAGGCCCGAGTTACACTTTACGGGCTGTTTGCGTGGGTGGCACAATCCAGTGCTGCAGCCCACCAACAGCATTTGGTCTATAGGCCCTGGCACTCGCAGTGCACTTTACAAGGGACTGACAGATAAACCAAATAGGCCAATCATGGAAACACCAATCCATAACACATTTTATACAGGAGCACTTGCACTTTCCCACTGGACCGCAGTGAGGAAAGTGCGCAGAATCATTACACCAGCAAAAACAGAGTCAAAACCGGGAGGTCAGAAAGCAAAAGTCAGGGGAAACGCGCCAAAAGATGCCAAGTCTAACACATGTCCCCTCCAGCTGAAAGTAGGGAGAACTACCCAACCCCATTGGAGTTCTCTTCACTAAGGCGGAAGAACCTGGACAGACCATCTGCGTTGTCGTGTTCTGTACCAGGACGGTGCTCCACCGTAAAGTCCATTCCCTGTAGGGAGATGGACCACCTCAGCAGTTTTGGATTCTCACCCCTCATTTGCATCAACCATCTGAGGGGCCTGTGGTCTGTCTGAACCCGGAAGTGAGTCCCAAACAGGTATGGTCTCAACTTCTTCAGTGCCCAGACCACAGCAAAAGCTTCCCTTTCTATGGCACTCCACCTCTGTTCCCTGGGAAGTAGTCTCCTGCTAAGGAAGACTACAGGCTGATCCAGGCCCTCTTCGTTCAGTTGTGAGAGCACCGCTCCCACACCATGCTCTGAAGCGTCAGTCTGCACGACAAATTCTTTGGAGAAGTCAGGTGCCTTGAGCACGGGCGCCGTGCACATGGCTGCCTTCAGGGCATCAAAAGCTTTCTGGCAGGACTCAGTCCAGATCACTTTCCTGGGCTGCCTCTTAGAGGTCAGCTCTGTTAAGGGGGCAACGATGGTGCCATAGCCCTTAACAAATCTCCTATAATAGCCGGTGAGACCTAAGAAGGCTCTCACCTCTGTCTGGGTCTTGGGGGCTCCCAAGCCAGAATGGTGTCAATCTTGGGTTGTAGGGGCACCACCTGGCCGCTTCCTACCTGGTGTCCCAAGTACACCACAGAACCCTGCCCGATCTGGCACTTACTGGCCTTGATCGTGAGGCCTGCACCTTGCAGAGCCCTCAACACTTTCTCAAGGTGCTGTAAATGTTCTTCCCAGCTGGAACTGAACACAGCAATGTCATCCAGGTAGGCGGCACTGAAATCCTCCAGCCCGGCCAACACCTGATTGACCAACCTCTGAAAGGTGGCAGGGGCCTTCTTCAACCCAAAGGGCATCACCCGGAATTGGTAATGACCTTCTGGGGTTGAGAATGCTGATCTCTCCTTGGCCCCATCGGTTAAGGCAATCTGCCAGTACCCAGACGTCAAATCAAACGTGCTGAGGAACCGGGCAGCTCCCAACCGATCAATGAGCTCATCAGCTCTGGGGATGGGGTGCGCGTCAGTCCTGGTGACGGCATTGAGCCCACGGTAGTCCACACAAAACCGGAGTTCTGGAGTGGCACCGGGCGCCGCAGCCTTTGGGACCAAGACCACTGGGCTGGCCCAAGGACTGTGGGAGGGCTCAATCACCCCTAACGCCAACATCTTAGAGACCTCCTCCTTGATGCTGGCTCTGACCCGGTCAGTCAACCTGTAAATTTTGTGCTTCACAGGATGGCTGTCACCGGTGTCCACGTCATGGGTACACCAGTGAGTAACACCGGGGTCAGAGAGAACAGTGGGGCGAACTGTCCCAACAACTGGCGACAGTCCCCTGCTGCTCCTGAGTCAGAGTAGGGAGAGGATCACACCCTCTACTGACCCATCATGCTCCTTGGTAGACAGGAGGTCAGGGAGAGGCTCGCTCTCCTCTTCCACCCCATCATCTGTCGCCAAGAGCATACTCACTT